>CM061749.1:248682132-249041737 GCA_030979885.1 Lolium multiflorum | reverse complement strand
ACATTGCAGCAAAACTCTTTTGGACATTAATGGATCAAAGAAATGAATCCAAAATAACAACAAAGAAAGAGGCAATGCGAAATAAAAGCGAGAATCTGTCAAAACAGAACGATCATGAAAAACAATGAATTTAAAGCTGGCACGAGACTTGCTCAAATGGAAAAACTCAAAACTAATGAAAGTTGCGTACATATCTGAGGATCACGCTCGTAAATTGGCAGATTTTTTCGAATTTTCTACAGAGAACTGTGCCCAGATTCGTGACAGACAGCAATGCTGTTTCTGCGCGACGATCCCAAATATAACATCAACTTTAACATAGAAACTTTACTTGGCACAAAAACATGATAAGGAGAGGTTGCTACAGTAGTAAACAACTTCCAAGACTCAAATATAAAACAAAGTACCGTAGTAAAAAAAAACACATGGGTTATCTCCCAAGAAGTTCTTTCTTTATAGCCATTAAGATGGGCTCGTCAATTTTAATGATGATGCTCTCATAAGGATGAGAGTTGAAGCAAAGAGAGCATCAAGAGGAAAATTCAAAACACATTTAAGTCTAACATGCTTCCTATTCGTAGGAATCTTGTAAATAAACAAGTTCATGAAGAGCAAAGTAACAAGCATAGGAAGATAAAACAAGTGTAGCTTCAAAAATTTCAGCTCATTAGAGAGGTGTTTTAGTAACATGAAAATTTTTTACAACCATATTTTCCTCTCTCATAATAACTTTCAGTAGCAACATGAGCAAACTCAACAATATAACTATCACTTAAAGCATTCTTATCACGAGCTCGTGCATAAAATAATTACTACTCCCAACATAAGCATAGTCATTCTTATTAATTGTAGTGGAAGCAGATTCAACAAAGTAGCTATCAAATATAGGAGGTATATTGTAATCATAATCAAATTTATCCTCCATAACGGGTGGTAACAAAAGAAGACTACTATCATTATAATCATCATAAATGGGAGGCAAGTATCATCAAAGTAAATTTTCTCCTCAATGCTTGGGGATTAAAATATCATGCTCATCAAAACGAGCCCCAAGCTTAGAATTTTCCTTATCATTAACAACAATGGTGTTTAAAGCATTCATATTAATATGTTCCATGGTTTTTAATTTTTCGCATCAAACCATCCATGTGTCTTAAATCAGGAAATAGAATAAAGGGTCATTGTTGTCCATTATGCCTAACTGAGTGTAAACAAGAAACCAAATGTAACACCGGATCTAAAGAAATAGCTTCGAGCACACACAATGGCGCCCGAGAAGAAGACCTGGGACCGAGGTATGAGTGCCTTTTACCTTTCCTCCCCCGCAACGGCGTCAGGAGTCTTGATGTCTATGGGTGCTTCTATTCTTGTAGGCAGTGTTGGGCCTCCAAAAACAGAGGTTTGTAGAACAGTAGCAAGTTTCCTTAAGTGGATTATCCAAGGTTTATCGAACTCGGGGAGGAAGAGAGTCAAGATATCCATCTCAAGCAACCACTGTAATCACAAAGCAAAAGTCTCTTGTGTCCCCGACTACACCAAATACACTTGTCGGGTGTATAGGTGTACTAGTTAGTGAAGAGATAGTGAAATACAAGTAATATGGATGTATATGAGTGGTAATAGCAGTACGAATAAAATATGGCAGCGAGTAAACATGCAACAAAGCAGTAAGTAAACAAACGGAGATTCGATGTAAGCAAAGCCTGGGATCCTGCTTTCACTAGTGGACACTCTCAACAATGATCACATAATAGGACTACTCTACACTCTTTTGTTGGATGATGAACAATTGGTAGGATTACACGAACCCTCAATGCCGGAGTTAACAAGCTCCACAATGCAATGTTCATATTTAAATAACCTTAGAGTGCAAGATAGATCAACATAATTACACCAAGAACTAACATAGCATGCACTGCATATGTAGGAGGAATAATACACATCAATACCATCATAGCAATAATTAACTTCATAATCTACAAGAGATCATAATCATAGCCTATGCCAAGTACTCACACGGTGCACACACTATCACCATTACACACGTGGAGGAGGAATAGAGTACATTAATAACATTACTAGAGTAGCACATAGATAATATTCAACTAGATCACATAAAGAGAGAGATGAACCACATAGCTACAGCAAGCCCTCAGCCCCGGGGTGAATTACTCCCTCCTCATCATGGAGACAGCGATGGCGGTGAAGATGGCGGTGGAGACGAGTGGACATGACTCAGGGCAATTCCCCGCCGACGGTCCGGAGCAGACTTGTCCCCCGAATCTTGATTTCGCGATGGCGGCGGCTCTGGAAGGTTTTCGTCGTCTTCTCGAAAGGGGTTTCGATGCGGGGGGCTTTAAATAGGCGAGGCGGCTCGGGGAGGGTCGAAGGGGTACCCACACCATAGGGTGGCGCGGGCCCCCACGGCCGCGCGGCTTTGTGGTTTGGTGGGCTGTGCCCCCCTCTCGGCGGTTCGTGTGTTACGGATGCTTCGGGCAAAATAGGAACACGCGTTGATTTGTCAATTAGAGAATATTTCGTTACTAGGATTTCGAAACCAAAGCAGCAAGGAACGGCACTTCGGCATCTTGTTAATAGGTTAGTTCCAGAAAATGCACGAATATGACATAAAGTGTGCATAAAACATGTAGGTATCATCAATAAAGTAGCATGGAACATAAGAAATTATCGATACGTTGGAGACGTATCAGCAATCATCAACCATGTTCTGTAGAACTTAAAATTGACAACTGTTCTTTACATAGTATTCCACCACTATTCTTTATGTGTATAATTGTTATGATGTCTTATATCACTTGTTATGATGCTAATATAACCAAACCCTAGTAAGAACCTTGTTTGAGAACCATTCTAAAAGTGCAACCAATCCTAAAGAAATCTTTACAACTCATACATCCTAAATCATCGAGGTTAGGTTACGCTCGGGACGATTGCATCTCATACTATGCATTGTAGCATCTTTGCCAGTTCTTTAAACATTGTCCTTACGGACAATGATGGTATTTCAGAATTTGGAGTTCTCACGTATCGAAGCTTTTGCCTGCATAATCTTGCATCAAGAAAGGCAAGTTCATCCTTTGCTCATGTCATTTGATTATTTTTATCAAACTATATGCAAAGTACTATACTTATCACTCATGCATTGAAAATATTACTTTACAATTATGAATATGACTATGTGGTGGGCAATGGAACCATGGTATGTGTTGATATGGTGGAGGTTCCATTGCATGGGTACTACTCATCTAGGACTAAATACCAATGCCGTCCAGTGATTCTAGCGCCGTACATATCGCGTTGACCATAAGATCTATAATGGCTCTGAAGTCACCGTATCTTTTCCTTCCGCCAACGGATCGGTAGAGCTGCGGGGTGTTGAGGCATGAGTAGGTTGGGATAGCCTTTTAAATCCCCATCCGTGTGTGATGAGCTCTACGGTCTATGATGGATTGTCCACGTACATGAGGTAAAACCGTATTATCGGGAGAAGTCTACGGGGTGTATGGGTGGACAAAGGGTGGGTTTGTCGCGGAGAATGATTGGCTTGGACCTTACACTGCCCCACACCAAGGAAGTGTGGACGGAAAGTACATCGGTATCAAGGATAAGTTCTCTTATGGGAAAAGTAACGCACCTCTGCAGAGTGTATCAAATTGTATCACTCCCTGGGAGAGGATGACGACAGAAAGGAACTCCACGAAGTTGGTCAACCTGTGAAGACCGCGGGCATAGTTTTAGAATAAAATGAACCTTTTGAAGAAATGTTTATGAAAACTTGCATTAGCCTATTTTTTTGGTCGTGGCTGTAGTTAGTGCATGATACACCTATTTCCTAATATGAACTTGTTGAGTACGCTCGTACTCATCCCACTCTTAAATCCACTTAGCTATGGAGACACCGAAGGAGAAACTACCGTGGAACTCGAAGACGAAGGAGTCAACTACAACAAGATGAAGAATACAATCAAAGAAGTCAATGGAGTCAATGTCTACGTCGGCTAGAGTGGAAACTTAGACTAGTAATAGAAAGGAACATTTCCCTAATCCTAGCACCTAAGTAGCTAGATGTCTATAGCAAGCCTAGTAGCTCTTAAGCTTAAGTTAGCAATAAGCTAGATTACGAGTCGTTCTTCTGGAGCTTTATTTGAAGTTTTACCTCACTGTAAGTAGGAGGCTGTGTTGATCGCTTGTGTATCCTTCTATAGACATACCTTGGACTCGCATATGTTTCTCGTTGTACCACTCTGAGAGATGTAATATGAGGAACAGTGTTTCACTTGTCTTATGTCAACGACTTGTGTACTACACCATGCAGTGGTACGCTGGGTCATCACAGTTATTAAGTTGTATGCTCACTGTGATTAAACTGCATCCATTGTCCAATATATTTTCACCATGTCTAATATTGTCTGCCACCATTACTAAGTTGGCTAGAATCATTATGGTAAAGTCGTGCACCATCCTTGTGAACTTGCATGTCCATGCGTCTACGTTGACCATCGTTAATACTAAGTTGGCAACCACGATTTTGTCAGGAAGTAGCGCACCATAGTCGTGAAGTTTTCTACCGTTGCATCTAAGTTGCGCATAATTTGGTATATGAAGTTGTATGTTATTGTTACCAAGTTAGCTACCTTGTAAACAAAGTTGCCAACAATATAGTGGAACTATTAAGTTGTCGACTATTATTGTTGAGCTGAGTATCTCAAAAACTAAGTTTTCTATAAAAATTAGAAAAATAGTGAACGTGCCAATCACCATGCCTAAGTTGCATACTACTTGTGTATCTTTACTGTGGATTTGACTACGGCTGCGCCCAAGTTATGTACTCCTTCCGGTCGGATTTAATCGACGCGGAGGGAGGCCTACGCATACACAACATTAGGTTGTTAGGTGTGTCAGCCTTTTGGGACCGGAGGTAGTACTATTTGGTTATGAAGTTATATTTTGTTACTACTAAGTTGTTTGGTTACAAACGAAACTATAAACTATGGTGGGGCAACTAGTAGTGGAATGCCGCAAGTCTCGTTACTATGAAGTTGTTGATTATTGCTGCTAAGTAAGTATTTTAGAAACTAAATTGGCTATAAAATATTTAAAAAAAAACTATAAGCAACTCTTTGTACGAAGTTGGTTTGCTACAACACTAGAGTTGCTTTTCCACAACAACAAAGTTGCTTTTCAAAAAAAAAATGTCGAAACATATGCAAATGAGATCTAGTTTCGAAGATCTTGTCACGAGTGGTCTAATGGTGAAAACAAATTGAAATTTCGACACACAGTTTAAAAGTTATGACTTTTTGATTGCTCTCCGTATCAAATTAAATGCACACATGTGTTGTTTACGGGTGATTCACGTGTGCTAAGCTCAACTTTCCTTTTTTAGACATAAATTCTTCCCTTTTATGGGCAAGTGCTGGTTTAGACAAACTAGGAGCATCTCCAGTCGCGTCCCCCAAACCGTCCCCCAAACGGCGTCGGATTGAGCGTTTGGGGGATGTGTTTTCTTCGTGCCGCGTTTGGGGAACGTCTCTCCCCAGCGGCGTCCCCCAATCGAGGTCCCAAACAGTTTGTTTTTAAACTTTTGCTTTGTCATTTCTGCAAACACCTTGTGGCCGGCAAGCTCCGGCGAGCTGCTCGTCCGTCCATACCGCCGTGGCAGAGCTGAGGCGAGGAGAAGGCGGCCAAACAAAGGAGAGCGCAGCCGGCAATGGGCAACAGCATCGGCGGCGGCGGAAGGGCGCGAAGGCAGTGGCGGAGCCAGTCGGGCTAGCTAGCCCGGGCAGACTCCCAAAGTTCATGGCGATGGAGTATTTTGCCCAGCTGAAGCTCCGCCACTGCACGAAGGTGATACACTGGATGGCACAGCGTTCCGAGTGAAGCCGCCGGCGTACGCGGGCACGGTGCTGCGTGAGCACCGGCCTCCAGCTCCACTCCGAGCAGGTGAAGCTGTTGGGCGTGCGCACGCGCCTGCTCGAGCTCGACGCGCAGCTCCGCCCCGGCCGGCTCTACTTCCTCGTCGCTCTACCCCGGCCCACGGCGCCCCCGCGCCGCGCCTGGTCCGGCGCGCTCCACGTCGGCGCGCGCGAGCGGCTCAAGTCTCTCATGCTCACGCGCCGCTCCACCTCCGATCTCACCTTCCCCACCGCGCCGGCGTCGCCCGCGGCATCAGACGACGGCGAGCCCGTGCAGCTCAGGAGGCGCCTTCCCAAGGAATGGCTGCCGCTAGTCAGGGTGAGGTCGTCGCTTTCCTCCTAATTAGGCTGTTGGAGAAGACAACAAGTACAGAGAAAAAGGAGAGAGAGAGGGTGACATGTGGGCCTGCTGCATGTGGGAGACGAGAAATCTGCTGTCCGGCGTCCCCGCACCATCCCCTATGTATCAGGGACGCACCCAGACGCCGGACGCGATTTGGGGGACTTCCGGACAAAAAAACGATTTGGAGACTGCGACTGGGAGAGATTATTTGTCCGGCGTCCCCCAAATCGCTTTGGGAGACGGTTTGGGGGACGCGACTGGAGATGCTCTAGCATCCAAATACCCCGATGCTGCCTAGTCGGGTCCTTTTAGAAAACTTGCCGCGAAAAAAGTTCTGGCACTTTGGTAAACTGCCGATAATAATCATAATACATCGATGTCGCTTTCAACAAAATGCCAATAATTAGGGCATGTACATTAGTTTAGACAACCTCTGTCTGTAGCAAGGCTCCACGTCACATGCAGACGGGAGTAAAAACACCATATACAATAGACTGTCTTTTCTGCCGTTGATTGCGCCGCGCGCATGATTAGCAAAATATAACTGTCACTTAAATCTTTTCCAACTCTGGCTACCACCACACCCGCTCCCCCGCTGATCCAGGATGTGAAGAGCGGCATCATGATGCTCAATTGCTCATCCTGATGACGAAGGAGTGTCACTGGAGGTGAAATTATGTCATAGCTGCAGCCTTTGCCTGATGCGCCGTACGCCGCCGGTAGCCAGCAAGTGATTTTCCACTGGTGAGGAGATCAAATCGACCCCCAAATTCCTAAACTGCTCGCCGTCTGCACTCTCTCACAACAAAATTTCGAAATCCAGATCCATCCTTACGGCCGTCGACTCGGTCTGCTCCGCCGCCTCAACCACACCGCCGACCATGACCATCCCCGCCGGAGAGAGCTCGACCCTGCCTCCCTCACCTCCACCAGCCCCGCGCCCGAGGTCCTCCTCCGCAAGCTCGGCAATCTCCCCCAGCTCCGGCGCCACCACCACTCCGTGCGGTCTTCTTGCTGCCATTTTCTTAGACTGGATCCATGGAGATCGAAGGAAGAAAAAACTAGTACTAACCTCCGTCTATAAAAAGATGTCTCAACTTAGAACAAATTTGAATGTATCTAGATACTAAAATGGGTCTAGATACATTCAAATTTTGACAAAGTTGAGACATCTATTTATAGACGGAGGGACAGACGCCCTCGTGCAATGGTGGAAGGCCGTCGGTTGGGACGGATTTTTCGGCGCTACAGATCGTCAGTAATTCTACAGACAGCCTGCGTCTCTCTCTTCCCTCTCTCCGCTCCACGTCACAAAAAATCCCACGTGGCATCCCTTACAGACAGCTGATTAGATATCATTGTACATGCCCTTAGGTGATAATTTGAGGCACTAATCAAAAAGTGTCCCTAATCACTAGTATCAGCGGCATATTTGTAAACTGCCGGCAAGAAAAGTGCCAGCAATACCGGCATGTGAGGTAGTGCGGTGTGGTGGCAGATCTCGGCGGCTAACCGTGGCACAGTGATTCATCTATGGTAGTTGGACAACTTGAAAAAAGAGCAGGTTCAGAGAATTCATAAGTCGTCTCTCTCGTGAAAAATGCCAAGTACGAGTACAACGCATGCGACACAAAAAAGGCTCAGCCTGAGCGTGATCCCGCCCCCCTAACTGCAAGAGCCGTGACGTACGTTGCATGCGACATAAAATAGCTTCTCGTGCAATGTAAGAAAATGTAGGGCTAGTGTAAGCCCGTACCATCGAGTCAGCCTAAATTAATACAATTAATATATGCATGAGCCGTGTGAGCTATTTCTGGCAACGTAAGACTAGAACACCTCCATTAATTTATCCCGTGAGAGTAAAAAACCACGAATTCTTTTCTTTTAACAAAGCAACTTTAGAACTAATAATGGATGCTCCAATGTGGAGTAGGTAATAATTTGACAGTCCGAGATACGAGGGCTTCGTTCCCTCTCGTCGCTCCCGTGGGCGACGGGAGGAACCACCGGCCCAGACCCCTCCCCCTACTCCTCCCCCTCCGCCGCCGCCGGAGGTCGCCGCAAAGCCCGTGCGAGGGCGCGCCGGGCAAAGCCGGGCGGCGGCGGCGGGGACTCTCTCCCCTCACGCGAAGGCGGCGCGGGCCGCGGGCCGGTGAGGCGGCGCGCAGGCGGCTTCGTGGCGTGGCGGCGACCCCGTCTTGGAGCGGCGGCTGCTCTCGGCCCAAGTCCGGGGCGCGGCCAAGCTGTTTTCTCGGGTGCCCAACGGCGACGGCGCTGGGGATGGCGGCGACGGTGGGACGATGGCGACGGCGCTGGCGGCAAGTGGTGCTGGGCGGCCGGAGATGGCGCCATGGCGGCGCGGGCTTGATGGCTCGAGTCTGAGCCCCTCGTGCCCGATCTGGGTTTGCTGGGCCCCGACCGTTCTGCCCTCCTGCGCCTGGGTGCGGTCAGGCACCTCCTCCTTGTCCATCCTCCTCGGCTCCGAGCGCATGGTGCTGCTGCTCCGGCCGGGTTGAGCGGAACCCTATGCCATCTTGGCGTGGCGGCTCGTGGCGTCCGTGCGGCGCTGGTGATAAGGTTGACGGTGTTGGGTGGCCGGCGATGCTCTCTGAGGTGGATGTGTGCAGTCCCGCAGCGACCCACCCCATGGTGGCACCTGCGCCGCTTGCGGCTCAGTAGTGCCCCTCTTAGGCGGCCTGTCCCTTTGGGGGCATGGCTGCCCCCGACCTGGTGCGCGGACGTGCTGCCGGCGGGTTGCGCTGCCGAGGCTAGCGCTTTGAGAGAAAAGGGTCAGCGCAGGAGGTCTTGGCGAAGGATGGACAGTGCCTGCAGCGGTGAGGAACCATGCTCTGGGCGAAAGCCCTGCCTTTCAGGGCCGGTGACGGCGACGCCTGAGGGCGCCGTTTTCCTCTTGTGGCGTCATCGAGGAGTTTCGGCACCTCCCTTGCCTAGGGTCTCATGCTCCGGGTGAAAACCTCAGATTTGGCTAGCCAAATGGGACGACGGCGTCTTGGACGTCGTACCCTCCTTGGAGGCGTCGTCTTGGGAACTTGAGTTCGGGTCGTAGTCCTTCCTCGTGGATCTCAACGCTGACCACATGGGAAGTGTCTTGCGATGCAGGTAGCACGCCGGCCTCTCGAGTGGTATCGCGGTGGCTTGCGCGACGAGGATCTTCCTCGAACAGCGCGAGCATGCCTCTGGATGAGCGGTGGTGGGCTGGCCTCTGTGTTTGTTGGCGGGCTGCTGTAGACTTCACGCTTGCACGTCCGTCGAGGTTGCCGGGAGCTAGCCGCTGCGCCGACGGCGTTCCTTGGATTTGGGTCGAGGCCGCAGCAGCAATGCTCCCAGCTGAGCTGTGGTGGGCTCGCGGGATTCAGGTGGTACCCATCTTGGCTGCGGCTGGCAGGCTCTTGGTAATTTCGACGATGCACAAGCACTGCGACTTTCATCGGCAAGGAATCTGTCTTGCGGAGGAGCTCACTCTGCAGCGTCCCGGAGGAGCACTCGACGGATTTCAGCCTTTTTGTCGTAGTCTAGTTTGAGTGTCGGGTTTATACTGTGGGTGTTCGGCCTTTTCTTAAGCTTGTCCTTTTTCTATCAATGAATCGAAACGCAAGCTTTGCGTTTTCGCGAAAAAAATGGATGCTCCAATGTAACACCCCTAACGCAGTTGTAAAAGTTTTGCCAGCCTGACTACACACACTTAAAAAATAGAAGAAGGCTTAATGTGCCTGCAAAATCGATCCATGGCCTAATGCGCTGTAAAGTCATAATCCTGCTGTGCATTCAAAATCTAGCAACTCACGACAGCCTAGTGTATGAGATATTTAGTAAGAAAGGAATACACATAATATTTGCATAGACCCAATAATTACATGTGAAGCCTAGTGTATACACAATTCAAATAAGGGACAATTATAGCTCATGCATGAGGCATGATAATCTTTGACAAAAGAAGCTATATAATGCCGTCGATGCCGACTTTATGTCGCTTCATTTGATGTTCAGAGAGGAAACCACACAACAGGCACTAGGTCAAATACAGTGGTATATATATCCTTGTTTCTTCCATGCCAAGAAGGCAACAAGATCACCGAGAAGGCACAATCTGCAACAGCGATATGCTTTTCCAAGAGTGCTGCACAAGGAAAAAGGTAACACGTCACATACCTGATGTATCTTAAATGTTGAAACTTAATAAATTTCTGCTGTGATAAAATTTATCTTCTTCATTATAGAAAGAGTCATCCTATAAGCTGTTATATTTTATTTACAGAGGAGAATTTTACCTACAAAGAACGAAGACCAATTGATACCAACCACAGCGGCCACTGCCAACTTAGCGTGACTACTGAAGGGAACTTGTAAAGGAACTCGACAATAAAAGCCTGCATACACAGGAAAATAAGCTTACAACAGTAACATAAACCCCTTCAGCTGTGGAACAGAGAAATTATAGTAGTGTTTTTTCATTACCTAAGGTACAACTGTTATCTCCACAGTGGCCACAAAGAGGTGGTTTCCCTGTAATAACCTTAATATATTCAGCTCATCAGGTTTCTGGCATTGAACACCGGAGAAATCAATACAATTGACAATACGTAATTAAAATTACAAGGTGCAGAGATTACACTCTATATTATTTAAACTGGGAGACCTAAAAAGGCTACCATATGCAGAGATTGCCAAAATATTTAAATAAACCAACACATGGGAGCTAGCTACTCCTGAACTACAAAATTCAGAATTTAAGCCTCCAATCGCGAATAAAGGGATCGATAAAATATGTACATAGACTGACATATGATTTTGTTCTTTATAACCAAGTAGATGGTGTTATATTCTATCAAGTTAGCACTTCCGCTCCGTGAGGATGTAATGCATAATTTTATATCGAGAACAATGAATCACATGTGGTCAAAGAATAGACAAAATAATAAAGTTCAACCTACTTCAAAAGCAAATAAGACTAATGTTATAATCCGCTAATGTGTACTCTTCTTGCCAATTGCTATTCGACAGATCCATGTAAAGCAACCTTCTTTGGACTACATGGCATTCATCCTCTTCCTATCAAGCACGACCATATACTATCAGGCCTAGTGTGTTTCTTCCTTTATTTTAATTTAACAGATGGAATATAACTTGACCTCAAATGCTATAAAATAAGTCGTCCAAAGTAATATTTTATTATGTACAGCGGCAACCAAAGTTTAGCGGTGATGTAAACTGCAACTTATCACTCAATATCTGCACTGCGGTAGAACGAAGTATGATACATGAAAGAATATAATTACTGGAGGAGAGCAGAGTAGTTTGAAGCTGCTTTGCAAGTGGCGCTGAGAGACACCGACATTGAAGTTGTTGCCTGCTGCTGCTCAATGTTCATGCGCAGCGTGCCGGCACCTATGAGGAGACTTCGACAGAGATCGAAGCTGCAGTGCTGCAGCTAGCTCACCATGCCGAATGCCTACGCTGGCTGACGCGAGCCTGCCACGATCGGCAAGGATTCTGATAAAGAACGTGTCAGGCACAAGCAATAATTCTTCGCAGAGCTATTGAATGAAATTCAGAGCCTGCATCTTCTTTTATCCCAGATTTCTCCTAAAGAATATAACTACTATATAATAGAGATTCCCAACCATGCACTAAAACAAACACCCCTGTGATATCACATTCCCATCTGCCTAGCTACAATCACAAAGATAGTCACCAAAATAGCACATACCCAACTGGTTTATGCTACAGAACAATAGCAAGTAATAACCTGAATGAACAATCAAGATTGATGTTATACAAGATTACTCCTGGTTCTTAGAGAGACTGCGATAAATAATTTGCAAGATTCCTGCTTCTTCTACATGCTCTGTAAATTCTAACGACTCAAACTAAAGTTGCAAAGTTATGCAGTGGGTAACACCACACACACTGATTTGCTCCAAAGGGGTTACCTCAGGAGGCAATATGGGTCGATGGTACAATAGCTGTAAACCAGAACCTTCAGATCCACTTGAGAAGGATTGAGTTAGTAGGGAAGAGCCAAAGAAAAGCTGACAGAAAATAAGAAGTGGAGAGGTCCCGTCTCACGGCCACCTGCAATCTTGCATCGTCCCCAAGATGGTCCCTGATTCCGGACGCATCTGCCGCGGCGTCATAGGAGAAGGGTTGGTCAGGGGCAGCCACGAGAGTGGAGGGAGGCTTGAGCCTCGGTAGGGGAGGAAGATACGACGTCGCCCAGGAACAGAACCTCAAAATCAATGGGTGGGAAAGGAGGGAGGGAGGGAGAAGGCTCACCAAGAGGATCTTATCCTTACCCCGTCCTCGGAGACGAGGCCCATGGTCTGGAGCTCGGTAAGGTCGCTTGCCGCCGCCTCCAATGCCGTCTTCGGCGCCGCCTCCAATGCCGTCTTCGGCGCCGCCTCGTAATACCTGATGTACGCCTCGTTGGCGAATCCCCCGCCTCCGCGGCCAACGCAGGACACCATGGCCGGCCTCCGCCTGCTCCTCTCCCACAGAACTACCGGGTACGTCGCCACCAGCGATCTCCGGACGGCAGCTGCGCCAGTGGGCCGCCGTTCCCCTTTCTCCCGCTCCCAAAACCGTCTGCGACCTACCCGAAAAAAATAGCAGGCATAGTGGGCTACTCCACCTCCTAATCGCACGACCAGAGACGAAATAACCGTCGAACTAAAATAAAAACCAGGTTCGCTGGCCGCTGGGTCAGGCCGCACCAGGTTCGCTGCAGCAGGGATGGTGTGGCTCGGAAGTGAATTGAAAATTTGATGTTTATAAATATTGTTTGTCCAATTGGTTCTAATTTTACGTGATTTTATCGGAAGGACTCAGTGGAATGATTGAATATTTGTTCTACTTTTTACTTGAAATTTTACAAGACAGATTGATAGTTACGACATAATTAACAGAACTTTCCGTTTTCCATTGAATTTTGTGTTATGACCGTACCAAAACCTGATGAATTTTTAAATAGAGGTCAGGTGGGTACAATTGTTAATTTCGTTCACCATACAGCATACGCCGCAAAGAGCTTCTACGGTTTAGCATCAGTGTTTAATGTGAGAGAGAAGAAAGTACTATTTTGAAGCACTGTGGCGGGACATACGGAGTCTGCACTCTGCACTTGGGGAGCCGAATCTCTATCCACTGCTTGCGTGCCAGTAAAGCAAAGCTATAGACTTTTTGTCAGCACCGGCCGTGAAGTTTCTGTTAATCATAACGTGAGATGGACATGATCCAACGGCGCTAGCTCTATGCGTAGCTAGCCTCCTAGGTAGAAAATCCGCGTCGATATATATATATATCGACGCGGATTTTATGACCTGGTGGCTAGCTGTGCACACATGCCCAGCCATTGGATATAGGGAGCATGATTGAGATGTGGTGCCTAAGGATACTTCACAATATTCCCGGCAGTTAACGCCGGCATGCATGTCCGTCACCGAACGAATGCAGATTTCATTGGTTAGAAACAACACGTGTTGTCTGATGTAGTTGTGAGCCGTGAGCTAGCTAGTGTTGCTAACAGGCAGGAGAAACAGTATGTGAAAAAAAACACACACTACCTCTCGTGGTTGACAAGAGCATACATCTTTTAAAAAACATGACACACAGCATACACGCCTTCTCCTGGCTGGCCTGACACCGATCTGCTATGATTTTTACTTGACATGCTCGTGTTAGTCAGAAAAAAACAAGCCGACACTCCTCCTCATGCTTTGTCAAGAGCACACACATGTTAAAACACATGTCGAACACGCTCCAAACCTGTTTTCTTGCTAGATAGACGTCGATCCGCTACGATTTTTCATTGCCATGTTCGTGTTTCATCTGTTTTGGCTGACGTACACTAAGAATCGTTGGATAGTTTTCGTTGATATGCTGATGTTAATAAAAAAACACAATCCTTCACATGCTTGACAAGAGGACACACGTGTTAAAAAAACATGACAACGACAGGCCACACGGTATTTTTCTTGCTAGCCCGACGTCGTTCTGCAAAGGTTTCCCCTGTACATTCGCGTGTTACCCGTGTGTTTTCCTGACGTACAAAAGATTCGTCTGCTGGTTTCATCTCCTTATCCTCAAAAACATATCTGTCCGTGGAGGTTGATCTTTCCCAGATGAACAAGTGGAATCAGATCAATTAGCTAGCTCATATCCGGTTATTTTCATCTCCATGGCAGGTGCAACGGCGGGAGATAGGTAATCTCCTTCCCCACCCCACTCCACGATGGATCTTTGTTATAGACAAATGTCTTGCTTGCCAGGCTTAGATCTGATGTGTGGTTACTTTTTTTGGTACATGAAGCTTTCCTATCGGTCCCTGCCTGCCATCTTCTTGGAACTACGGAGCAGTCGAGATCGCCTTGCGAGGAGCCGCAAGCAAACCTGGGGAGTTCATATTCCAACCGACAGAGGGTCAGGTTTTTCAGACGCTAGAAGAAGCATATGAGTTCTTCAACATGTATTCTTGGGAGGTTGGATTTGGCATACGATATGGCCGTAGCAGGATTAATGCAGCAAAAACAAAGTCTAGACAAGACCTTATTTGTTCTTGCCAGGTTTGTCTATGGATCACAACAAATTCATATTCCGTTTTTGTGTCTATTGTATCTTTGTTGCATCGTTTTGTTCCAAACTATCCTTACTTTTATTTTGTCTTTGCTATTTACCTTCTCACGTACCAGGGCAGAGACAATGGGGAGATGATCCGTTCCGCCAGGTGTAACTGCCCCTGCATAATGTCGTTGCTTCGAGCAGACGATGAATCGTGGTATGTTAAGCGCTTATGCGAACAACACAACCACCCCATGTCAGTATCGTGTGGCGAGAAACGTCGGTGGCCATCGCACAGTCGGATCGACGGCAGCACACGGGAGCTTATTCGCCACTTGCGCGGTAACAATGTCCAGCTCTCTAGGGTTTGTTCGATAGTGGGGTCAGTTCATCACAATGATTCATATGTCCCATTTAGCCGGCAGTCCGTCCGCACCCTGTGTGCAAAACTAGCCCAAGAATCGATAGAGGGTGATATTGCAAAAACACTAGAGGTGTTTGGTAGGATAAAACTAAGGGACCCGGGTTTTGTTGTAGCGATGGATCTAGATGACAAGAAAAGAGTTAGGTCGCTGTTATTCGCCCACGGTTCTAGCCGTGTTGATTATGCATCTTTTGGAGATGTTGTCACGTTTGATACCACATATAGGACGAACCTTTACAATTTGCCATTTGGGTTGTTCGTCGGTGTGAACCACCACTTCCAGAGTATAATTTTTGGGGGCGTACTATTAACTGAAGAAACGACAGAGGCATTCAAATGGACATTTCGCAACTTTGTTGTTGCTATGGGTGGGGAAGCACCTCAAACTATTTTGACAGGTTAGTTTTTTTGTATTCTGTAAACTTTTGAATAATTGTAAAAATTATAATGCACATCTTGATCGCACCTGCAATAGTTGATAACAAACGGTGTTTCTTTTTTCAACAACAGACCAGTGACATCAGATGAGGGTTGCTATTGATTCAGAGTTGCCGGACACTCGTCACAGGTGGTGCAAATGGCACGTCCTGCGTAAAGCAAAAGAATCGCTAGGTCCTGTGTACAGCAAGAACTCTGTTTTCAAGAGAGAACTGCATGAACTGCTAGACCAAATTGTTGATGTGGAAGAATTCGAGACTAGGTGGGCCGAGATCGTGACCGGCAATGGTCTTGGTGATAACGAGTTTCTTGCCAGGGCGTATGAAAACAGGGAGATGTGGGCGAAGCCTTACTTTTCAGATACATTTTGCGCCGGCATGACTAGCACACAGCGGAGCGAGAGTGCAAACCATGTATTGAAGACGTACATCCCTCGATCAGCACCCATGCACTTATTCGTCACCCAATATGATCGGCTAATTACAGACCGTGTAGCAGATGTGGGTCGTGAAGAGCATGCTACTAAACTGGTGAGAACACTAAATACAACTGTTTTTTCAGCTGTCAAAACCTTCTGATTTTCCTGACGTGTACATTTTTTATCCTTGATGTGTCGAACAGAAGAAGTTGTATTTTGGACCTGCTAACCATGTCATATATGTTTTCTCCGTTGCTAGGTGAACTACCTCCTCCGTACTGGTGTGCCAATTGAGCAACACGCCACCCGTGTGTACACCAGAGCGATGTTCGAACGATTTTTTAGGGAGCTTTTCCGTTCTGGGGCTCTTGTATGTAGAGAAAGTGAAGAAGCTAACAGGTTTATTGTTACTTACGCCTGCTCTTCGAGCTCATCAGGCAGTGGCAGAAGGGAGTTCATTGTTACCACTGATGAAGAGAAAACCGACTACTCGTGTATTTGCAAATCGTTCGAGCACTGTGGCATGCCGTGCAGGCACGTGCTGAAGGTAACTGTAATAACTTCAAGCGAAATGCAATATACTTCCAGTCTATTTGTTTTGTTTTGAGTGTTATATACCCACTCTACTTTGACTTTTTTGCAGGTGCTCATCCACACCGGCGCGTGCGAGCTCCCTGCTGGACTGGTGAAGAAGAGATGGAGCACATTGGCTAGGGATGGCGCGGTGTGCAATATCCCTGGTTACGGTGACGTTGCTGCTCGAGGAGCTGACGCCTCGTCCATGCACGGTATGTTGCATGCTGCCGCAATGGAGCTAGTTGGCATGGGCACCACGTCTAGACAGGCATTTGAGTTAGCTGTGGATTACATCAGCCATGCGAAGGCTGCTGTGTCGGCGATTACTGTCAAGGACCCGGTTCAGAGTCTTTTGGATGCACAAAATGCCCATGCATGCGGTATGGAGAAGCTGAATTTCGACCCATCTGTAGCAGCGCCACCGCGAGTTCGTTCTCGAGGAAGACCGAAGGAGTTGAGGTACAAGTCTCCGATCGAATCACCAGGATCGCGCAAGCGGGCTACTGCAGACAGCACCCGGAATCCAGAAGATTATCGTCCCAGACGGTCTTCCCGATTCCTGAAAACAGGTGTTTACATTGTTGAACATTGCGGATCGTGTGGTTCCACGCAGCACCGCTCGTCGGAGTGTTCGGTTAATCAGGTCCCAGAGGAATTTACTGCCACGCGGAGGAGATGCAAGAGTTGCGGCGAAATTGGGCATAACCGATCAACATGCGGGCGGAAGTCCACCTACACCCCCAAGCTTTAGTTTTTCGGTTACCTTATGCTTGCGTTCCAATGAATAGCTTCATTGGAAAATTAGGTCTTCCCACAATGGAACTGTTTTATTTTATGTTTGCTTAAAAACTGTGTGCTCGTGTTGAAGGTGAATATTGTATGGCAACATTAACCGAATTGCAAAAAAACAGAGAACTGTGTACTTAGCAATCAAAACAGTAGTTAATTTGCTGACCAGGTTTAGGTGGGACATCCTTGTGTTATGCCAACGGGAAAACCTAGCAGGCACCATGGGGACACCATGGGGACACATCTACACCATGGGGACACCATGGGGACACCATGGTGCCAAGTCCAAAAAATCAAAACCCATAGCAAACAAGGTTTGACATCACAATGTGGTCAAGTGTGCCAAAACTTGCCCCAATCCATGGTTGTTTGCTCAGTTTTTGGCCATTCCCCCCTCTTTTCGTCCGAAAACCCCTCTCTTGACACATCTACACCATGGGGATACCATGGTGCCAAGTCCAAAAAATCAAAACCCATAGCAAACAAGGTGTCACATCACAATGTGGCCAAGTGTGCCAAATCTTGCCCCATTCCATGGTGGTTTGGTCAGTTTTTGGACATTCACCCCTCTTTTCGTCCGAAAACCCCTCTCTCGACACATCTACACCATGGGGACACCATGGTGCCAAGTCCAAAAAATCAAAACCCATAGCAAACAAGGTTTGACATCACAATATGGTCAAGTGTGCCAAATCTTGCCCCAATCCATGGTGGTTTGCTCAGTTTTTGGCCATTCCCCCTCTTTTCGTCCGAAAACCCCTCTATCGACACATCTAGACCATAGGGATACCATGGTGCCAAGTCCAAAAATCAAAACCCATAGCAAACAAGGTGTCACATCACAATGTGGTTAAGTGTGCCAAATCTTGCCCCATTCCATGGTGGTTTTGTCAGTTTTTGGCCATTCACCCCTCTTTTCGTCCGAAAACCCCTCTGTCGATACATCTACACCATGGGGACACCGTGGTACCAAGTCCAAAAAATCAAAACCCATAGCAAACAAGGTGTCACATCACAATGTGGTCAAGTGTGCCAAATCTTGCCCCAATCCATGGTGGTTTGCTCAGTTTTTGGCCATTCCCCCCTCTTTTCGTCCGAAAACCCCTCTTTCGACACATGTCTACCATGGGGCCACCATGGCACCAGCTCCAAAAAATCAAAACCCATAGCAACCAAGGTGTGATATCATAATTTGCACAAGTGTGCCAAAATCATGGCCCATTCCAGGGTGGTTTGGTCAATTTTTGGCCATTCCCCCCTTTTTTCCTCCGAAAACCCTTGTTTCGACACACCCCTACCATGGGGCCACCATGCCACCACCTCCTAAATTGGATAAACCTTGCCAACCAAGGTGTCACATCACAAGGTGCACAGATGTGCCAAATCATGGCCCATTCCATGCTGGTTTGCTCATTTTTCTGCCATTCCCCCCTCTTTTCGTCCGAAAACACCTCTTTCGACACATGTCTACCATGGGGCCACCATACCGCCAGCTCCTAAATTTCTAAAAACTTGGCAACCACGGTGTGATGTCACAATGTGCACAAGGGTGCCAAATCATGCCACAATCCATGGTGATTTGCTCAGTTTTTGGCCATTCCCCCCTATATTCGTCCGAAAACCCCACTTTCAACACATCCATGCCATGTTAGCAACCACACAATCTAAAAACCCATGGCATGTAATGTTGTCTTTTATTACAAACAATTATATCAATTGTTTTTTTTAAATACTTATGATAAAAAGATGTTTCCATAATTAATTACTATAAACTTACAAGGTTTCGTGTTTACAGCCCACTCAAGAACATGCCATCAACCCCATGATGGCTACTATCCTATTATAGCTTGCTAAATAATCAATGTGCTGCTTATATTTTCAACTCACTAAACAACATATATTACAAAATTTCCCAAATCAAACCCAAACAACAGAAGAACATGGTACATTTAACCACAGCATCATCTCAACCAAGATCTCATGCTACTAACCTTCCACGTGCAATGCTTGTGTCAGCTAATGTGGACCCAAGAAATTGGCAAATTTATAACTATCAAAGTTCTTTTCTTAAATACATCATCTAAATTATGATCTCCACCGTCGCAATGAGAAAGAATAAGACATCCTCGAAGAAAAAGTTGTATGTTTATTATAATTACGACCTAATGTGCACATGACGGCAACCAACACGGGCTTTTTCTCCTTAAAGTCATCAGGATTTTTCTCCTCAAAGTGAGCCATATGACCAGATTCAGCACAATATGCATATGCCTCTACCATGCAACCACCATCATTCCAAAGACATAACTAACCATCAGCACCTAGATCATAATTCATTACACAACATAGTTCGACACACTTTCACAAATTAAGACCATCACTATAATAGATGGTCTGATAGATCAGTTCAACACCACAACAAACATACTTCAACACAACTGACAGCCATACTTCAAACTAGTTCAAGCAAAATCAACATAATAACATGAGTCCAGAGCAACTAGGCTTCATCCTCCATAGCAAGCACCAACAGCAGTCCTTGATGCTCTGCCCTTATCTGCTTGGAGGTCCCAGAAAAGGCTAGCTCCTCGCAGTGCTGCCTCAGGTTGGCAAGCTTGCCACCCTTAGGCTTCACCGGGTGCCATGGGCAGAAGTACTTGCCCCTCCTCTTGAAAGGGAGCTTCCCAGCATCCAGCTTCTCCAGGAGCTTGCTCTTGAAGGAACCTATGTTCCTGCTGTCCACCGACTCAGCTGAATCCTGGGAGTCGTACTTTACAACAACAAAGTGTCCCAACTTATAAATTGAGATGGAAAGCTACCAGAATGAAATACATAGAAGGGTAGAGAACAAAATTATATAGCTCACCTCCAGGGAGCCATCTGATTCGTCCAACTCCTCGTATGGCCCAGGCACAGGTGGAGCAGGAACAGCTGGAGCAGGCACAGGTGGAGCACAGGTGGAGCAGCAACAGCTGGAGCAGGCACTGGTGGAGCAGCAAGAGCTGGAGCAGGCATAGGTTCTTCCTCCTCCTGGATTGGAGGAGGCACAGGCTCCACCTCCTCCCGCTTCCGCTTCCTGGACCCTTCTCCAGCCTGCATACAAATAAGATTAGTCCCCACAGTTATTATAGCAAATCTATGCTAAGTTAGATTTAACAACACATACCAGTATGTATCCATTCATTCTAACAGTTAACCCATGACAAGTGCAAAGATTTGTTTTCTTCAAACAAATTTAATATGCATGCTTCACATACATTGTACATGTTATACCTCTCTGCCAACATTCTCGTAACAAATTACCTAAATTGAAACAATACTTATTGTTCACAAAATCTAGGGTTAGTATTCATGCACCAACTATAAAACATGCTGGATCACATACACTTACTACTATTATGCCGAATTGCACATATAATGCAAATGACCTCATGTCCAAACATACCAATGTGCTATCACATTAAAGTCAAGACCCTGAAAACAAAATAAATTTGCAATGATGCAAATCATTGCAGCATTTCTACTCAGCTATAGTATCCAGAAGCACACTAGCTAACGAATGTCCAATTGCACACTTTCAGCAAATACAAGCAGATGCAGTGAATCCCTATAAATTTATAAACATCATTTATCTTCAACATAAAACAATAACTAGCTATTGTGCTTATAAACAATAACAAGCAGTGTGCAAACTTTCAGCAATACAAGCAGATGCAGTGAATCCCTATAAACAATAACAATTGGTTGTTATGATGCTATAATTAGCAAGCATTGTACTGTGAAATACAACAAGTAAGGATAGGATGATCGGAGAATGTCATTAGCTCTTCTACGATCAACATAATTTGCTATCTCCAACCAACCAGAAGTGAGAAAGAATATGATAAGAACTACCAAAACAAATTTCTACTCTTCAATAATAACATCACTCTTTGCCGCTCTATGCAAAATCTTATCGGACCAAATCATTACTCACATATTACAAGGCACTTAAGCAGTAATGAGATGTAAAAACACAAAAATAATCAATTGCTAATTCTGATGCCATAATTTGCAAGCACCACAGTGTGAAATACTGCAACAGATTAGGATGTGTTATCAGAGCATGTGATTACCCCTTCTACCATCAACATACCGCGTTATCTCTAACCAACTAGAAGTTCCAAAAACTGTTAATCGAAACCTAAAATAAGGGACAACGCTCTTACCTCCATCTGCATGTCGCCCTTCACCTCGCAGTCGTCGCCGGACGCCGGCGCACCCAACAGATCCGCCACCGCCTTCAAGGCCGCGCCCGATGAAGCTTGCTCCACCAGATCCGCCGACACCATGACGGCGGAGGCAGCTTCAGCGCATGCGACGCTACATGCACCAGCATCGGCCTTCCATCCCCCTGTAGAAGATTCGTCGGCCTCCACATCCGCCATTGCCGCCACCACCGAGCCGACGGCGACCGACCCGATGACGGAGGTCTCCACGCCGGTGCTCCTCGCACCGGCCGCCGCCTTGCTCGACTCTACAACACCGCCATCACCTCCAACAGCCTCCGGCGACGCATCCCCTTCCACGACCGCCACCTTCTTAAGATCCCCCGCCGCAGCTCCACCACCTTCCATCGCCGCCAGATCTAGTTAATCGCCGACGATCTACTACCGCAGCTACCGGCTTAGTGAGAGGGAGAGGGAGGAGGGTTTTCTGGCGGAGAGATGGAGTTCGCAGAAGTGGGGAACGGGGGGAAATGGAAGCGGCCGAGCGGTTCCAGGGCTTTTATACGCGCCGATGATTCCGCTCCCTCGCCACGTATGTCTACACGTCACCGACGCCTCCTCTCCCTTGCCACGTTGCTCGCCACGTCTTCCCCGTATGCGTACAAACTACCGTACAACTGAATCCCGCGCCGCCCGCTATACACAACGCCGAAGGGGTATCGGGTAATCTTGACCGTCCATGTGTTTTTCACCACAACGTCGTTCACCATGGGGGGGACACCGTAGCACAGGCGACGGTACATAGCGTCATTTTTACTTACATTTTTTTGTGGTGCATGTCAGTAGGGCCTATAGGCCAACAGTTTTCTTCTCGTCCATACAAAGACCAGAATGTTTATTTGTTAGCCATCTGGCTTATTAACTGTGATGTGCCGTTTATGTTTGTGCTTGACCCTACTTAGCCGACCTTGAATACTTAGTCGCACAGTGAAGCTCATCGACTATTTCAGGCCGCTGATTACGAAAAATGCGTTTAGGACCCTTGTAGCGGGGCGACGCAAATTGGCCCGACCGTACGCGTAGACGCAAATCTTTGGCCCAAAATATGCGCCTCGGATGCGTCTATGTGGATGTCCGGAAACTTGCGCTCGCCTTAGGAGGCCGTTTCGTCGAGACCGTCTGGGAGCGACCCTGTGTTGATGCGTCTTCTCAAACGCGCAAGCGCATTCAAGGCTACGCAAGTCCGGCACTCTGCGCTACGCTAAAGTCGACGATGCCTAAGCTGCCGATCTGCCGCCCACCTGCGCCAACCTTGTTAATGGAAACCCCACGCATGCCGCCAGAAAGGTCGACCCGTGGCGCCGCCTAGTTGTTCCTGCGACGCTGCCATGCCATCGCCACCTAGCGGCTACCTGACTGGTTGGACCCACTCGCCTTAAAATTAATGTTGGACAAAATCCGCCTAGTTTGTCGACTGCGTCGAGCCGTTGCATTTGCAGTTACGGGTGGCTACTCGCAACTTCTTCAGCTAGACCGTCGAAGTCTTGTTTGACGGGCAGTCCAAGATGTTCCCGAATACGAGGTGGGGGGCTAGTTCGCCCCTGCTATCGCGCTAGAGCAAATTTTGCTAACTCACCTACCACCCGTACGAGGGGGGCGGCGCGGTGATCGGCAAGGTGTTCTACGACAAATCTCCCCGTAGTACGCCTGGTGTTTTTTCTTTGAAGCGAATCTGGAAACGGACCAGACGAAGCCAGTAGTCGAAGTTTTCTGGATGTTCGCCTTATCGGTAGAACCAACAAGGGCACCATCTCCTCCCGCTGGATTGTACAGTTTTTTGGGTGTTTGTGGTGTGCCCTCGCATGTTATTTCTTGACGGTGGATGTACGAAGAAATAACACAACTGTCTTCCCTTTTTGTATTTTTTTTTTGTGTGTAGACCCAGGTTCAAACTATGTATTAGTTCGTGCAGGTCATGTTCCTAACTATGTGTTAGTTTGTGTGAAATCATGTTTAAAAAAAGAATTGTTTCAAAGTAAGTTCATTAGAGAGGATTGGAAAAAAAAATTAGGTCGCCGCACCGGATTAGCACACCCCAGACGAAAACGGACGCTCGAATAGACGCGGTGATTTTAGCGTCCGCAGCGCGGCTGAAACCGACGATCCCGATCATTAAAATGCGCCACGCCGGTTGATATGCACTTAGCACTAGTCTGCTATTTTAGAGGCAACCTTTACTTCACTGTACCGGAGGCGGTGCGGGGTAACTAAAATATACGGTAACATTTTTTTACCGGTAGTAGTAGGACCGTGATCGTTTGCCTAGTAGATATGGACACCGGCATTTTATACTTCTGTTGGGTAACTATCTTTGATCGTTGACTAGGGGAAAAAAGTTTTCTTGCACAGCATTTTGTGCTCTGTTGAAAAAAACATGTGATATTTTTGTTAAAGGATTGGAAAAATAAGTCGTTCAAAAAGGTGCAGTTGGTTTCGTTGTAAAGACATCCAGAGGCGCCTTTTCCCCCAACGGTCGACTGTCACCTCGTAGCTCGTCTGCTGGTTGCTATAAATAATTGGGAACGAAGCAAAGCATACACACCATAAAACGTCTTTCCGTTTAGCTACCAGTATCCACACTCCTTTTCATTCAGGTAATTTCCAAAACAACACAGATCTTGGGTCAGTTTCTTTGCTGGGTGTTCGTTGAGGCCAAGATGTCAAGCATGTCTGCCAATGTATCGGATCGCAGCACCGCGTATCTTGGCTTCTCAAAGTTCCCCTGCTACTGCGACGAGCCTGCTGATCTGTGGAGGTCTGGGACATCCGAGAACCCAGGAAGACATTTTTTGAAGTGCGGCATGGAAAAGGTAGCCGGGGAGATGTTTTGTAGTCTGCTATGCTTTTTTTCGTCTGCTCTTTATCTATAAATCTTTTTTTGCTTGAGCATTTTGATGTTTATACAGAGATGCAAGTACTGGTTCTGGGAAGATGAGTTGAGTGCACGGTCTAACAGACGCCAGAACGTCCGCAAGGAGCTGGACTCAACAAACCCATCTCGCTTGATTTCCTCATCGAAGGTTTTGCAAGGGATCAAGGATGTGCAGTTAGAGCTCGTGCTTGTTCGTATTGTTTTAATAGCACTAGTTGTTGCAGTTGGCTGGATTGCCAGTAGGGTTTAGTAATGTTATGGAAATGATCTCCCCTAAAAATAAATTCAGCTAGATGTTTCTCTGTTTAAATCATCAGTGGCCGCCTGGGTAGAACTTGTGCCTCATCGTTCATGTGTTTCATTTGGGCGGAAGAGAAATTTTTTTTTCATGCATTGCAGGTTGATTCTGGTCGTGCAGACAAACAAAATCACAAACGTTTAATTCCAAATATTCCTGGTCCACACCAAACAAACCAAAGTCTCCGGTCATACAAAAACAGGGTATAGTTTCAGGGGATCAGTTAAACCCTACCCTCCATATTACAAACACACTGTGTGGACAATCAAGGCTCAAAGGAATTTGTAAAAAGATAGCATTAAACAGATCAGACCAAGTATGCAAATGCCTCCGATGGTGGTGCATTGTCGCTCCCTTCGCCGTTCCGTTCGTCACTGACATACCCTGCATACTTGTCCTCCTCTAGGGTTACGCCTTCAGCCTTTCTCTTCTTTGACAGCACCTTCTTCCCTTTCGGTGCGCTTTTCTTCGTGATTGTGTAGGATGATATGATCCCTTTGTATATGAATGTCATCTTAGCTAGGTAGATTGTATCTGGACCAACTGGCTGTTTTTCCAGGTAAGAATGTTAGCAACAGTCTAACAAACCATTTCATATAAGTTAACTGAACAACAACAAACGGATGTCCACCCCAAAAACACATACCAGGAACTGGTTTGGCTTGGGAACACTGAAGAAAGCTGTGCTCACTCCAGTGTCAGGTCTACATCAAAAAAAAAACGAATAGAGGAATATTTTATATCCAGGATCTTATTAACACAAACACCAACGAAAGTGTTGCAAAGATAGTTCTAACCAGTAAAGCAGGCATCTGCCACAAACAACTACATAAGGTAAAACTGTACAATGTGATTGGTCAGGTTCGTTACCCGTGCATGGTGTGGTGCTTCTTCAGGGCGACGTCAAATTCCCATTGGATGTCTGGGATCCTCCTGTTTGTTAGATGCTTGATGTGAGATACTGCGAACGAGGTAATCTTCTCCATTGTCGGACGGAAAACATCCAACACGTGGATGTGTGATGTCCCAGCTAAAGTTGGATTGATCAAGTTTGTTGTGCACTTCACAAAGTCTATTGAGACCGAAGCCCACACTTGTTCAAACTTTATCATAGCAACTGCCTGTGCATTGTCACAAAAATTATGTATCAGTAAGGACATTAAACATTCTGCACATGCACTAGTTTCCTATCCTGACGGGAAAAAGAAAAGTCGCCGATAGCTTACCCTCCCACAGTTTGATATGTCGTAATGGAAGTGTGGCTGGAGGAAAGTTTCTTCACAGTCATCCACACTGGAATCATCCGACATCACCTTGTCCTGCATTTTGTAAATGGTACGCAGTTGTTAGTTCATTTTGTGCTGGACGGATGTCATTGTTATGGTAGCATGTCTAGGAAAGTTGTAATGGACATACTAACGAGGATTATACAAAAGGATGATATTGCTCACCGCCCACATATGCATGACGTAGTGTATGTTTCCATCAATTTCTGCCCTCTTGTCTGCTTCGTCGTTCCTCAAAACCCTAACAACAACATTTTCCATTTCTTCGGATAGATCTTCCCTGAACTGCAACATTCTCTTAATGTATATACCATCCACAGATACCATCGGAGGGTACCTGAACTCGATCCATATCCTACATGTATCGTAAGCATAACCATCAGGGAGAAACAGATCAAAAATCAGTTTTCAGAAGGAAAGTTTGGTCCTCTGAATACGAGAATTCATTTGTATACTGTCACGTGAAACTTACTGTCTCAGGTCTGTGGGCGTGGCATTGTGTACGAACCATGTTGCTGCCCCCTTCATATGATCCCTGAGTCGTTGAAACCTGTTTTGATCGCTGGTGGCCCTTCTCCCTCTCTTAGGTGCAGTACCATCGCCGAACATCCAGTTGAAGGGGATGGGCCTGTCACCGTCTGCTGATTCTGTTTGGAAGAAATACATGGTTGTACAGTTGTTGTTTGAGAGACATGATTTGGGTAGATTACAACATGCGAGAAAAAAGCTCCCTCGATTGAAACTTACTTCTGGATTTGTTTTTCTCTTCAGATTTGATGGTTTTAACAAGATCCTCCAATTTGGCATTCATGTCATCCACGGAAGAACTGAACTTAGCATCACCCTCTGCTTTCGCCTGAACAATAGCGGATGCAAGATGGTTCATGCTGTCGGTGGCTTTGCTGAACACCGATACAGCAAGTTTAAACTGTTCAGCCGAATCTTTCATTGCTCGGAGGAATTCTGGATCCACCTTGTGTGTCTGCAATCAAGAGTATTCAAGTTGTGTGTATCAGAAAAAGAAGCTACATGTTTGATTGCAAGCAGACATGGTTTGGTTCGATTCATCAACAGATTTCGCAAAAAATCTGGGAGGAATACAGCTTATAAGTTCATATTACCTGCTCCGGGGCATCTCCGTCGAACAGCACCCTTGGCGTCACCGTTTCAGGTAGGGGGCGCAGGGTTGATCTTGGAGCTGGCACCTGTTTCGTTTTTGGGTGGGAAGTAACAAACGTGAATCAAACATGTGCGGATTGAAAACAAACCGGAGCAGTTCAGGGTAATGAGAAAATAGATCTGAATCCGGCCGTATCTCATGCAAAAAAACAGTACAACAGATGCATAGGAGAAAAACAAAACAAGACTGATTCTCAGATTCATGTTTGGAAAAGAACGAAGATCCACCGAATAAAATTGCAAAGGCTTACCGTTGCAACGAACCTCCAGAAAGCTAATTGCAACTCAACTGCCATTAAATCCCAGATTGGTTTGCTGAAACACTCCTGTTAACCTACTGACTGGTGTCCTTCCTACCCTCCCTACACCTCTGCAATGAATGATCCAGACGACGTCTCTGCTTTTTTATAGGGTTATGCTCCTTGCATGTTTTCAGACGGCAGAAGAAATACTCATGGATGTGGTGGAGGTGTTATATGGGGTTGTGTTTATTTCTTCCTGTGGAGGCTGTGGTGTTGGTTTGCAACTGTAGAAGCATCCTCAAATCTAACCAAAAAGATCGATACTATACCCGTCGTGTAAAGCATGGGCACGGTGGTAAAACTTTACTGTCGTCAGTTCGTTTTCATGGTCATCTGGCTATGTTTAATCTAGACAGAAAAGGACATCGTCTGTTGACATGTTTTGTCTGCACACGAACTGCAATCTATGCTTAAGACATGAATCTTACCCATAATGGAGAAAAAAACCGCCAAACAGGTAAAAGGCTTAGACGAGTTCGCGTACCTGGTATGCCCTGCTGCGAAATTCAGCCGGCGGCAGATCACCGCTGGGGGCAACAGTTGTAGCCCGGCTAATTGCTTCCTGGACAGCTTTGTACATCCCTGCGTACGGTCCTTGCTGCTAACACGGGTAGAATCGAAAAAGCTTGGTCATTCCTTGTTAGTTCCGACGTTGCCTAACGATAACCCCGTGTTTATTTTTGGAAATTCGTCAGTTATTTTAAACCAACCTGAGACACACAAATGCCAGTTCCGCTAGCATCAGCATTGTTGAACATTGGGCTGAAGTTCATGTGTGTTCCTCTCATGGAGCTGGAACCTTTGTCAAAAATGTTGACCTGTCAAGAACGTGGTGTATTAGATGGCAAACAATGTCCACTGCTAGTACCGTTTTGGCCATATAAACTGTAGTATAAGAATACAGTAAACATTTGTTGTTAGACATTCGTGTGCAATGCCATTCCAACAATTCGTTTTGCTAACAAAATGCAGCTGCCTGGAAATCTAATGATCTTAAAACTGGTCTGCTTTATTTATAGACAGATCCGGGGAGTAGCAGGGTCGGGCGGGCGGATTTGTGGATCGATATTAAGTGATGAAATCGTCCGTACCGTTTGGCCACCTAGTTGGTTTGCTTCCGGTGGTGGTGAAGAGAAGTCTAAGCAGTCCAGCTCGAAGACCCGACCTGCCGCCATTAATGAGCTCTGCATGTGCTGCGGGAAGAAACAGTTGTAGAGGATGAGTACTACTACGTACAGAGCATATGAAATGAACCAGAGTATATGCTTCATTGTCGTAGTTACTGCAAACAAGAATACCTCTATCTCTGGCTCTGCGAAGCCCATGCTAGCGTTCAATGTGCTATCCCCACCCACCTCCATTGCAGACGACGGAGCGAGTAGCGCAGCCAACTAGTAGGGGGGTTGCAGGTGTGTAGAGGAAGGAAGAAGAAGTCTGAGAAGGAAAGCAGCAACAGTAGCGCGGTAGGTGAGCTCTGCTTTGGTTCTACCCCTGTTTAAATGGGTACCGATACTCGCATGCCCCAAGTTTCCAGATATTTCACCCCCTCCCGCGTAGTGGGACAAGATGAAAAGAAGACCATTGCATATTTTTTGCACGGTTCTCCTTAGATTTTGTGAGCCCCACTATTCAATTCGAGTAGATGCAAACCGAAAAAAAAGGGGAAGCACTCCCATCCCTTTTTTTCATTTAAAATGGGCGTGCCGTAGTGTATATATTACACTAGAACGGTTCTTTATCCTAGTAAATGGTTTCATATTACAAGTGCGTCTAAAAATTATGGCCAGACAATAATTGTTAGAGTGGTTAATTTTTTCAATATTATTTCTTCAACTTTATTGCTGCACATGACATAATACAGATGATATTTTGTAAAAATTCCACAAACAAATGTGGGTAGCTCAAAACTCCCCCTTTGTAAGCACATCAAAGGTATTCGGGGTACAAATGATACGCCCTAAGCCCGACTCGTCTCCGGCTGCGGCGGTCGCTAGCCTGCGTTGTTCGATCCTCGACATCCAACGCCTCTTTGCTCGCTCGCTCATCCTCTTTTTCATTCTCGACGTCGGCCAAAAACTTGGCGTCCCTGATCGGCTCGAGGAGGTCGCCCGAGCAGTCGTCGGAGGCGAGCTCCACAACGAAGTGGGACTCGGTGATGGGGGGGTGGGGTTTCAGGAGTAGGTTTGGGGTGGAGGAGTGGCAGTCTGGCAACAGTCGGCGTTGATCGTGGTTACTCCGGCGGGGGGTATGAGCTCCAACACCGCAACAGCGGAGGTTGTACTGGCGGCAAGGTTTTTAGTGCGGATGAGTTGAGATGCGGACGCCACTGTTTATACCGTTCAGAAGCATTGCGACGTCCGTGGCACGCGTGGCAACGCAATTACTTCGTGTGTGCTCCGCCGCGCCCTCTCCTCGGAGGTAGACGTGTTAGGGGCATCCAGAAGACTATGATATGCCGGGGTCAGGCTCCTTTTGCGGCTGCGGTGGCCGCCAGCCTGCGCTATTACATCTCGACGTACAAAACACCGTGTGGGCTGCCCGGTTATCCTTTGTTTCGTTCTCCGCGTCAGCAAAGTCTTTGGCGTCTTTTTACTGGTCGAGGAGGTGGCCTGTGTTGTGTCCGGATTTGAACTCCTCGTTGTAGCTCGAGTCCGGTGTAGGTATAGTGGGGAGGTTTAGGTGGCGTCGGGGCAGCATTTTCGTTGCTGGCGTTGTTCATGGTTGCTGCGGCGGGGCTTGCGTGAGAGGGATGATACGGTGGACTTTGTGCTTATTCCTTTTTTTGTTGCGAAAGAACTGCGATGCTGACGCCACTGTTTAAGTAGATCAGCAGCAGGGCGGAGGCCGCGGCACGGGTGGCAACGCAATTACTTCGTGTGTGTGGGTAGGCGACGGCCGCGGGGCCACGTGCGTCGTAGCCATTAACGCGACCGCAAACTGCCGAACCGACGGCTCAACACCGGTACTAGGGAAGAAGACGCATCGACCCTCTGTCATTGCAGTTGGGCCCATCAAAAAAACTGCCATACGGAGCAAACACTATTCGCGTCCGTGCAGCGTCCACGGAGGTGCCTCACAAAAGCACAGACTTGGTCTATATTTCTGTTTCCCGATGACGGTCTGGTCGCTTTCCATCACGTCACGCTATAAGGGGTGCCAGACGCATTTTTCGGCCAATGCTAAAAAATACGGTCGACTGTCCTGCGTCGCTGTTGGACATTCCGTACAGGTTCTGCATTTTTGTATTTACATCGTTTGCTCTTTGGGAGTGCTTTGGTACGCACGTAAGGATTTTGTGTTCCTGTTCTGGATACAGATCATGCGGCTGCTACCCGTCATCGAGTGTGTAGACAGAGCTCTTAATAACAAACGGTACGTCGGTAAAAAAACTGCATGTCTGCTCCCCCACAACCACCCTTCCCCTCCGGGCCGTCGCATCCTAGCGCGGCTATGCTGTACGAGGGGGTGCATGCTTTTTCGAAACATCCTTCTACTGCCTCCCCGCGTTGCTGCACCCCAATTAATGTTGTGATCTCCTCTGTAGACGAATCGGAGCGGCAGCATTAGTCCGTCCACCTCTACGATCCATGAATGGCTAGTAGGTGGCAGCGACGTATGTCGTCTTTGGTTGCGGCCTAGGACCGGTAGACCAGTTTCGTTTCCAACGGTGGTCCGTCGACAGCATGTTGCATTTTGCCTGATGTATGAGGGCCAGTTTCTGCGCGCGCCGTATGGGCAGTGAAGCATTGGCTGAACTCATTCTTATTTTATTTAAGCCAACCGCAGCAGTACGCTTGATCGACGTCTCACATTTACTACGATATGACATGCTGGACACCTCCCACGCTATCTCTCTACTGTTTTTTAGTATACTGCAGTATGATGCATGTTGGTGATCGACCGGTTGCACATGCGTTACAGAATTGGCTTTTTTTGTTTTTCGTGTCATGCATTTTGTGTGTGGAACGAAACTACTTTAAAGTGTGGTTGGATACGTCCAGGATACATTTTGGTCTGATACGTCCAAAACGTATCTACTTTCCCGAACACTTTTGCTATTGTTTTGCCTCTAATTTGTGTATTTTGGATACAACTAACACGGACTAACGCTGTTTCAGAACTCTGGTGTCTCGTTTTTGTGCAGAAATCCAACTTTCGGGAAAATCCTCGGAATTCTTGCGAAGGCCCTATTTTACCAAAATATTGACGGAGCCAGAAGGGCAAAGGAGGTGGAGGCCCGGCCCCACACCACATGGCGGCGCGGCCAGGGGGGGCCGCGCGGCCATGTGTCCGGCCTCCGACGCCCCCCTTCGGACTACTTATTGGTTTCGACCTGAAAACGCACGGAGAGAAGTCGAAGTCGCCAGAAACCCTCCAGAGAGCCGCCACATCGCGAAACTCCGTCGCGGGAGCAGAAGTCTCCGTTCTGGCACTCCGCCGGGACGGGGAATTGGAGGAGATCTTCACCGCCATCACCGCCAACGCCTCTCCATCGACCAGCCATGTTTCCCCCATCCATGTGTGAGTAATTCCCCCGCTGCTAGATGGTAGGGATTGGATGAGATTGGTCATGTAATAGTCATAAGATTGTTAGGGCATAGTGCCTAGTATCCGTAGATGTCACTTTTATGATTTTGTTGCAACTTGTTATGCTTAATGCTTGTCACTAGGGCCCGAGTGCCATGATCTCAGATCTGAACATGTTATTGATTCATGAAGATATTCGTTGTTTATGATCTTACCTGCAAGTTGTATACACATGTCGCTGTCCGGAACCAATGGCCCCGAAGTGACAAGAATCGGGACGGAGGGGATGGTAGTGATGTGAGGATCACATGTGTTCACGGAGTGTTAATGCTTTGCTCCGGTGCTCTATTAAAAGGAGTACCTTAATATCCAGTAGTTTCCCTAGAGCTGCCACCGGCTGGTAGGACAGAAGATGTTGTGCAAGTTTCTCATTGCGAGCACGTACGACTAAATATGGAACACATGCCTATTGATTGATTAGTACTTGGATACCGTTTTATTATTATCTACAAATGCCCCTGCTTTGATTGTTACATGAGTTTCTCTCATCCATGCAACGCCCGTTAAATCCGTCCCTGTGCCTACGTATTTTAATCCTGCTGTTTACTATAATCATTCTGCTGTCTTTATTTCACCGCTGCTGTTATTTATTTCTTTGCCATAAAGCTGTTACTACTTGATAAACTCTTGCGAGCAAGTCTGTTTCCAGGTGCAGCTGAATTGACAACTCCGTTGTTAAGGCTTACAAGTATTCTTTGTCTCCCCTTGTGTCGAATCAATAAATTGGGTAATACTTCCCTCGAAGACTGTTGCGATCCCCTATACTTGTGGGTCATCAAGACTATTTTCTGGCGCCGTTGCCGGGGAGCATAGCTTTATTTGGAAGTTCACTTGGATTGATATTGTTCGCTGCAAATTCTCCATTATGGGTAAACCTCGCGATACTAAGATCGCCATATTACCATCCACTACAAGAAAAGGTACAACTCTGAGTACCTCTGCTGCTCTTGATTCACCCTCTGTGATTGATAAACTTGTTTCACCGCCACATGCTTCACGTGCTGGTACTTCTGCTGAATCTGAAAATTCTCATAATATTTCTGCTGTGCTTGATGATAGTGGTTCATTGGGATCTTTTCTAGATGCTACAATTGCTAAGTCTAGACAAATTGAAAATACTGAAACTCCTAATGCTACTACACCTGTTAAATCACCTGAACTTGATTATTCTAGTGATGATCCTGATGAAGATTATGTAGAGCTTGATGATGATTTTATTGAAAAATGCAATGCTACTACTGATGCAAGAAAAATTAAAAAGTTGCTTGCAGAACATGCTGTTAGATATAAACCATCTCCTGATCCTAAATTTGCCACATCTCCTATAAACATTAGGGATAAAGATTATGATTTTTCTCTTGATCTATCTCATATAGCTATTGTTGAGAAAACACCCTTTTGTGGTACTGAAAAAGAAAGTGCTGTTGAACACTTGACTGAGTTATCTACTCTTAGTGGCGTGTTTTCGATGATGTCAAGATGCGTAATTATTTTGTCGCTAAAATTTTTCCTTTCTCATTAAAGGATGATGCTAAAACTTGGTATAATAATTTGCCTCCTGGTTCTATTAAAAGTCCAATCGACTTGCGTGATGTTTTCTTTCGAAAATACTTTCCTGCTAGTGCTCAACATATTGCTTTGCAGAGAATTTATAATTTTGACCAGGAAGATGGAGAGAAATTGCCTGAGGCTTGGGCGAGATTTTGCTCTCTTATTAGAGCTCAGCCTGACCATGATTTGGAAAAGCATGATTTACTTGATATATTTTATAGTGGACTAACTATTGAGTCTAGGGCATACCTGGATAGTTGTGCTGGTTGTGTTTTCAGGAAAAGAACTCCAGACGACGCTGAAGAATTATTGGCTAAAATAGGCCGGAATCATGATGATTGGTCTACACCTGAACCAACCCCGACACCGATAGTGAAGAAGAGGGGTATGATTAAATTGAATATGAAGATATGAGGAAAGCCAAGAAGTCTCTTAAGGAGAAGGGTATTAAACCTGAAGATGTGAAGAATTTACCTCCTATAGAAGATATATGTGAGACGATTCCCCCTTCATCCATGATTGAGGTACACTCGCTTCAACACTTTACTAGAGAAGATATTCCGTATTCAAAATCTCCTGCTCAATGCTTAGATGAATTTGATAATTATATTGTTAAGCAAGAAAACTTTAATATGAGAGTAGAGAATCATTTAATGGAAAATTCCCGAGCTATTAGTGAATTGCATGGTATTGTGGAGAGAACCTCCAATGATGTTAAGATACTTGTTAAACATTTTCAAATGGTTCAAACTCAAATTGATCAACTTACTAAAGTGCAAAATGACTTGTTGGGAAATAATTCTAAAGAAAAACATGCTTGTGAAGTAACAACTAGAGGTGGTGCTTCTACCCAGGATCCTCTATATCCTGAAGGGCATCCCAAAAGAGTTGAACAAGATTCTCAACTAACTAAAACTAGTGCTCCATCTAAGAAAAAGAAAAAGAAACATAAGAATGTTGTAGAATCCTATGAACCTGTTAATGATCCTAATAGTATTTCTATTTCTGATGCTGAAACTGAAAGTGGTAATGAACATGAGGAAGATAATGATAAGAATGATGCTCCTGATAAAGAAGAAATTGAAAGAACCTGAAAAGCCTGCTAAAAATAAAAAGTACACTAAAGAAGACTTTATTACTGAGAAGCATGGTAATGAAAGAGAACCTTGGGTTCAAAAGCAAATGCCTTTTCCTGCTAAGAAACTAAAATCAAAGGAGGAGGAACATTATAATAAATTTTGTGATTGGATGAAACCTTTATTTTTGCAAATCCCTTTGACTGATGCTATTAAATTGCCTCCTTATTCAAAGTATATGAAAGATATTGTTACTAACAAAAGGAAAATCCCCAATGAGGAAATTTCTACTATGCTCGCTAATTACTCCTTCAATGGTAAGATTCCAAAGAAGTTGGGCGATCCAGGTATACCGACTATTCCTTGTTCCATCAAGAATAATTATGTTAGAACTGCTCTATGTGATTTGGGAGCAGGTGTGAGTGTGATGCCTTTTTCTCTTTATAAGAGACTTGATTTAGATAAATTGATACCTACTGATATATCTTTGCAAATGGCTGATAAATCTACTGCTATTCCTGTTGGTTTATGTGAAAATGTTCCTGTTCAAGTTACTCAGCATTGCTTGATATTAACTGATTTTGTTGTGTTGGAAATGCCTGAAGATGATAATATGTCCATTATTCTTGGAAGACCCTTTCTTAATACTGCAGGGGCTGTTATTGATTGCAATAAAGGCATGGTTACTTTCAATGTTGATGATAAGGAACACACTGTCTATTTTCCCAAGAGGATTGATAAAGTATGTGGAGTCAATACAATTTTTAATGTGAAAACTATCAAAGTGGGATCCATTGATTGTCCTATATATGAGCCTAAAGAAGAATATCAAACTCTTGTGATTGGATCCATATCAATTCAATATAAGGTAACATGATTGATTTGAGGTTTATTTCTTCTTATGTCATATAAAATTTATTTGGTAGCAAGACTTGATCAACCTTGTTAACAAGTATATTTTATTGCATAAAAGAGCTAAACAACACTTCTTTCTTTCTTTCTCCCTCACCTATTTTACTTGCTGTAGCACTTTTGTTTTGCAATATGCTTTAGTCATTTAAGATTTTAGAAATCATTTTCCTGCGCAGTAATCATTAATTTAATACCCAGAAATGTGCATTTTTCAAAGTTCTCTAAAAATTACAAAAATTACACCGTTGGTCCTATTTTTCGACGAGGCACCTGGGAGCACCAGAGGATGACCTGTGGGGCACCAGGGGGTGCCACACCATAGGCCGGCGCGGCCGCAAGGGGGCCGCGCCACCATGTGGTGTGGGCCACCCCTTGCCCCACTTCATCATCTCTTCCTCCCAGCATCTTCTCTCTCCCGAAAAAGCTCGTACCAAGTTTCTCTCACTCGTGTTTCTGCTCAAGAACTCGCGATTTTTCGATCTCCTTGCTCAGCCCAGATTTCTGTCTGAAATTTGGCACATTTACTCCTTGGTATGTGACTCCTTTGATTGTCCAATTAGAATTTCATTTGGTTGAGTATATCTTGAATATTTTGCTGCTGTAGATAACATGTTTAGTGAGCTTGCATGCTTGTTCTAAGTGGAAGAAATTAGTTTTGATGCATGTTTAGTACTCTAGCAAGTTCCTATAGTAGTTCCCTTCAATTACATACCTTGAAATCAAATTTTATAATGATTGTTGAAAATTTCAGAAAATGGAAGGAGGTGTGCCCCAATTGAACCAAGAAGAGTTGGAGGTACAGCAAGTTATGAGAGTCCATCGTGAAGAGGGAGTATACCCCTCTTATTACCCATGCACGGACTTTATGCGGAATGCAGGAATCCTGCAAGATGTGCAAACACTAATTTCCAATGCAGGATTGGGAAATTTTGCTGTTGGTGAACCTCACCAATATGCTAAACTAACGATGTCGGTTGTGCAGGATTTCGAGTTTCACCGGTCTCAAACTGACCCCATGGTCCGGTATAAGATTTATAACAAAACTATCGACTTGCCTTTCAGTGATTTTTGTACAGCAATTAGAGTGTCGCGATGGGGATCTTGCGAGAAGATCAGGGGAACACCGCGGGAGCTCTCGAATCTTTATACAAGGATTTGTAATGGGAGGAGCTTCTCCAATGATGGTGGTAAGATTAGTAGCATTCAACATCCAGCCATCCGCTACTTTGCCTATTTCATTACAAAGTGCGTTCTTGCAAGAAGGACTGGAGGTAAATTATCTGTCCCAGACTTGGCTTTCTTAGCTGCTGCTTTGCAACAGGATAGGACTTATAATTTGGGTGCTTTAATAGCTTGTAGACTTGCTACTAACCGTGAGAAAGGAGGAATTTGTGGAGGTCTTATTGCCTCTCGCTTATTAGCTATGCATGGTGTAGGTCCTCACCATTTAGATATTCCGCTTTCTATAGAGAAACTTGATGTTTTCTCCATGATCAGGCATGAGTTTATTTCAGATGCATCTAGTTTGAACAACCTGCATTATAGGATAACTTTGTATAAGAAAAGTTGGAGTATAACTAAGAAAATTGAAAAAATAGTACGCTTGCCTGCACCTGCTTTGTTTAACCTTGATGCCAGGGACGGGTGGTCGATCACAGAAAATGAGCTAAACGCATACATAGAAAGAGAAAGCCGTCGTGCGAGGGAAGATGTGGAGGAGACCGAGGAGCATCCCGACTCTTCATCCGATGCAGCAAGCTCCTCATATCAACATCATGGTCATGTGGAGCCTCCACGATATTCTTCTGCACAGGGGCCCTATTACCACTCCATGTATGATCCACCGGCGTGGAACTCCGACCCTCGTTGGGAATGAACTCCACTTAGGCCAAAAGCCTAAGCTTGGGGGAGGTATACCGGCATCACTCATTCTTTGCCTATTATGATTGCTGGATACTTGTACATACTTGTTTAGTCACTTAGAGTGGTTTTCTAATGAGAGGGAGATGATATTTGGGGAAGTGCTGTCCAAAAACAGATTCTGTGCTGTTACCAAAAAAATTCGTACGCACAGCCAGAACGTTATTTTGAGTTGCCAATTTTTGAGCATGTTCCCCAGGTTGTTATCTAACTTTCATTAGTTGAACACTTTTTGGTCTGAGCAATGGAAGATTTTTGTTAAATTCGATTTCTGTACTGCTGTCAGGATTTGGCAGATTTCTGTCATCCTGCTTTTCTGTGTTTCTGTTAGTTTGCATTCTTTTGTTTTCACTTTGTTTCTTTCCTAAAACACAAAAAGACCAAAAATATTTCTGTTGTTTCTCTTCACCATTTATTTATTTGGTTCCTTGCTCTTAGTTTGCTTTATTTGCTATCGTTAGTTTGCTATAAGAAAACCCAAAAAGATTTTACTTTGTTTGCTTGTTTTCTTTCGTTCTTGTTTCTAATTCGAAAACACCAAAAATATTTGCTGTTCTTCTTTGGTTTGTAAAGTTCATCATGAGTTCAATGGTCTTCGGTGGCTGGAGCGTGGTTTTCATTTCATATTATCCAAGCTACACAAGTGAAAAGGCAATAATGACGATCTACGACAATCTGATTGTGGTGAGAGGCTGGTATGAACTCTATTTGCTTTCATTTTTGTACATATACTCATCCATATGATCATGCTTAGTTGGTTCATGTGAGGTATATGTTATTTGAGAAAGTCTAGTAGTTCATGATCTCTCATGTTTAGTTCCAATTTATTAATATGAGTAGCATGTCATGGATGTTTGCTTGCATTGTTTTATTCATAAGTAAGTATGGCATTGTGGTATCCTCCTCTGAATAATTCATTTATATCGACTTGGCACATGCTCACACATGCATATGACTGAACAAAAAGTCAATTAAGCCTCGATGATTTATATTGCTTCAGAGTTCTTGTATCACTTTTATGCCTCCGTTAATTTATTTTGCCGCAAGCATGATTATGACAGTTACTGCTCTCTTGATTTGTCGCTCCCTAGTCTTTTGCTAGCCTTCACTTGTACTGAGCGGTGACGCCGCTCGTGCTTCCAAACACCTGAAAACCAAGTTGTTCCAAAAGTGTCCACCATAAACACCTATGCATGGCATTTCAAACCATTCCAAGTAAATTCTCATGCGTTACCTTTAAAACTTTCAAAATGCTTCTCAATTTGTGTTAATGTTTCATAGCTCATGAGGAAGTATGTGGTGTTTAGCTTTCAACCTTGTCACTTACTTTTGACGGACTCTCATATGGACTAGTGGCACATCCGCTTATCCAATAATTTTGCAAAGAGCTGGCAATGGGATTCCCAGTCCCAATTAATTAACTTAAATAGACACTCCTCCATGGTTTGTGATTGTTGGATGGCACCCGAAGGATTCGGTTAGCCATGGCTTGTGTAAGCAAAGGTTGGGGGAGTGTCATCATCATAATAAAACTTAAATAAAAAGGCACTCCTTCATGGTATGTGATTGATGGCAGGCACCCGAGGATTCGGTTAGCCATGGTTTGTGAAAGAAAGGTTGGAAGGAGTGCCAACCAAAAATAAATAAAATGGGAGCCGCTCTTGTGAGTCCGGTTGATGAGGTAGTTAGTGTACCCATTACCATTCGTTGACAACAACAAACACCTCTCAAAATAATTTTACTCCTGCTTTACAAATGAAAAGCTCTAGCGCATGTTAATCCCTGCTTCCCTCTGCGAAGGGTCAATCTTTTACTTTTATGTTGTGTCTCCATTCTTTCTTTGAGCACTATCTTGAGAGCACAACTGTCATTCTTAGTATAATATGCTTGTCTCAAAATATGATTGATTGTGGTATAACTTTGATGCTTTTATCTTTGACAATCACTACTTCTAGTCTTTCTATGAACTTAAGAGGTGCCTCGGCATTTATGTTTTGCCGATCAAATACGGGCAAGCGAGATACCACTTTATCATATTCTCTTATGAACATTGCAATCCTGCTTATATACATGATTCATGATGCTTATTATTAATTGTTGGTACCTCTCCATGATTGACATAGCTGTTGGATGATCTTATTTGCATGTATCTTATTATGAACTGCTTAAGTATTAGCCATAGCATGAGAATATATACATCATATGAGCAAATGTGTTCGTGAAAGTTCTTTTATCGCTCAGTTGTTAACTGAATTGCTTGAGGACAAGCAATAAGCTAAGCTTGGGGGAGTTGATACGTCCAAAACGTATCTACTTTCCCGAACACTTTTGCTATTGTTTTGCCTCTAATTTGTGTATTTTGGATACAACTAACACGGACTAACGCTGTTTTCAGCAGAACTGCTCAGTGTCTCGTTTTTGTGCAGAAATCCAACTTTCGGGAAAATCCTCGGAATTCTTGCAGAAGGCCCTATTTTACCAAAATATTGACGGAGCCAGAAGGGCAAAGGAGGCCCGAGGGCCCCACACCACATGGCGGCGCGGCCCGGGGGGCCCGCGCGGCCATGTGGTGCCCCCTCGGCCGGCCTCGACGCCCCCCTTCGGACTACTTATTGGTTTCGACCTGAAAACGCACGGAGAGAAGTCGTCGCCAGAAACCCTCCAGAGCCGCCACATCGCGAAACTCCGTCGCGGGAGAGTCTCGTTGGCACTCCGCCGGGACGGGGAATTGGAGGAGATCTTCACCGCCATCACCGCCAACGCCTCTCCATCGACCAGCCATGTTTCCCCATCCATGTGTGAGTAATTCCCCCGCTGTAGGCTGAAGGGGATGGTAGGGATTGGATGAGATTGGTCATGTAATAGTCATAAGATTGTTAGGGCATAGTGCCTAGTATCCGTAGATGTCACTTTTATGATTTTGTTGCAACTTGTTATGCTTAATGCTTGTCACTAGGGCCCGAGTGCCATGATCTCAGATCTGAACATGTTATTGATTCATGAAGATATTCGTTGTTTATGATCTTACCTGCAAGTTGTATACACATGTCGCTGTCCGGAACCAATGGCCCCGAAGTGACAAGAATCGGGACAACCGGAGGGGATGGTAGTGATGTGAGGATCACATGTGTTCACGGAGTGTTAATGCTTTGCTCCGGTGCTCTATTAAAAGGAGTACCTTAATATCCAGTAGTTTCCCTAGAGGCCCGGCGGCCACCGGCTGGTAGGACAGAAGATGTTGTGCAAGTTTCTCATTGCGAGCACGTACGACTAAATATGGAACACATGCCTATTGATTGATTAGTACTTGGATACCGTTTTATTATTATCTACAAATGCCCTGCTTTGATTGTTACATGAGTTTCTCTCATCCATGCAACGTGTTAAATCCGTCCCTGTGCCTACAGTATTTTAATCCTTTGTTTACTATAATCACTGCTGTCTTTATTTCACCGCTTGTTATTTCGCTATTTCCTGCCATAAAATCTTACTGATAAACTCTTGCGAGCAAGTCTGCCAGTGCACTGAATTGACAACTCATTGTTAAGGCTTACAAGTATTCTTTGTCTCCCCTTGTGTCGAATCAATAAATTGGGTAATACCCTCGAAGACTGTTGCGATCCCCTATAATTGTGGGTCATCAAGACTATTTTCCAAGACATTTTAGAATTACTACATGTAGCATTTTCCAATTCCAACCATATAACAATTTAACGAAGAAGAAACTTCGCCTTGAACATTATGAGTAAAGCCTAAGGACATATTTGTCCATATGCAACAGCGGAGCGTGTCTCTCTCCCACAAAGTGAATGCTAGGATCCATCTTATTCAAACAAAAACAAAAACAAAAACAAACCGACGCTCCAAGTAAAGAACACAAGATGTGATTGAATAAAAATATAGTTTCAGGGGAGGAACCTGATGATGTTGTCGATGAAGAAGGGGATGCCTTGGGCATCCCCAAGCTTAGACGCTTGAGTCTTCTTAAAATATGCAGGGGTGAACCACGGGGGCATCCCCAAGCTTAGAGCTTTCACTCCTCTTGATCATAGTATATCATTCTCTCTCTTGACCCTTGAAAACTTCCTTCACACCAAACTTCAAGCAAACTCATTAGAGGGTTAGTGCACAATTAATAATTCACACATTCAGAGGTGACACAATCATTATTTTCACTTCTGGACATTGCATAATGCTACTGGACATTAATAGATCAAAGAAATAAATCCAACATAGCAAAAGAGGCAATGCGAAATAAAAGGCAGAATCTGTCAAAAACAGAACAGTCCGTAAAGACGAATTTAAAGCTGGCACCAGACTTGCTCAAATGGAAAAACTCAAAACTAATGAAAGTTGCGTACATATCTGAGGATCACGCTCGTAAATTGGCAGATTTTTCGAATTTTCTACAGAGAACTGTGCCCAGATTCGTGACAGGCAATGCTGTTTCTGCGCAGCAATCCCAAATATAACATCAACTTTGACATAGAAACTTTACTTGGCACAAAAACATGATAAGGAGAGGTTGCTACAGTAGTAAACAACTTCCAAGACTCAACAAAACAAAAAATTTCTGTAGGTAAAAACATGGGTTGTCTCCCATAAGCGCTTTTCTTTAACGCCTTTCAGCTAGGCGCAGAAAGTGCAAATCAAGTAACATCGAGTAGAAGCATCAACATCATAGCTTGTTCTAATAATAGAATCAAAAGGCAACTTCATTCTCTTTCTAGGGAAGTGTTCCATACCTTTCTTGAGAGGAAATTGATATTTAATATTACCTTCCCTCATATCAATAACAGCACCAACAGTTAGAAAAGGTCTTCCCAACACAATAGGACAAGATGCATTGCATTCGATATCCAAGACAACAAAATCAATGGGGACAAGGTTATTGTTAACCGTAATATGCACATTATCAATCCTCCCCAAGGTTTCTTTTTAACATTATCGGCAAGATTAACATCCAAATAACAATTCTTCAATGGTGGCAAGTCAAGCATATCATAAATCTTTTTAGGCATAACAGAAATACTTGCACCAACATCACATAAAGCATTACATTCAAAGTCATTGAATTTCATTTTAATTATGGGCTCCCAACCATCTTCTAACTTTCTAGGAATAGAAGTTTCAAGTTTTAGTTTCTCTTCTCTAGCTTTTATGAGAGCATTTGTAATATGTTTTGTAAAGGCTAAATTTATAGCACTAGCATTAGGACTTTTAGCAAGTTTTTGTAAGAACTTTATAACTTCAGAGATGTGGCAATCATAAAAATCTAAATCATTATGAGCTACAGCAATGGGATCATTGTTCCCAAGGTTGGAAAAAATTTCAGCAGTTTTAGCAGTTTCAGCAGTTTTAGCAATTTCAGGCAGTTTTGTACGCTTTGCACTAGGAGTAGAAACATTGCCAACACCAATTATATTACCATTGATAGTAGGAGGTGCAGCAACATGTGAAGAATTAGCATTACTAGTGGTGGTAATAGTCCAAACTTTAGCTACATTATTCTCTTTAGCTAGTTTTTCATTTTCTTCTCTATCCCACCTAGCACGCAGTTCAGCCATTAATCTTATATTCTCATTAATTCTAACTTGGATGGCATTTGCTGTAGTAGTAATCTTATTATCAATATCATTATTGGGCATAACTTTCAATTTTAAAAGATTAACATCGGAGGCAAGTCTATCAACTCTAGAAGCAATAGTATCAATTTTATCAAGCTTTTCCTCAACAGATTTGTTAAAAGCAGTTTGTGTACTAATAAATTCTTTAAGCATAGATTCAAGACCAGAGGGTACATTCCTATTATTGTTGTAAGAATTCTCATAAGAATTACCATAACCATTACCATTAGCAGAAGGATATGGCCTATAGTTATTACCAGAGTTGTTCCTATAAGCATTGTTGTTGAAATTATTGTTTTTAATGAAATTCACATCAACATTTTCTTCTTGAGCAACCAATGAAGCTAAAGGAACATTATTTGGATCAACATTAGATCTACCATTCACAAGCATAGACATAATCACATCAATCTTATCACTCAAGGAAGAGGTTTCTTCAACAGAATTTACCTTCTTACCTTGTGGAGCTCTTTCCGTGTGCCATTCAGAGTAATTTATCATCATATCATCAAGAAGTTTTGTAGCCGCCCCCAATGTGATGGACATAAAGGTACCTCCAGCAGCTGAATCCAATAAATTCCGCGAAGAAAAATTTAGTCTGCATAGAAGGTTTGGATGATCATCCAAGTAGTCAGTCCATGGGTTGGGCAATTCTTTACCAAAGTTTTCATTCTCTCCCATGCTTGAGCAACATGTTCAGTATCTAATTGTTTAAAATTCATTATGATACTTCTCAAAGATATAATTTTAGCGGGAGGATAATATCTACCAATAAAAGCATCCTTGCATTTAGTCCATGAATCAATACTATTCTTAGGCAAAGATAGCAACCAATCTTTAGCTCTTCCTCTTAATGAGAAAGGAAACACTTTCAATTTAATAATATCACCATCTACATCTTTATACTTTTGCATTTCACAAAGTTCAACAAAATTATTGAGATGGGCAGCAGCATCATCAGAACTAACACCAGAAAATTGATCTCTCATGACAAGATTTAGTAAAGCAGGTTTAATTTCAAAGAATTCTGCTGTAGTAGCAGGTGGAGCAATAGGTGTGCATAGGAAATCATTATTATTTGCATTTGTGAAGTCACACAACTTAGTATTTTCAGGAGTATTCATTTTAGCAATAGTAAATAAAACAGACTAGATAAAGTAAATGCAATTAACTAATTTTTTTGTGTTTTTGATATAGAGAGCAAGACAATAAATAAAGTAAAACTAGCAACTAATTTTTTTGTGTTTTGATTTAGTGCAGCAAACAAAGTAGTAAATAAAATAAAGCAAGACAAAAACAAAGTAAAGAGATTGAGAAGTGGAGACTCCCCTTGCAGCGTGTCTTGATCTCCCGGCAACGGCGCAGAAATTTAGCTTGATACGCGTAGATGCACACGTCCGTTGGGAACCCCAAGTGGAAGGTATGATGCGTATAGAAGCAAGTTTCCCTCGTATGAAACCAAGGTTTAATCGAACCGTAGGAGCCAAGAAGCACGTTGAAGGTTGATGGTCGCGAAATGTGATGCGGCGCACACACAGGGATTCCGGCGCCAACGGAACCTGCACAACACAACCCAAGTACTTTGTCCCAACGAAGCAGTGAGGTTGTCAATCTCACCGGCTTGCTGTAACAAAGGATTAAACGTATCGAGTGGAAGATGTTTGCAAAACAGTAAACACAATTGCAGTAGATTGTATGCTATGTAAAGAATAGGACCGGGGTCCACAGTTCACTAGAGGTGTCTCTCCCATAAGATAAAAGCATGTTGGGTGAACAAATTACAGTCGGGCAATTGACAAATAGAGAAAGGCATAACAATGCATATACATGATATGATAAATATAGTGAGATTTAATCCGGACATTACGACAAAGTACATAGACCGCCATCCAACGCATCTATGCCTAAAAAGTCCACCTTCAGGTTATCATCCGAACCCCATTCAGTATTAAGTTGCTAAGCAACAGACAATTGCATTAAGTATGGTGCGTAATGTAATCAACAACTACATCCTTAGACATAGCATCAATGTTTTATCCCTAGTGGCAACAGACATCACAACCTTAGAACCTCTGTCACGAAGGTGTAAATGAAGGCATGAACCCACTATCGAGCATAAATACCCCTCTTGGAGTTAAGAGCAAAAACTTGGCCAGAGCCTCTACTAATAACGGAGAGCATGCAAGATCATAAACAACACATAAACAATAGATTGATAATCACCATAATCATAGTACTCTCTATCCATCGGATCCCGACAAACACAACATATAGTATTACAGATAGATGATCTTGATCATGTTAGGCAGCTCACAAGATCCAACAATGAAGCACAACAAGGAGAAGACGACCATCTAGCTACTGCTATGGACCCATGGTCCAGGGGTGAACTACTCACTCATCACTCCGGAGGCGACCATGGCGGTGTAGAGTCCTCCGGGAGATGAATCCCCTCTCCGGCGGGTGCGGGCGATCTCCTGAATCCCCGAGATGGGATTCGGCGGCGGCGTCTCGTAAGGTTTTCCGTATCGTGGCTCTCGGTACTGGGGTTTGCGACGGAGGCTTTAAGTAGGCGGAGGGTCAACGCGGGGGGCCACACGAGGGGGTAGGTCGGCGCGGCCAGGGCTTGGGCCGCGCCGCCCTAGCTCTGGCTGCCTCGTGGCCCCACTTCGTTATCTCTTCGGTCTTCTGGAAGCTTCGTGCAAAAATAGGACCCTGGGCGAAAGTTTCGTCCAATTCCGAGAATATTTCTTTACTAGGATTTCGAAACCAAAAACAAAACAGCAACTGGCTCTTCGGCATCTTGTTAATAGGTTAGTTCCAGAAAATGCATAAATATGACATATAATGTGCATAAAACATGTAGGTATCATCAATAAAGTAGCATGGAACATAAGAAATTATCGAAACGTTGGAGACGTATCAGCGCCTAGCTCTGCGTGCCATAGTTAATCAGCGCCACGGCTCGTCCGCCTCCCTCCGGCCTGTAAAAGGGCCGCATCTCATCCTACCTCTCACCCACGCAAACACCTAGCGCCTCTCTCCCAAACCCTAGCCGCCGCCATCTCAATAAGACTTGGTGCTAGGTTTAGTAGAGGCGGAGGCCGACCTCACGGCCGCGGTCGTGGTTGTGGTTTTGGTCGTGGTCCTGGCCGCGGTAGAGATGAACGCTCGTCGTCGCCTCCCACTACGTCAGCTTCATCGTCGGAGATGTCCGTGTAGTTCGTAGACGTCCTCAAAGGATACCCGCGCGACATCCATAGGTTGCCGGGCTCCTTCGCCTACTACGTCGCCTTCGACGACCGGCCGCTCACGATGCATATGTGGGGAGTTTGCGTGCGGCTACTCCCGGTGGATCGTCGACGCGATCAACGACGGCCGCGGCCAAGATGTACCACAACATCGCGTTGGGGGAGTTCGCGCGGCACCACAGCCTCGAAGCCGGCATCATCCTCATGTTCTCCTACTTTGTCGAGAATGACATGAGTGTCAAGTTCTTCGACGAGACGCGCTTTTGCCGGGACTACCACGGCGACAGCACCGACGAGGGGGACGTCTGAGTGTTGTTTCTTCGCAGCGAAGACGTGCACGGATTCATCTGCCTATTCGCCTCATCGGTAGAACCAACAAGGGCACCATCTGACGCTGCATTTTTCCAGTTTATGTGATTGGGTGTGCCCCGTGTGTTCTTTTTTGGCAGCGAACAAAGAAAACCTTCGATGCGCGGCCTAGATAGGTTTACTTTATTTGCAAAAAATTATATTTGTGTTCACGACAGTCCAAACTCTGTATTAGTTTGTGGAAAACAATGTCCCTACCTGTGTTTTCGTGTAATCAACGTTCCCACTTATGTATTAGTTTGTGGAAATTGGAAAAAAAAATGAACATTTTTTCTTTGAAATGTTTTGGGAGGCGTTTGGGGGACGCTGCTGGGTAGCGACGTTCCACAAAGGCGGCACGAACCAAAAACGTCTCCCCAGCGGTCAACCCGACGTGGTTTGGGGGACGCTTTGGGGAACGCGACTGGAGAGGCTCTAAGGATAGTTGGTAAGGGTTTTAAAAAAGAACAACGATCAATTTATATTGGGGCAACATTTACGGAAGGTGTATCCGGCTTTGTATTTTATTATTTTTGAATTTACAAAAACCTCCACACCTTTCTATCTCCAATTAGTTGCTACGAATCGTATATCGGGTTGCATGTTCCAAGACATTCACAAAAGTTGGTACAAATCGTACCTCGGGGTGTTGCCCCGAATGTTCTAAAGCCAACCCAACCAGCATTCATGTCTGGGATAATTTTTTTGGAAGGGGTGTTCATACTTCATGAAAATAATCCATGAATTACATACTAAAAATTTGGATGGGGTGTAATTTAAAAAGGCTTTCGAGAGGGCATATGATATAGTGAAATGTTCCTTTTTAGAACAAACATTGCGAATGAATGGTTTTTCTCAAAAAATGGGGGTAGATTTAGTGCATCAGATTGTAGAAGGTGGTTGTATTAGGGTCAGGGTGAATGATGATATTGGTTATTACTTTCAGACAAAGGGGGATTACGACGATGGGATCCGCTGTCTACGATTCTCTTTAATATTGTAGTGGATATGTTTGCTATTTTAATTGGACGATCAAAAAAAAATGGTCAAGTTGGAGGGTTAATTCCTCGTTTAGTTGATGGATGACTCTCTATACTAAAATGTGCGGACGATGCCATTTTTTTTCTGGGACATGACCTCAACAAAGCTGTTGGTATGAAGTCAATTTTACGTATTTTTGAGTAGTTATCGGGGCTTAAGATTAATTTTCATGAAAGTGAGATTTTTGGTTTTGGAAAGGCAAATGAGGAGGAGGGGCAGTAAAAACATATCTTTGTATGTAGTGCCGGACAACTCCCCTTTAGATAATTCGGAGTTCATATCCATTACGAGGAACTCATGAATTAGGATTGGTATCGGGCAGAAACTCGTTTTGAGAGTCAACTATGATGTTGGAAAGGGGAGTTACTATCTTATGGTATATGTTAGTACTTATTAATTTCGTATTAACTAGTTTACCATTGTTATTGTTGTGCTTCTTACAACTACTTGTTGGGGCTAAGCTCTTATGGCATACGGTAAATTTCACATATGATCTTCCACCTCCGGCCAAAATTAATAATATGTTTGGTAATTGTGTTAAATGGATCTGGTAGACAATCTAAGGCTTTTAACAGGATCGGGGTTTCTGCCTTATGTTGGTTTATTTGGCGGGTCAGAAATGATATGATATTTTTTCACATTAAATGTATGGTTGGCCGTTCTAGCTTTATACAATGTTGGTAATAATGCGTTGATGATATGCGTTCCGAATTAAATCTTACACATAAAACATAGAAGCAAAAACCCTAAAAATGTCAAATCGTTAAACATGCTACGTGTTCATCCATAATCCGTTACAAATGTATGCGATAATTTGGAAAGATCTTTGTTACAACATAGCTTAGCCAACATAAAAAGGCATGGAAACACATTAACCCTTCCGTTTGGTTTTCGGGTGAAACTGCATGTATAGATTATCCCGTGTTCTTGGAGTTGGTCAGGTAACGCTAGGCCGGCGCGAAATGGTCGCCATCAACGGTGGTGTACACCTCCCCATCGAGAGCAAGTGCCTCCAGTGTCTGCCTGCATCATATACAAAAGGTGCGCTTTAAGGGATATTTTTCTTTCCCGGGCATTTTGCCATCGTTACAATGTTTTGTTTTTTCATTTGAATTTTCTTGTCGATTACCTTGTTGTCTCTCTGTCCATCTTCAACAGTTCGCATAACGAATCGATGTGAACACCCTCCGGGCCAACTCTGTGTATGTGTTATGTTTGCACATAAAACAAAATGCATGTTAGTTCGGGGAAAACATTGTGACCATTTGCTTTTGCATTGTTCTTTCATTTATCGATGTCATCATATATGTGTCGGGGAAATTTTTTCCCCTAGAACGGAATCTTACTTTTCAAACTGGAGTCGCAACGTTGTCAGAGTAGCTTCGTTTAGCGAACACTTGGGTGATCCGGGTAATGTTGCTCCATCAGTCTCCTGTACCTGGTATATAGTTATTTTGGTCAGTCAGAAAATGGTAACTTTGTCTATGCACTACTTTTATGTGTTCTTTATAAATTAGAGTGCGTCATATCCGTCTACCTTTTGTTCTTGCGACATGATTTCCTCTTTAGGTGATTTAGTAGTCATGGGTTTCGCTCTGTTCTCCAGTTTAACAGGTGCAGGCGCAGGTTCTTTGGCCGTGTTCTGTATCTTGTCGTTGTCGTTAGCCCACATTTCAGCAACTCGAGCGTAAACTCCCTTTTTCTGAAAGGATCCAAGTAAACACCAAAGACAAAAATTGGTTAGATAGTTGGCTATTCCTCCGTATACTATTAGGCTGATGACTGTCTATATCAATTTGGTTTGTACTAAAACCATAGTTAGAAAGGTGTAAGTGAAGGTTCAGGTTTTGGTTACCGGTTTGACGACGAGATCAATATGTGTAGCGATGACAGACAGATGATGGTGTGGTATGTCGTTGAAATTCACCACTGGCCTGCAATCGTAGCACTGGATCTCTGGTGAATCTCCTGCCAGCTTCACATTACCCACTACAGCTGCGTATGATCCCTCTCTATAAAAAGGGTTGGAAGCTCAGTACAATGATTTTGGCAAAGATCTAATTTAGAGCATTTTAGTTGGCTTGGGGGTGTTTTGCGGTTAGATTCGAGAGTACAGAACTTACTGGATTTGTGCAAGCTCGTCTCTCCCTTTTGTAAACCATATTGATGCCTTCACTGCACCGCAGCAATCCTCGATCCTGAATGTCCCCTTGTACTCGTCCGTCTTTTTCCCTCTGATCTGTCCGATGACTTTAACCTGTTAAGCAGAAGGATGCAAAAGAAACAGTCAGTGTGCGCCTGAACAAATCTGGAAGGGGTTAAATGATTCGGCGCATATGTGTAAAAAAGGTAAGGGTTACATATACGTACTGTTGAAACGGCTGTGTTATTTATCACCATGAACTCTCTCGTGCGGCTGTTCCATGCATCCGTGATCTGCTTTGTGTTAACTGGCATCAGAGTCTTCCCGTGATACACTTCGTTCTTCCCTTTGGGGCATAAAAACCTAGCAATGCTTGTCTGCATGGACTTGGCCACTGGTGTTTCATCCTGCATACAACGAAGTGAAGAAAACATGAGTAATAAGCCTATGCTTACTAGATATTTGATGGCTACATTGCTAACTGTAGGCCATGTCCAGGGTGTGTCTGGTAAACGAAGATTTGGTATTCTTAACTGAAGCAGGCCGCGGATGAAACTGGGACGATTGCTAGCGATAGGTCAGTGCTCCCTTCCTTGATCTGCTCCATATCTAGATCGCGGTCTGTGTATGGCATGGTGGTTGGATTTGTGAAGTGGATGATATGCTTGTGCGCCAGCGTTCTGTTGGGGCCTTCTTTTATAGCTAATGTTGATATATGCGACGCCTCCTTTGAGTTGCAGAACTGCTGTTTGTTACCAGCGGTTGCTTTGTTTTCAGGTTTATTTGTTTTGGTGTGCGCTTTTGATGGTGTTCCGGTTGGCCATACTGGTTGGGGAAACCCTTCGCCGCAGCCTGTTTGTGTGAGGTTCGTTTTGACCCACAGTCGGCAGGCAGCGAATTGCCCCGTGCCACTTGTTTTGTTTTCACGCGAGCTGTATGTACTGTTGTTTAATTTTTGTACCCTGCTTTCGGACACAACCATTTACATAGTCATCATGAGAGAAAACATGGCTGGCCTTTCGGTCGTGCCTTGGACTTATGTTTTTCTATTAAGTGTCGACACGACTGCTGCTTTGCAACCTTACTTTACTAGCAAGCGGTGCTCCATAAAAAAGATAGAAAATGTAATAAAATGGATTGGATAACGTGTTAATGCTTGATTAACTTTTTTTAATATAGGAAGTGTAAGAAATCTTGCCAGCTGCATGAGTTTCATGAGAGGTGCATTAAAGCATACATTGCTTAACATCGGTGTTCAATGCGATCGTTTTCCAAATTGTCATAGTGTTGAGTGCTATTGTATCCTAAAAAACTGTATAACCCTGATAGCGGTCGATTTGCAGTAGTAACGATGCAATATGCCATACTATCTGGAAACAAATACAAACATTGTTCTGATATTCAAACTTTTTTTTGGGACAGTACATGAATTGGGCTCATGGTAACTCAAAATACAGGAGGCCATGGTTCAGTCAGGGTGAGAACGCTACCAATCCTCCCTTTGGGGCCTCTGTATATTTCAGTAATCGTCATCTTGATGGCGTCGTAAATGAAGAATCCCTCATCGTCTGCCAAGGTGATGAAGATGTGTGATCCGTTCCTTGTGGCCGACCTTATCTGCAGTGTTTTGGTTCCTGCCTGTTCTGGCCCTCCAGCATTTGTCTTGATAATACGTTGCCAGAATGACATGCCAAACTTGTATACAAAAGTGTCTAATAGGCAAGTCGATGACATCTTCATCCAACTGTGCTCGTCCTTGGTTTGGAATAGGGCAAATGTGTCAAGGACGCCACAATTCAAATGAACCAATAACATGTCGGCCTTATTGTGCTCTCCTATTGCATAATCAGTATCTCTTACGCTAGCACTGTTGACTTGTACTGGCAGTGTTGTGTGGCTGAAACTGAAATCGCTGAACCTAAATGTCACGATTACCCCTAAGATGTAATCCATGAACAACCTGTCTTTGTTGATGATGCAACTAGGATTGTTGTTAAACAAAATCTGGTGTGGATGCTTGAATTGTGTAGTGGCGTAGCAGCGCCACTGACCATTGGAGAAGACACTTAAGTGTACCCTGTTGAAAGGAGAGGAGCCGCAGCTTACCCCAAAATCGGTGCGTGTGGGGTTGGCAGATGAGTCCTGGACGAAGAAGCCGATCCCTCCTTGAACAAGATCTTGGAGCACGACGTACTTGCCGTAGTTGTTGGAGGAGATGTATTCCGCTGACCGCACAATTTTCGGAGCAGGCGGCGCCACCGCCGTAACCTTCTTTTCCCCGATGCAGGGCCTGATGGTGTAATATCCGTCAGTTCTTTCGAGCACTGCGACGCCTTGTCGGAAGCCGACGACCCTCTCACGGATTTGAGAGGGGCGGCTGATGCGTGCTCTTAACCGAGCCGCCGTGTCGTCTCCGGGCTTTTCCGTCGTGTCGGCAAGCCAGGTGATCCGGCCTGCTCCATCCCCTGATTCAACCAGGAAACCTATGCTGGCCGGATCCTGGATCTTGGAATAGGCTAGAGCAAAATCTTGATGTTGGATCTCCTCCATGAAACACCTGTGGACGCGGGCGCATCTGGTGGTGGAGGCTGTGGAATTGATCCTTAGAAGGATCTCTCTGCGTAGGTTTTGGTCACCAAAGACTTTGTGCTGATTTGGATCCATGGGTGGCGCGGGGTGGATTGGCTTGTCCATGGCTGGTGTAGAGTGTTTGTGTTTGTTTTGGTGGATCTAATCTTGATGATTGGTAGGTGGGCAGATGAAAGAATGCGAGGGCAAGGCGTATGGGCATTAAAAAATGGGGGGGGGGGGGGCTGGGTGGCAATAAAGTTGAGCCTGTTGTAGTTTTTTAGAGCATGTCTAGCAGGCCGTGTATTCTTATGTCCCGTTTAACGCTCGCATTTCTCCCCATATCAAAAAAAGGATAGCTAAAAGAGCTATTCCGTCTAGCAGACCCATTTTTTCCGCCTCGTATTTTCAAAAATTAAAACCCCGGGGAGTTCAGGTTGATTTATCATAATACAAATCATACATACGTTGCGATCATGCCTACACCTATTCTACATCTATTCGTCAAGGATGACGAATGGGAAGAACGCGATGGCCGTCGCCTACTCCTGAGCCGCTCGCGCCTGGAAATCCCGGAGGGCGGCTATGGCCGACTCCTTCTCCTCTGTCTTGTCCCGAGCCTTCTCGGCGGCATCCTTCTCGAATGCGACAAACGCCTGCATGAAGGCCGCCTCCTCCTCTGCCGCCTCCGCTTCCTCCTCGTCGGCTCGCGGATCTCCTCCGTCGAATGTGCTGCTGATGCGCACCGCCCATGCCGCCTTCGACGCGCGGTCACGGTCCCAATCTGCGCGCGACTTCTTGAAGGCGACGCCGCTCATCGCCTTGAGTGGCGGGTCTTGCTTGTGCGACCGCCCACCCGCGGGCAAGCACTGGAACGGATCCAGCACTTAAAAGCACGTTGGCTAACCGGCAGGCCGCACGGCAGCTCCCGTGGTCGGAGTTCGGGGCCTGCTAGACTGCCCAAATCGCTCCTACCACATATCCCGTTTGAATTTTACGGGAGGGGGGGGGGGTGGTTATAAGGGGCATGGTAGACATGATCCTAGCTACGTCGGAAACAAATATATGCGGCGGACAAACCTTTGGGTTGTTTTTACCGTGTGATGGTAAATATCATGTGCACCCCCTATTCGTAGCATAGTTCTATCGAAAAGACTGGGCATCTTTTCGACACCTCAATTAGGGTTACACCGGCACGGACCCAAAAAGCTACGTTTTTATTCTTAACACATAAAAGAGACCACTATTCGTAGCAGTTTTGTCATATAAGTTTTCGTAGTGTATCATTCTCGCCCGATGGCGAGTGATACATCGAATTTGGGAAATGCGACTTAGCTGTATGGCAAATTTTAAACCCAAAAAACATGTACTGTGTCTCGAATGGACTTAGTTCTCTCTTCCTCCGGCAGTGTGTGGAACCCTTGACACCGTCCCCAAAATGGTCATCTGATATAACAATTAAGCATTTGGTAGCATTGTAAAAAAGCCCAGCTTTAAAAAAAAATGCAGTCCTGAACATCCGCGAATTCGCTATGAACCTAATCTATTGCACGGCACGTGTAAAATGTCCATTGTAAAGACTAACTTTGTATTTGATTTGTCACATTATGTAGAAGGGGTATGGCTGACCAAAAACATGTCAAAAAGTGGCAAAAACCGCCCCTAGCATCTGGGGGTTCGGGTTTACATCTAGATTTCGTTGAAAAAAAAGATTGGTGGTATTTGGAACAGTTTTGTCGTATATGTGATCATAGTTTATCGTCCCCGACCGTTGCCCCCCGTGATACAGCAAATTTAGATATGGCGGTTTAACTATATGTCACGGATTTAGCCAGTGTAGCATGTACATTGGCTCGGATGAACGTGGGACCGTCTTTCTCGGACAGTGGATGCAAACATAGCAATCGGCACACTTGTTGATCTGATAGAACAGAATGTCGTTTGGTAGCATGCTAATCATGCCAGAAAATTTAAAAAGCTAGTGCTGAAAATCCACGTATTTCCCATGACCCTAATCTATTCCACGTCACTTTTGGAATGTTCAAAGTTAAAACTCAGTTTGTATTTTAGATGCTCCGTCGTTAAAAAAGAAATTGTTGACAAAGGCAGCTAAAAAAGAGTGGACAGACATGCCCCCGCATGTCTTGCCACGGTTTGCAATCTAGAATCCACTGCCAAAAATGGATAGGTGGTATTTGGATCACATTTTGTCGTGTCGGTGATCATAGTGTATCATTCTTGACCGCTTGCCGGTGATACATAAAATAACCCGTTTGCTATGTGTGCACGCTTTATGTTCCGTTGACATAGTTTTACCACGGTTTTGAAAAAAGCAAAGGTAAGGTATTATCTGATTTATAATTTAAGGTATCTGGCTCTTGTCCCCTGTGTTATTGCATTCCGTGTGACCCGGCAGTATGTGTTGTATTCAAACCATGATTCAGAACCGATTAAAAAATGGACTCGCATGAAGCGTGTGGCTATCGGTAAAGGCAACATGACATGTGGAGCACAATTACAATTCTGTTTGCACGTACGGTTATACATTTGATGTACTCCATAGATACTCCTGCAATTCAGTAGTTATGGTTTTACTCGGAACAACGGTAATAATGATTTTAGGTTACGATTAATGGGATGCATCATCTTGCACGCTAGAAAACATGATTCTAGGCTTGAACAGCGAACCAAATTTAAGATGTTTATATGGCTGACAAAATTTAGAACAAGCGAAAGCCAGAGAACAATTATAGATCAAGACAATATCCATGATTGAAAACATACTAGCATTTAATGATTACGGGCGGTTACATGACACAAATTGTGGCTGGATCATTGCAAACTAACATGGATTTGGAAAATGGGAATGCTGATGGTCTAGTAGGTGGGCATCTAGGAGAAGCCTTGAACGCCGTAGCAAACTACTGGATTGGAAAGACAACTAGAACAACAACAAGCTGATTTTTGTGGCAATCACTGCAGGGGGTAGCATCGATCTCCTGCCTGCATCTACCTAATCTGAAATGGTGATGACGACGTCATCGTCAGCACACTTGCCGTGACTTGCCGATTTCCAGGCAGGCTGCTTGGCTGAATCCTCTCCATCAGATATGTCAATGATATCATCCTTCTTCTCTGGCTGTTCATCTGGCTCGGCCTTGACGAGTGTGCCGCCAATCTCCATGATGTTGACGGCTACCTTGTCTTTTCCACGTGCAACTGCAAAGGAACTAAAACATGTCAACCAAAAAAAATCCTCGTTAGTGCATAACCGAGTACAACAGGGTGAAACATGTAACCTGTATCCTTGGGTGGTGGAGTTTCGTCAACGCCAGAGACCGCTTTCAGCCAGTCGTCGACAGTCTCGTTCTGCCTCTTGTTTTCCTCGTAGGCTTCTGCCCTGGCTTCGCGTTCCTCCTCGTCGCGGATTGAATCCCGGAGGACAATCTTGTAGTCCTCGTCCTCCTCCTCTCCACCTACCGTGTGGTCGGCATGTTCCTCGGCCGCCGCCTGCGGCAGAGGGGAATCCGGAACCTCCTCCTCGTCGGAGGACATCTCCGACGACAGACCATCCGTGGAGTCTCCTGGGACCATTGGCTCTAGTTCGCCTATGGCATTCTGGGTGGGCAGCGAGGGATTTGGGCTGGTTGGAGGTGTCATGTCATTCCCAGGAGTGGGCGGCGATGCTGGGCTGCTGGGTGTGTGTATCGTCAAAGTGGAGACTGGAGAACCGGGCGTAGTAGTGCGGTGGTATGGATGGATGCTTTGAGCTCTAGCTAAACGGCCGGCAGGCCTGCGTGCGTGCTTGGAAGCTGCTTGGACGGCTAAGATCATGGCTAGGCGATTGTTCCTCATGGCTAAGGATGAGTTCTAGCTTGGATGGAATAGCATCGTTTATATAGATGGTCCTCTGGTTCCTTTGGTCGACCCGGCGCAAGCATGTTCATGCGCTTTATTGAGATGCGTTGCTGTTGGGCACGGTAAGCTAGGACGATAGTGTGTCTGATCGTAACGAATAGTGTGCCATCCACATCTACGTCCCCAGCTTAAAAACGTTCCTCTGCTGCAACGATTGCAATATCCTCGAGGACGATACAAGGAGTCACACGCAAAAAGAAAAGATTCTATCTACGAACTGATTCTGTCTCGATACATCTTTCCCCGCCTTTTGTATCCGGGATTTGCATGGCCTAGTAGTTGAGCATGGTAGGCGGTTCATGCAAGTAAACGCGTGTTGATGTTGGTGTGTACTTTGTCTAGCAGCAACGAGGTGAACGGAATCGTTGCCAGGGGTATCTTTCTAGCCGACGGCATTGTGCAGATTTATGATTGTTTCCCGTGTTGTCGGTGGGCACCTGCGTAGATATGAACCCACTGGACATCAAATTGTTCGCGATGCAGGTGCTGGTGAAGGTTTATTCATTCTGCGTACGAGCTAGGCACTCCACCCCTGTACTCGTTTTCGTTGCAAACTACTTGTTGGTGTACATGGGATATAACAAATGCAGTGTTGCATGCTATCGCACCTCCCTATTTAGGCTTAAACACCGTGTGTGACCTAAACGTACCGATTTTCAAAAATAGTAATTGTGATAATAAAAAATAGATGGCTCATTTATGAGGTATATTGTTTTCCTCCCGATGATAGTATCTCTTATGTAACATCTAGATTGTGCATGTTCCAACATATGTCGGAATCAACATGGAGGGTCTCCTAAAAAGTTATGGAAACCCCCAGTTCTGAGTTCCCCCCTCCTCCCGGGCCGCTCGCGCTAGCGGCTCCGGAGGCCCCCAAAACCCTAATAAAATCGTCCTTTCGTCCTCTCTTCCTGGCCGCTGCCGCTGTCGGCGCCGGCAGTGGCGGCCGCGCCCGGCCGTCGAAGACGGCGGGTGAGGTCGGCGGCGCGCCCCGATGGGTTCCTCGCGCGCGTGGGGGGCGTCCCAAGGGCGGCGCCGGGTGGTGTGTGTGCGGAGGATCCCGGCTGTGGGGGCAGCGGCGACGGGTGCGCGGTGGAGTCTCAGCGCTGGACGGGGGGCGGTGACGGTGGGTCAGTAGCTTGGTTGCGGCGGCGGCATGGAGTGCGTCCAGGGTGGACTTGGCGCAGCATGTGCCTGCCGGCGGCCAAGCAGGCGGACAGGCGTCCTCGTTCCCCCCAGATGGATGGGACGAGAAGGCTGGTTCGGAGGCGCAGGGCCCAGATCTGGTTCCTTCTTGGGCCCGATATGGGTTCCGGTCCGGGTGGTTGTGGGCCTGAGCGTAGGCCACTACTGCTTTTGCCCGGGGGGTTGGTGGTGCCAGCTGTTGTTCTTGTCTGACTGGTGGTGGAGCTCGGAGTGTGCCCTCCTTGGCCATGCCGGGAGCTGGTGGATCACAAAGGGTGAGGCTACGATGACAGAATTTCGTGGCGGTGGAGCTGTAGACAACAACATCAGTGGCCCCCATCGGGGGTGGGCAGTGTGGGCGGTGTGTGGCATCAGACGAAAGTCTAGACCGCTCTGCCTGTGCAGGAGGCGATGGCGCCCGTGGCTGTCGTTTCCATCTTTGGGGGAGCCGCTTAGGTATGTGGACACTTCCCTGTTGCAGCATGGGATTGGTAATGTCTCTGGGCGAAAGCCTTGGTTCGTGTAACCGACGCATTGGCGGCATTACTTTGTCGTTCCTCCATTGGGAGCCTTGGAGTTGGAGACACGTCTTGTTGATTCTCTTTGCATTCCTCCGGTGTCTGTCTCTATCCAAGGTTGAACTTCCGGGGGGCTATGTACGACGTCAGCGCAGAGTCCAGGACGACGTCTTTCTAGGAGGCCGACCTAGTCACACAATATTCTCCTTTGATGGTGCGTCGACGAATGAGAGTTGTCTTGCAGATGTTGATCTCCGAGGTGTCCGTTGTGGAGCGAGACGTGGCTTGGATGCTCATCATTAGATAGGCTCTTGATGTTGCCGTTGTAACTTTGGCGTTGGATGGTCTTCGGATTAGCCGGTGTGGAGTTCGTTATGCGCGTGTTGTTCTCAGCGAGTTGTATTCGTGTTGTACTATACATCTCCCTCCTATAAAGATATGTTACGCCTCGGGCGTACAATAGATACAAGTGGAACACCCCCAGTCTGGAGAAAACAAGTGGACGGAGAACCAGACAGCATGGCCGGTTTCTGCCGCGCAGCCTTGTTGCCGTTTGAGTTCGCGTTGACCGAAAGTGCATGTACACCATGCTTCAGTTGGTCCAATCACCGTGACCGGTTTTTTGCGCATGGGGGGAAAACTTTTTTTTTGAATGTGGCACGTTTTGCGGTACCATGGATGTTGGACTGTCGATGGTAGGTTCCGGTCGCATCCCCCGTTGCCGAGACCTAAAGCTACCATGCAACCATCGGCGCGATTTTATTTAGGTGGTTTTACCGCTAGGGGGATGAACCGCTCGATTCGGCCACCGGGGGGGGGGGGGTGTATTTGGGTAGATGTTTTTTTTGTCGTGGGTTGGGAAAAGTAAAAATTGAAAATTGGCACAACTGTGTCAATACCTATAGTGCTGGTTTAAAATTAAAACGACACTAATGGGTCCTATAGTGGTGAGTGTATGGCCTCCTGGTGGAGTACTTATTTGTTTTTGTTCGTCATGAGATCACAATCTCAAAAACTACTAGGTGCCGCGTTGAAGTGAAAGTGACGACCATCGAAAAATGGCCCAAAATTTATGGGTGAAGCATGTGTTAGTGCAATATGCGGTTTAGTTTTGTTCAACATTGCATACCGAGTTCGTGAAAATCGCAAAAAAAAGCATGCAGACCCAGAATGGGAAGCTGCCCCACCATGTCCTGCATGTAAAACACCCCCCCGCGGACCGGTTAGAAAATGAGTGGATACATATCTAAAATCCAAAATATCTTGAGATGTTAACATAACAGGTCTTCTTTGCTATGATAATTCACGGCATGGTCCAACCTAAAAAGACTACAGGGAGTGTAATATAACTTCTTCGTGCGTGGACATCATGCGAGCATTGTTTGTGGTGCACAAGTACCGATCATTCATCTACGTCCTGCACGAATTGGGGCGGCAGTGACCTGGTGTTGTTCTTCAGGTGTAGAAGGTCGAATAGAAGATCAGCCGGGCTTGGTAAGTCGATAGTGGGCTGCAAGTGGTTGTATAAAGTTATTTATGGACCGTATGGTTAAATGCAAAAAAAAAACATGACTAACATGAGAACATTTGATGCGGTAATGTGTTGATGTGCATTAATAAAATTCATAGTGCCTCCCGTTCTCACCGATGTTAGTCGGCCTCCTAGCTTGACACCGTCGAAGGTGCGGCAGAACTGAAGTGCTTCAGGTGCAAAGTCATAGTTGCTTGGGCTATTTGTCCTGCAGAAAAGGTGTACTGAATATATGCGGTGCGTGAATGGGTTTGAAGTTGTTTTGGTCGGTGCTAACCTGTCGGTGCTATTCGTCTTTCTCACATTGGAGGACATATAAACCGTTGCCCAGTTTTCCCAATCTATGTTCCACCCGTCAAAGAATGCCGTTATGCACGTGCGTAGTGCAGAATTTAAGACCTCCGCCACCTTGTTGTGGGCGTCCCACTGTTCGCACCTGTTACCCGCATCATGAATGGTCATTTGTCTTCTCTTCATGTCCCAGGCGAAGGACGTCCACCTATTTTCGACGATGGCCATGGTCATGACCTGCAACCGTCCAAACAAAATGGATGAGCGAGAAGCTTGGTAGGAGTTAAGGTACAAAATGTAAAGATCGAATCGGGCGTGTATAATGAAAAAGCTGGGTGTTAACTCACCAGCATGCACTTTGAGACATCGTATTGTATGTGCTTGCCAATCCATTGGTTCTGGATGCTCCTGGAGGAAATATAATCTTCACCAGCTAGTGCTCGCATCTGAAGAAACAATTTTAAAAATGTGCGTGAGAAAACAATTTGCTTAGTCCCGTTGCTACCATCCATCTTAAAAAGGGAATGTCCATGTGGTTCATATAAATGAAAAATAATACGAAATGGCATGGAGCCAATAAAACTAATTCTGCAAGCATGAGATGCTCGGGATAAACCAATTACCCCGAAATCGGTTTCTAGGTAATGCCTCCATGCAATTGTTGCTCCATTTGCAGCTGTTTCTTTGAACCTACGTAGCAAGGCGTCACATGTGTCTGGTTCATATGTTCCATTGGGTTTGAATTGGGCGATGATCTGGGCCATTGATATCTCAATGAACTTCGGATACGCGTGACGCACCCAGTACCTGTGTGAGTGTGTGCATTTGGTCAAAAACAAATGCAAAAAAGTATAGATAAATTGTAATTGTGCAATGAAAGTGTTTTGTTGGTATAGTTCAAATTCTGAACCTGTTATTGTCAGCCGTTGAATTAATTGCCCACATGTGGAACTCGGATGCCGATTTGGATTTAGCTTCATTGTATGGCCGCGATGTGTCTGTCGGGGGGCATAATATGCGGCCTTCGCGCACAACCTTCCGAGTGACGGGTGACTGTGTATACTCCAATTCGGCTGCACTGTCGTTGAGGTTTATTGTTGATGATGTTCTCTTGTTGAAGAGGTACTCACCGCTTTTCTGTTTGGTGACGGACAGGGGCGATGTTGTGCTGGAGAGTCGAATGGTTTTCCTCGGTGGGCTAGGACCAATTGGCGACACTGATGAGGTTCCCACGTGCATCAACCCTTGTTTACTTGGTTGTTTTTTTAGATCCATATCATCAAACTCTGCACCGAAAGAGAACGCTGGTGCTTCGCAACCAGCATAGCTTCTCAATTTATTTCCAGTTGGCGTTCCTGAAACAAGCAGTATAGAGATGTTAGACACAAAAAACTTTGGGATGGGTCGGATGAAAAGTGTTAAGATCGCATACAACATGGAAGTCTGACCCACAGTCAACCAAAAATGATTGTGTTCATGCTTACGTGGTGGGCGGTTGATTGTGGGCGACGGGGTGAATGGCTGGCCAGGTGATATTTTTAGTTCAGCTTGTTGCTCATCGTGGACCGAAGCAGTTGTGATCGTAGGCGAACCTTTGCCTGTAACTCCGAGCACACTAATTCTGTCGATCAATTTGTCAGTTTCGTCTTCTAACGCTTTCCTTGCTACGGTAAGAATCTTCAGACATCTGGCTTTGTGTGCTTTGACGGCAAGTAAAGCTTCCATATTTACCTGCCGGACAACGGAAACGAGTGAATTCAATAGTTGTTGCCACAAATAAAAAGGATTATTAGGATACAATATAACACAGAGGGGCGGGGAGATAAAAGGAACAAACAAATGGCTGGTTTTCTGACTAGCAGCCATGTACTTACGCCCATCCTAGCAGGTGCTCCCTCTATGGCACGGCTATTTTGAGGTGCCTCTGCCCTCTGTCTTTTTTGATTAGATGTATGGTTCTCCTGTAAAATGACCTTTGGCTTAGTCGGTGTTCTAGCAGCCAATTCTTGTGCCGTTTTTTTTGGCAGGAGAAGCTTTATTTGTGCCGGGCCCAGTTTTCCCTGCAACATAACGGACGACCCTTTTATACACTACTTGATCATGTGCTCTGATCTGCAAAAATGTGAGAGGCAAATCCAGAGTTATATTAAGTTGGGGTTGGTCATCAGTCCATTGTTTTGCACCCCAATGTGTGATCGTGCACAGATATGTAGAATGTATTTATCTATGATTACCTTGCCTGCACCGAAAATTCTGCATGGTGTCTGGCCACGGAGCCCCACGGTTTCTGCCATTATCTGTTTCGACAACGTTTGAGCGTCAAATAGTTTGAATCGGGGTGTGCTGCTTTTGGGCATTGATAGTGCGCCATAATCCATGTTGTCCAGGTAGAAAACCTGCCAAAAGATTAAGATGAAAAACGTGTATTTTGTGAGTGGCGTGTGGTTCGACATGCTACTTTGTGAGATCAGTTGTATGAACTATATATCTGGCTGAAAAAACAAACCATGGTACCTGAAGGAAAAGTGCGGTCCCTGCTGGTGGGGAGTAGCAGGTGTTCGTCCTCGTGGCCATCCTTGCATTTACACAAGCTGATATCACTGAATCAAGAACGTATGATGCCCAGTTGAATGTGTGGATTTGTGCAGGGCATTTTAGAGCTGGCCAGAAATTCACAGACTCCTTCTCTCCGGGGTTTCTTCCATCACACAGTAGCCACACTATGAACAGAGCGAATGATACCTTAAACTTAGCTTCTTCTTCGTCGTTCATTTGACGTCCAGCTAATGCAGACAAGGTTTTGAAGGCTGCATCGCTGGGCTTTGCCCTGTGATCATCCATACCAACAAGGGACATGACCTCTTCGCGCATCGTTTCAGACTTGTCCAAAGAGGAGTCGTACACCTCCTTCCCAGATGAATTGACACCGAAGACCATAGCAACATCCTCCTGGAAAATCATGATCTTCTTATCCACAGGCCCGATTGTCCTGGTCATGGTATCAACTCTTTGCATCAACCAAACAGTGAACTGCTTATCAAACTCTACATGGTGAATTGGTGTTGCAAATGAACTGAACCCAGTAGACTGTGCAATCAGAATCTGATTCTCTGTGAACAAACTGACGAGGTTGTTCAGTCAGACGAAGAAGCAACTCCGAGTTTCCATATTTGGGCTGATTGTTTGCAACTCGAGACATCTGCGCCCTCGTCGTTTGATCGTCCTGGTTGCGCCCTTTACGCCCGATACACGATCCAGAACCGGAACTCATCCTGTTGCAAACGAAAACGGGAAGAAGGGGTAAGATAGTGGTCAGATAAAAAATGCTACGGGATGGACGCAAATCAGAAACGTTCAGAGAATTAGGAAGAGATAAACAAAGCATGCTAACCTTCGACCGCAGATGAATGGTGTGAGGAGTTCGGGTGGTATCAGGACTGAAAACGCATATTCACTTGGCTGATTAGTTGGTTGTTTGTGGATTCAAACGGATATGCTTCAGGTACTATGATTGGGTGTAAAAACAAGTGAGAGTGAGCAGGGATAAGCTGTGAAAGAAATTGGAGGATCCGGCTAGACAATTTGCATGTGTGTGCTGCGTTTGGCGAAACGTAGGAGGACACAACAGAAATTGCCTTGGCAAAAAGTTCCACGCTGGAAACTACCAGGCTCCGTGTGCGCGGCGTTTCTCTGTCATTACACCTACACCAGCACACACACCGCGTCTTTCCCCCAATTTTATGAACTCGCACCTTTATTGTTTACTGTGTCCAAACGTTACATAGCTTATCAAACAATGCCCTGTACATATTCCTTGACCCACGCGTTGTCACATGATTCTCAAAAAAATGGCCGCCAAATTCGTTTTTCAAAAAACATGTAGCTGGACAATCCGTAGCAACATCCAAATTAAGGGGTGGATCCAAAAACAATGCATATGTAGCTGCTAGTGTCATCCAAGAGAAAGAAAACAAAAAATGTATGTCTCAAAACGAGAGAGTGTATTTTCAACTGTCCATTGCCTACCGATATTAACAAGTGGAGGCTCTTGCTTGTTGGTACAATCATCGACACCTACTTCTGTGTTGAGCTGCTTGGTTTCACGTGAATACTATGTGCGTGCGCTGTAAATTGTGTTAAGAGCATGCATGTGCCAGCTAAAAGGTTGCCAGATACATGCTCTCGGTGTGACGGAATATCCTGCCGACGTTAGAATCTACAGCTCACATGCATGCTCTCTCTATCAATAGTGGTGTAGATCAACGGTTTGGGGGCTATGCGCATCTATGCACCAAGTCATGTGGCTATTTCCCATATATATATATATATCAACGCGGATTTGCTACCATGGTGGCTAGCTACGCACCCACCCATGGCCATTGGATATAGTGTGCCAAAAAATGAAGGGATCAAGATACCTATGGATTACAATGGAATCAACTAACGGCATTATGGTGTGGCGTTTGTAGCCGTTTGCATGCTGGCCTGGTTTGGTAGATGTATTCTACATTGTAGAATCTAAGCAAATGCTAATGCAACATCGACTGTAATGCAGAAAAAAATACGTTTAGAATACACATGATGCTTGCGTTGGTTCCTACACTTAGTAAATGCTGTTTAGCTTGCATAGCTACTAGTTACATGTAAAACAAGTTCCTTTCTACTAGAAAAACACTACCATGCTCAATATGGCGTTTGAAACTACCATGCTCAATATGGCGTTCGTTTTGCCATGCTGAACCTGCATACTACAATCGCTTGTACTATACCAATGATATTACAGATGATACGCTGACAATTCCTCTTCCTATGTAAAACGTCCACGCACAGGAATCTTTCTACGGTTGCTCTATCACCATTTTGAACCGTTAAGCATTTTGCTCGCTCGCTGGTTCGACCAACGGAATGGACATGATACTGAACATGCCTAACAGCCCTTGAGGCTGCAGCTGAACTGGCAGTTATACTGGACATTCCATCTTACGTGTTCCATCTGCTTGCTATCCTTTGTCCGCTCAACATTCGTAACAACCATTGAAATTTGAAAGTGCAGTTGAACCGTTGCACTGGCATGATTTTATGCAATGTGAAGTGGGTGAGGCTTCCTATGTCTCAGCGGTCAGTCCCTACCGCGATTGCAGCCCGGTGATCGACGACGAAGATCTTCTGGCGGTAGGCATACACATGAACCTTTTTCCGCCGCAATTTGCACGCACGCTAGATTCAGCTATCACCCAACAAGCGGGCGGCCCTAGCTGGCGCTCGACCGCCAAGATATTATTGAGCGATCGGTTTCCGACAGCTTAATTAGTGAAAATCTGTGGCAATAAGCAGAAAGCATGCAAGGGATGGACCACCTTTTCTTCTCTCTCCTCGCGTCACATGCATTCCTAATTTGCGTGGCTAATCACCGCATGCAAATTTAGGGTCACCCATCGAATATATGTAGCATAAACCATTGTTTAAAATGATTTATCTTTCAAACGACAACTCCAAATTAAGATCCGCTTTCACCAATAAATCCGTCTCGACGAGATCTTCAAAACTAGCACCCATGTTAATATGTTTCGACAATCTTTTTCTGGCTAAAAGTTATCAAGCCTCTCTATTGAATAATCAACCCCTCCGTACTTGAGTAATCAACGGTAAATGTATAAAATTATCAACCTGGTGCGGATAGGGAAAGTTCGCATGCAAGCACAAATAGCGAATGATGATGTCGAATCTTTTCCAAATTTCAAAATTCAAAACGTTTTAACTTTTAAACGACAACTCCAAATTAAGATCCGCTTTCACCAATAAATCCGTCTCGACGAGATCTTCAAAACTAGCACCCATGTTAATATGTTTGAGAAACTTTTTTCGGCTAAAAGTTATCAAGCCTCTCTATTTGAATAATCAACCCCTCTGTACTTGAGTGATCAACGGTAAATGTATAAAATTATCAACGGTAGATTGAAAAGGCATGCATGCAAAAAAGACAAATCTGCGATGTCACGAATCTTTTCAAATTTGAAAATTCAAAACGTTTTAACTTTCAAACGACAACTCCAAATTAAGATCCGCTTTCACAATAAATCCGTCTCGACGAGATCTTCAAAACTAGCACCCATGTTGATATGTTTCGAGTTTTTTTTTGGCTAAAAGTTATCAAGCCTCTCTATTTGAATAATCAACCCTCCGTACTTGAGTGATCAACGGTAAATGTATAAAATTATCAACCTGGCAGGGTATTGAGTGAAAGTTCTCATGCACAAAAGACGAATCTGCTGATGTCAGTGGAATCTTTTTCCAAATTTGAAAATTCAAAATGTTTTAACTTTCAAACGACAACTCCAAATTAAGATCCGCTTTCACCAATAAATCCGTCTCGACGAGATCTTCAAAACTAGCACCCATGTTGATATGTTTCGAGAAACTTTTTTTCGGGCTAAAAGTTATCAAGCCTCTCTGTTTTGAATAATCAACCTCCGTACTTGAGTGATCAACGGTAAATGTATAAAATTATCAACCCCAAAGTTAATTTTATTTTAAACATTTTAGCGAATATTTTTTAGTTTAGAAGCTATCAACCCGATGTCCTGTTATTTATCAACAGTAAATATAATAACTACCAACCCTAAAAATCTAACTTCATTTCGAATATTTTGGCGAATCTTTTTAGTTTACAAGTTATCAACCCGGTGCTCCGTTATTTATCAATGGTAATTATAAAAAAACTACCAACCCAAAAAAGTATTTTATTTAGAATATTTTAGCGAACATTTTTTATTTTACAAGCTATCAACCTGGTGCCTCGTTATTTATCAACTGTAAAAATAAATAAATAATAACCCTAAAAAGTATTTCATTTAGAATATTTTAGCGACTCTCTTTTAGTTTACAAGCAATCAACCCGGTGACCCGCTATTTATCAATGGTAAATATAAATAAATATCAAACCTAAATTTTTATTTAATGAATATCAACCCAAAATAAATATCAACCCTAAATATAAATAAATATCAACCCTAAATATAAATAAATATCAACCCAAAATATGTAGCGACTCTTTTTTTTGTTTACAAGTTATCAACCCGGTGCCCCTTTATTTATCAACGGTAAATATAAATACCTAGCAACCCTAAAAAGTAAATTTTATTTAAAATTTTAGCAACTTTTGTTAGCTTACAACTTAAAAACAGTACTTAATTTGAGTAGCAAGTGGTAGTTCATTTGAGTTGCAAGTGGATCTTCCCACCCGTTATTTTCCCCCAAAACCACTGGCCCGAAAAAGGGAATTAAAAAATTAATCCAAAAAACATGAATTACCGTATGAAATAACAATATAAAGGGAATTGCAAAAAAAGAGAATTATCAAAAGGGAATTGCAAATAAAGAGAAGAAATTGCGTCGGAAAAAAAGCGAGATGCTCTGTGCATGCATGCAGCAACTTGTGAGAGCTAGTCTCGTGCTGAAAAGTTGGCTCATTAAATGCAAAGCTATGAGATACTGTATGCATGCATGTAGTGTGACGCTCTTGGTTGTATGCAACTTGCAAGTGGGAGCGTGGTGTTAGTGTGAACATAAAGCTACATGTGAACGTAATTAAACACTACAAGACAAAAAGGGAATTGATTTCGCGCATGGCGCGAGTGCTGCCGCGCCAAGGAAAGTGATCGCTCCAGCGATCGATTGCCAGGGAGGGGATTTGCCAACAAGCAGCTACACAGCCACAAGCACTTGTATGCACACGTACCAAGATAGCTAGTATTAATCTAGATTCTGTAGCAGCTGCGAGACAATCCACGCATGCGCAAAAAAATTGGATCGCCTGTTAACTTGTATTGATTTCATGATGTCAAAACCTATAGCTGTTACATGGGTATAAAATCCAGGCACAACGTTGCAGCACCAATACGAGTCGGTGATGATTTATGTATATGGAACACGCACAAGATGCCGTGCCTGGAGCCAGCCGAGGACGGCAGGTCCGGAGGACCGAGTCAGGCGAGGTGGGCCGTGGGCGGAGAAGGCCCCGGTGACGACGTGTGGTTGGTCTTGTTGGCGGAGGCGTTGGCGGCGAGCGTGCGTACCGCCACCGAGTCAAACGCCGCCAGTTGCTCCCTACCGTAGCGCGCCGCCACGCCGTGGAGCTGCACGACGGCGAGCTGGTGTTTCGGCTTCACCGTGGTGCTGACTGGAGCCTCCATGGTGGTACTGGTCATGCTCTCGGTCGCCACTCGCCATCTTCCTGGCTACCTCTGCTCCAACCGAAGGATGGCGGCGACGCGTCACCGACGACACGGAACTTGGGCGCATGGCCGAGGTAGGAGGGCGATGCGGCGCCGAGATCGACGAGGCTGTCCTGGCCATGTACCAACGACGTCGTACTCCTCAGAGGCGACCAGCAAGGAGGAGGGCACGGAGTGTGGCAGATCGACGAGGCTCTGTCCTGGCTCATGGTGCAGCAACCCAGCCTTGATCGAACCCGACACGGTCTGTACTCATCCTCCACATCTTGGGATGTCCAATGATCGCCCCACTACATGCATGAACGACATGATCTACAAAAAATGTTTAAAGTCACTCAGTGCGTTTTAAAGCACATGTTATCCAGATTAGAAAGAGTAGCAGCAGTCCGCTCCTCCAGCGCCAACCCTTGGCCCTTTGTCACTCACCATTCTGGCTTCCCGCACGCATGAGCAAGCTGCAGCGTTGCAGCCAAGTACCACTAGACTCCTGCTCCCGCACCATCGCCTGCTGCATCGCGTCGCCAACGTGCACGCCCTTGCCGCCCGATCCTTTGCTCCCGCCTGCCACTGTACCTTGCGTGACGCTCCGCCGCCTCGCCTCCAGCCTAGGGCCCTTTGCCTGCAGCGGCACCACGCCCCTTCCGCCTCGGCCGCACAGACTGCACTAGCGCACGGCTGTCTCTCGAGCAGTGCAGTGCAGCTCGCGGTCCTGCTTCATTTGATTCCGCGTGAGGCAACGCCGCCGCGTGCAAGCAATATCGCCAGCAGCAGCCGACGACAGTGCACCCACCTGCTTTGGAAGAAAAAGGGTCATATAAGCCATCTGCTTGCTAATCCACTAGAGGTGCCAAAAGGAATGTAAACAAGGATTCACATCTAACCTCGCCCCGCCGATGAAATCTGACTGGTCTATATTCACTGAACTTGCTATGCCGGGATAATTGCTTCAACCCAGCAGCTAGAATACGGCATGGATGCAGGATAAAGGCACCCCATAAGCATGAGCACAGCGCGTGTCCGAGAATAAATATGTGTGTGCTAGCTACCGAAAGAGAAACGGTGTTGGGGGTAGTCATATCTGTCGATTTGTATTTCGTAGTGCTATACGGTTGGTTTAGCGATATTTTTTACGTTGATAACTGAGCAGTCTATGTATTGCAAAGTGTATTGCACGTAATGATGTGGATTCAAAATTTCAAAAGTGTGCTCCTGGACAGACGGCGTTAGATTAGTCTGTTTGCAAACTGTGCTCTTAAGTGTACATCTGGTATCTTATGTAGTTTATCCGACGGCTGTGGGGTAGCCACCCAGCTAGGATATATATATATATATATATATATATATATATATATATATATATATATATATATATATATATATATATATATATATATATATAGAGTGCTATTCTCGAACCGGTTCGAGAATAACTATTCTCGAACCCTTTCTGAACTTCCTAACTTATGGCATGCGAACTTCCCGTGAGTCTTCATATTTTCGCGTCCCACGTCCCGCTCGCGTCCCACTCCCGCGCGCGTGTGAACTTCCTACGAGACAGCGAACCGTTACGTGTCCCACCTCCCGCTCGCACCCACCTCCTCCGTGCTCGTTCCCCACCCCTGCTCGCTCCCGATCTCTTCCATGGCGATTTCCTCCCTGCTCGCTCCCGAGCTCTTCGCTGCTCGCTGCCGATCTCCTCCCTCGCTCGATTCCTATCGGAGAAATTCGTCGACGGCGGCTCCTCATCTCCGTGCTCTCCTCCGACGCTTCACCGACGAATTTGTTCTCCACGGCTGCACCGCAGATCGTCAATATTCTGCGGCACAGTTATTCCATGCTAGCTCTACGCTGCTCTTATCTTCTTTTTATCCTCAGCTGCAGATTGGTTTTCTGATGGCTGTCACACAGGTCCGGCGTCCTTCTTCGTTAAATCTTCTACGTTCATGGCTCCGCCCTTACTCCTCCGCGTGTTGTTCTTTACGGTAATGGTTTTTCGGTATGTATCCTCCATGGTTTGTTGATTGATAGGTTCTGCTTGATCCTAATACACGATTTCTTCACAGATCTATGTTACTGCTTAGTTCGTTTTTTGCGCATGCTCCTGTAGTTATTTTTTTCTCACTTGATGCAGTGATGACGCGGTGGCCTTCATGCTTACAATTGATGTATCAACATAATCCAGATTTTTCTTGGCATCTGTTTTGTTTTTTCATACGCACTAGTGAATGTTTTTGTTGTTATAACTAATGAACTTCTTTAATTTTATGATGTGAACTACCGATATGCATGAACTTTTCTCAATTTCCTGTTTCATTTTCATGATACAGATAAGTTGGGGCCTCTGTTTTTCATGTAAATCTACTTTTGAGCATATATGTATTTCTCTGTTAGTAAACTGTGAACTTCTCATTTATGTACAAAACAGATTCGGGAGGTAGCATGGAATAAAATGAATTAGTTAGGGAAGGTGGGGGGGGTTGGGGGGGGGGGGACCCCCCCCATACTAGGAAATGAATAAAAGGAATTTAACAAATGTTTTAAAACAGAGTAAAATACCCTTTTTTAAAATTGAGTGAACTCCTTGCGTTTTCATAAGTGCACTTCGTATTGTTGTGGGGAACTCCCATCTGCCATTTTTAGGAAATCAATAAATGGTTTTAAAACATAGTCAAATACTTTTTTTTAAGTTGAGTGAACTCCTGACTGTTTTTCATGTAAATCTACATTGAGCATGTATGTATTTCTCTGTTAGTAAGCTGTGTACTTCTCATTAATGTACAAAACCGAGTCGGGGTCTAGCATGGAATAAAATTAATTAGTTAGGGAAGGGGGGGGTTGGGGGGGGACCCCCCCCCATACTAGGAAATGAATAAAAGGAATTTAACAAGTGAGAAAAACAGAGTAAAATACCTTTTTTAAAATGAGTGAACTCCTTGCGGTTTCAGAAGTGCACTTCGTATTGTTGTGGGGAACTCCCATCTGCCATTTATAGGAAATCAATAATTGCTTTTAAAACATAGTGAAATACTTTTTTCAAGTGAGTGAACTCCTGACTGTTTTATCAAGTGCACTTCGTAATGGTTGTGTGGTCGGTGCGGTTTTGACCCCCCACCATATAATTTTTCCTTTTTTCACATAAAGTGAATCGCAGTCGCAGTTTCATGTGAACTTCCTGTCGTTTCTATCTGACTGACAGAGGTAACGTTTAGTGTTTTTTTATTATTGTTGCCTCTTTTTTTTATTATAATTTTCTTGCAGTTATTTCCCAACCCCCTTTTTACTCCGCTTGTCTGTGCCTTCGTCTTCTCTCTCCCCACTTCCCACTCGCAGACGGACCATCCTAAACTGCTCCATCCTCTCCGCAATGGCGGCGGCGCTCTAGGTAACTGCTGCCCCCCGCATGGTTTTCCTCTCCCCCGTCCCTTGTTCTTATTCCTTTTTCTACTCGAAATCCACCATTTCCCCTTTGTTCTAAACCCTATGTCCGCTGCAGTTTCCTCGTCCTCGCCGTCTTCGGTGTTTGCCGGCGATATTTCCCCGTTCGGCCGGCGGTTGGAACTCCGGCCGCTCCTCTGATTCGTCTCGCGGTGGTTCTACTTCGTCCCAGACCGGCTGCTCGTCTTCAAATTTTGGGTTGGGAGTCCGTCCCTCTTTTCTATTTTTCTGGTGATGGATAAGGATTCTCCGACCGGTGGTGGAGGTTTGTTTTCGGTTTTGTAAATTCATGCTTTTTTTGCGTTGTCAACAATGAAATAAACATATTATTTTGTAATGTTTGTTTGTTCTGTCATATGATTTGACCACTTTTTTTTGTGTGCTAGGGTTTGCTTTCTGTAGGCTTTGATCTGTGTTATAATTCCCTGTGGTCACCATTTATTGTTGTGTCTATTTATGTGTTTTCTATATAGGACATGTTATGAATTACTTGTCATTTAAATGAACTCACTATATTAATTATGTTCATTCTCTGTATTTATAATCTTTCTTTTCATGTATAGGCTGTTTTTTTAAGTGAATCATGAAATTAACATTTTGCTGTACATAGGAAGTATAAGTCTGTACATTTGTTCTTTTTTTATGTGTTTGATAGTGAAATTTTTTGTTTTTTGTGTTTTTTTAGGCAAGGTTTTTGATCATGTTGATGATTGTGGTGATGCTGTGTTTTCTGGGTTGGGGAATCTACCTTCTAATGTTACAGATGATGCTGATGATTCAGGTTAGCAACATACATATGTGAACCTCACAAACATTTTCAAGTGAACTTCCTTTTTCTGCAATGCATACAATCTTTTGTTGTTTACATGTCCTTTTTTGTGTTTATGCAGCTGACCAGACTATAAGAGAATCTCTGGAGTTGCTGAACCAGGATTTTGCTGCATATTCTTCTGACAGTGTACCGCGGTTCTTAGATATCCCTGTTTTTGATAGGACTCCTGCTGTGGAGAAGGGTAACATGGGCAGCCCTGTCTTTGATTATACTCCTCTTCGGCAAGTTCTTGAATCTGAAACAGTTGAAGCTACACCTGTGATGGAAGAAACCCAATCTCAATCTGTGGTTGGTACTCAAGTAGTTACTCAGGATTATATGGTTGAAGAACAGCTTGCGAAGGAAAAGGAGAGACAAGCTGCTAAATTAGCTCAGCACCAGGAGAAATTGACTACATATTACCGGAAATACCCTGCGAAAGCAAAGTCTGCTAAGGGTAATGCCGTTGTCCATGATGTTCCACGTGACGGCGAGGGTGCTGAAAGCACACGTGATGAATGTGCTGCTGAAACTATTCCTCCTAAAGTGAGGAAAGAAAGGGGTGTTTGCAGGAAGTATAAAGAGAATTCACCTTTGGCGAAAGCTGCTGCTGCTGCCCAGGCCAGAAATCCTGTGCAGCAGACATACTCCCCAGCTACCACTCAAGATGATGTTGCTGCTGACAAGGTTATTTTTTATGTTCTTTTTTGTTTATTCTGTTAAATACCTTTTTTGGCCACTTTTACATAGTTGTACCATTGTGAACTTCTCTTTTTGTTATTTTTTAAAATCTGCTGCTACTGTGCAGGGTACAAATCCTGTGCGGCGCAGCCCTCGTGTTGCTGCTACTGTTCAGTCCACGGTTGCTTCGAAACGAGTTTCATCTCCTGGGAAATCACGTCTTGGTCACCGTAAACGTAAGATTGATGTTGATGAGACATATGTCCCAGATTCCACTGAAGATGGTGTTGCTGCTGGCAAGGTTATTTTGTTTGTTCATTTTTACATAATTGTACCACTGTGAACTTCTTTGTTTATTGAATCTGAACTCTTCCCTTTCTATGCATCTCATTTTATGTAGTGCAATGCTAAGAAGAGTCGTACAGAAGTGGTTAGCGATGAATCAGACTTTGAAGCTCCTGCCAAGGTTAGTGTAGTGTGAACTTCTGTGTTCATGTTGGTGTGAACTTCCTTTTCTCATTGATTTTTTTTTGTGGTTTCTATACCAGGTCAAGAAAGTTGGTAGGAAGCCAGGCCCTTCTAAACCTGTTGTTTCGGAAGGTGATTCGAAGAAAGTTTTGAAAAGGCCGACAAAGAAAACTATGGCTAGGAAGAGGAAGGCAGTTGAAGATCTTGATGGTGAGAAGACGCGTTTTCAGCAAACTATTCGCTGTTCTCTCGGTGAAGTGCGTTCGGCTGCAGGAATGTTAAAAGAGCATCACCGATTGAAGGTCGAGCAAGCTGGTTTTGGCTGTGTTTTTCAGTGGGTCCTGGAGGGTAACATATCACGTGTTCTCATGTGTTATTTGATGAAGACTATTGACACTTCTACTATGAAGGTGGCTTGTGGATCTGGCAGAGTTCTAGAGGTTAATAGAGACAGTGTTCATCAGGTGTTTGGTTTTCCTATAGGAGGTGATACTCCTATACTGCCTGCAGAATCTTGACATGACGAGTCATTGGCTCTTTTGAAACAAGAGTTTGGGTTCGAAAGCAATGCTAGTATTGAGCCTAAAGATCTGCGTCAATTGTTGTCTGATCTTGTTGAAGACCCCGAGAAGGAAGATTTGGCTGTTAAGGTCTTCTTTGCCATTCTTTTTAGCAAGCTCATATGTCCTGGTTCAGCTACCCGTGTCGGTAGGGAAGCTGCAATGCTTGTGAACATGGATTATGATAAGATGGCAAAGATGGATTATTGCCAGCTTGTTGTTGATGAGTTGAAACGAGCTGCTACTAAATATCAAGACCCTGATATCCCTCAGGCTGGGTTAGAAGGGTGTGCTGTTATCCCCACTGTTATGTATCTTGACAGCATTTTGTTACCACCACATTCTGTCATGCATACTCGAACTCCTCGCGCAAACTTTCTGCATGAGAAGCCGCTCAAGGCTATTTACAAAATGGACATTGAAAGGAATGGTGGACCAGAGTTGATGAAGTACAAGTTTGGCAGAATTGTGGTTAGTTTTTTCAAACTGTAACCCTTTTTTATGTGGCATCTGATCTTCATACTACATCGCAAGTGAACTTCCTAAGTCTTTTTTTTAATTTTTTATGTTGCATCTCAATATTTTTTTTGTATCCCAAGTGAACTTACCTAGTTTTGTATATATTTTTTTAATTGTTATCTGATCTTCATACTACATTATGCATCATCTGAACTTCAGTTTTTCTGCTAAGTGAACTCCTTTATTACAATGCAGTGGAAAGGCCGCAACCAAATTGCTTATTCATATCGGTATCGTGTGGAAGATCTAATTGTTGATCTCAATGAGGGCACCCATCGCAGCGAGCCTGATGTTGGCATTGCCAATGAACATCCTGCTGGAGGTCATTGCGAGATGCCATTTTCGCAACTTGCTGATGTCAACACGAAAGACAAGCACCAGTCCGCTTCAACTAGTGATGGGAAGCCTTCTGCTGGTGTTATTGATGAGATTGGATCACTGTTGCATAAAGTTGAGTATCTCTCTCGTACGATTCCGACTACAGCTGATCGTGTGAAACAATTTCAAGGTCGGCTTGCTGATGGTACTTTCCCCAGTTTTGAAGCATTGGATGAACAGGCAAAGCGTGAAACATCGCTCCTTGATAGCTTGAGGGGTGCTTTGTCTTTAATGCGCACAGGTTTTCTTGATTTTGGTATGAATCAGGACTCTTTGTGCAAGCAGTATGAGAGCCGTGTAAATGTATCAGGCAATAATAATGTTGAAAGTAATGTTCTGAAGAATATTTCTTCTTCTGTTGAAGATGTTGATGCAGGACTTGGTCAGTCAGCTGCTGAAGCTGAGGTATAATTAGTCATTCTTTTACTTATGTCCATCCCTTTTTATGTGAACTTCCTTTTTTATCTCTTGTTTTGTGCTATTACACATATGTGAACTTCTGTGTTTTTTCATGTGAACTTCCTTATCTTTTCTTTTTTGTTATCCTCTTATTTTTTTGCAGGAAGATGCTAGGATTGCTGAGGAAAATGCACCTCAGAATTCAGGAGATGGTGATCATGCACCTGTGAATGATGGGTTTGTTCGTCCGGCAACCCCTCAATGTCCTCCAGCTTTTGCTGGTGATCATGTTGAAGATGCAGTTTTTGATAAATCACCTCCTTTAGCTGAGGTATTTTTTTTTGTGTTTTGCAATTTATTTTTTTATTTTTTTATAGTTGCGCTTTTGTTTTGTTTTTTGTTTGTGTATATGAACTACTCCATCTTCTCCATCTGAACTTCTGTTTTTTTTTGTTGGTAGGTAAATGAAAAGTGTGTTGAGAAGGATGGTCTTCCAGATGACAGTGATGACAATTCATCTGTTGATCGTTATTATGTCAAGCATAATTTTGTCCATCCGGCAACCCCTGAAACTCCTCCTTTAGATGACAGTGATGGTAATTCTGGTGGTGCCGGTGACAAAGTTGCTGATCATTATTCTGAGTTAGACCCTGTTGGAAAGGGGAATTTATTTCCTGAGATAGTTGCACATTCTGATGGAGACAAAGATGCTGAACACCATGCTGAAGATTGTGCAGTTACTGGAAAAGGTTTCTCAATTCCTGAAGATCTTGTAACATGTCAGGATGGAAATGATGTGAAGGATGCTGCCCAACTACCTGGCATTGGTGCAGTTGTTTCCGAAACATGTGCTGAGGCTGCTGATGATGTTGGTGTATTACCAGCTGCTATGGATTGTAAGTCTGTTGTTGCGCATGGTCGTGAGGAAGTAGGTGTTGCTGCTGCACGTGGAGAACTGCAGCGTACTGAAGCCAATATAGAGCGCAGCACTGGTGCTGATGATGATGACAATAATGAGTTTCAGGCTGGAGATAACCATGGACGCGATGCCTCTGATTCGATTGAGCAGTCGAGCTCATTCTTTGAAGAATCAACAGATGACTTGAGCGCTTCTATTGAAGAATCCCCGCAAGACTTAGGCAAGGATATCTGAATGGGGAACATACAGTTCTCCTACCCCCACACACCCTCCCCTAATGCTAGCCCGCCTTTTTATTCTTTATGTTTACTCCTCATATATCTCTATCTAAAACCCTTTTCCCTTTTTTTTTGGTTTTTTTATGGGGGGAGGGGTGTGGTGGGGTGCTTTTGTATATGTATTTTGTTTTTTCGTTGTTGGGCATCATGTTCCATGTAAGACACTTTTCGAATGCTATGTAATGTGGCATGAGTTCATGCCGTAGTTTTCATTTTCTGCATGTATATGACTGACCGGGGTGGGGGGGAGCGATATCGTGTGTGTGTATTTTTTTGATGGTAGCCTTCATTTGATGAACTGTGGGTCTTCTGTACATTGCAGTTTATGCACCACGTTCTTGAATATGTGAACTTCTGGAATATCATCATCTGAACTTCTTTTTTGTTCTTACATTTTGTCTGTATTTCCTTATTTTCTGCAGACTCGAGTTTATGTTCGACGCCTCCACTGTCTCGTCAACCTATGATGATTAAAATCAAAGAAGTTTATGAAAGCGTTTGCAAGTTGAGGAAAGATCCCATAAGAAGGTTCTATCTGTTTTTTATGCTTTTTTCTTTTTTTTGTTTTGTTTTTTATTTTTATTAAATTTTTGTTTTGTCCTCTTTTTTTTGTGTTTTTTTCTGCAGTAAGCAGACCCTTTTCAGGAATGACCATTGTGATTGCACGATCGGACAAATTGCTGAAGCTTTTAAACCCAACGGTTTTCTTTGTTCTCTAACTGTTTCTGTTGGAACATACTTGCTTGGTCAGAAGTACAAGAATTCTGATAAAATGGTGGTGCCATACAATTGTTCTGTAAGTTATTTCTCCATTCTTTTTATCAATTTTTTAGTTTTTTTTGTTAATGCATGTGCTTTTTTTTCCCTCCTTTATGTTTTAACCTTCTTTTTGTTTCATTGTCATGTTTGCAGAGGCAGATTTTTGAAAGAAATCTGAATTCTCGGCTTGTTCGTAATATTTTCAGCGTCGATGCTCCGGAACGTTTGGACCACAAGAAAGTGGTACTGACTGTTGTCTTTTTTCTTCTTTTCTGTACATCTGAACTTCACTAATTATGGCATGTGGACTTCCTACCTTTTTTTCCTTCCCCTGTTGTACATCTTACTAAAATAACTCAGTAGTAAAGTTAAATGTGATTTCTTATTTGAGGAAATAGTCTACCTTTCATAGTTCTAACCTGTCCATTTTTATTTTTATCATTTTAATGGCAGATTCTTTTTGGTACCTTTGATCCTCCTGATCCATGTGCACCACACGTTCCTGGTCACTTCTGTGTTGTTGCTTTGAACCTTGAGAAAGAGCGTTTTGAATTGCTTGATTCGTTACGCGATATAAATGATCCAGATGGTAAGAAGCTGTTACATACAATGGCATCTGGTATCAAGAAGTTATGGTCGTTAGCAGGGAATTCAAAGGGTGATCATTTTCATCCAAAATCCATCGACCACTTCAAGCTTCACTATGTTAATTCTCCAAGACAGGCAACTGCGTAAGCGTTTTTTTCCCCTTTCTCTTGTTTTGCTCTTTATTGTGTATACATTGACTACAGGTTTTTTTTTAACTAATACAATTGTTTTTTTTTATTCTTATTCTTTTGTTTGTTTTTTTTTGCAGCCATGATTGCGGGTTCTTCATGCTACAGATCCTTGATTCTTACGATGGCGAAAGCATGTGCTTGTTCAGTCAAAAAGACATTCTAAACATCAGGATGACCATGTTATATAGCTGGCTGACAGGTGGAGACTTCAATATCGATTTGAAAGATGTTTTAGGTGTTGATCCTGGTATGATTTTTACCTTTTCGCAAAATATGTCGTTGGCTATGCTCTATAACACATGCTTTTTTTTGGACTGATTCAGAAGTGAACTTCCTGGTTTTGTATACTTTTCATGCAGGTCCATCTCTTGGTATCGAGGAAGACAATTTCTCACTTTTCGAGACTCAGTCATTCACACCAGAAGTTCAGATTATTCCTGAAGAGAATTTTGATAGTCTTGTAAGCAAAACAAATAAGATTATCCAGAGGCTGCATTCCAACACCAGAAAATCTTCTAGCAAAAAGGTTCCTGACACTGCACTGAAGGGGAAGGCTGATGTAGTTTTGCTCGACGAAGATGACGATTCTGATGACTTTGTCACTCAGCTTGGTAAGAAGCTTACTGCGAAGCCCATTACAAAGGATGTTCGGCGATGCTCTCCGACCAGCAGTGATGATTTTGAAACTCAGAAGCCCAAGCAGTCTAGTGCTAAAAATCTGGTTCTTTCGAATAAAAGGCCTACTAAATTGTCCAATAAGTTCAGGGAAGAAGTTCCAAACTTTGTACCATATGTGTTTCCCCATTTATCCAAGGCCAAGCAAATGATGGAGTTAATTCTAAGCAAGGAGTACATCAAAGCTCATGGAAGGTATGTTTTTCATACTTATTTATTACTTAGTTTATTTATTTTTTGTGGCATATGAACTTCAAACACTGTCCTAAGTGAACTCCCCTAGTTCCTTATTTGTTTTCGTTTATGAGAGTTTCATTTTTTTTATATGCTAAGTGAACTTCCCTAGTTTTATATACATTTTTTTTGCTTTTTTTATGTGTGTGCAGTGTCCCTCTGGTGAAGTTCAGCAATCCTTTTGATGATCCTGTTTTTATTGATGCCAAGTACATGTATAAACTGTTTGGCCGCTGTGAAATGTTGGAATCCGACATGATGGATCGCATCATCAATTACTGGAAGGATGATCCAGGGATGAAATATATTTTTGAATCTGGCTCCCGTGTTTTGATGTCACCTCATACTATCCCTGTAGGTTCTTTTTTTTGGGTTGTGTTTTTTCCTTTGTTTTTGTGCAGTACTTGCTTGATTTTGCTCCATTCAAGCTAAGGGACAGCAAGGGTAATCCATTACCGAGACGACCTTTTGATGTGAAGTCTGCTGCTAACATGTTCAAGCATTATGTTCGGCCTAATGAAAATTTGCTGAAAGCAAAGTTGGTATGCTTTTTAATCTGAACCTCTTCATTTTGGTGTAGTGAACTTCCTTTTAGTTTTTTTTGTTTTCACGTGCGTACTTCCTTTTTTGTTAATTTTGGTTGTTGCTGAACAGATCATCATTCCTCATTTCATGCATGAGCATCACTCTGTGTATGTTATGAACAAGTACACTGGTACGTTGGATATCCTTGACACTAGGAGGTATACTGGTCTGGCACATACTTCAAGGAGTCGGCACCACGAGGATCGTGTTGAGATTGTACGTGGTTTTCTTTTCATCATTTCTTCGTTTGCTTTTTCACTGCAATCATTTTTACTTTTTATGTGAACCCATCTGTTAATATAATGTGAACTTCCCATCCTTTTTTCTTTTTTATGTGTACTACTGCAACCATTCAAACTTTTTTTCTGTACTGATATGTTTTTACAATATGAACTTCCTAGCTATTTTTTATATTTATTTAAACTGCTGAAACCATCTTACTGTGTGTGTTAATTTGATATGTTTATTACACTTGTAACTTCCCAGCTTTTTATATGTTTTTTAAACTGCTGAAACTATATGTAGTGTGTGTGAACTGATATGTCAGTACTATGTGAACTTCCTAGCTTTTTCTTCCTTTTTTGTTTTTAAACTGCTGAAACCATTAACTTTTTTGTTTTTTTTTGTTTTCGCAGATTAATAGGATGGTGGCCTTGTTAAAACAGGTGTATGGTGTTGCAGAATTTAACAAATATAATGGTAATATACAGTGGGATGTTGTTGCTGACAGGTGTTCATATCCAAAGACTCCGGCACAAGGGGCTAATGAGTGTGGCTTCTATGCTCTAAGAATTTGCGCTACATACGGTGGTGATAAGATTGCTGATAATATAAAAAACCAGGATGTAAGTGTAGTGCTGTGGTTTTTTCGCTGTATAGCTCTTTTTGTCTTTTTTTACTGTTTTTTCTTATGTTTTTTTTTGCATTCCTGATTGTCTACCAGCGGCGTGTTGAGGATTGGAAAGCTGAGTACATGTATCAGCTCCTATTTCATCCCAAGAATGAAATTCTGGCGGAGGAGTGGCCTAGTATGTTGAAAGATCTCATGCTGCTTATTGGTCTAGGTTCGCAGATAACCCAGCAATCATTGGGATCTGCATGATGATGATCTGATTCAATTTTTTCGCAATTAGTAGTTGATAGGATATTCAACATTTTTTATTTTGTTGTTTTATTGAACTGAACTTCTCATTATGTGATTGAAATTCAGGATACAGATGTAATTAGTGATGATATGTTCTTCCTTTTTCAAAACAGCAAGCTGTACAAAATCTGTGCTGTATTTTTTGTTATTAGTGAACTTCTTTGTCATCAGAGTGTGAACTTCTATTTTGTTTGCTAGTTATGTCTGTAAAAGTATTCCCATATCTATTCGTTTTTCTCAATGCAAACTGTACTTTTTTTTGTTCCTGTATATTCAGAAATGATTTTTCATGTAGGAACTTCTGTGAACATAAACTTGCTAATCTTTTTTCATTTATAAGCGAACTTCGTACTCACTCTATGTGAACTTCTTCATAAGCATTCTTATTACATCAACAATACTGAAACACAACCATAATTGTTCTCTGAAACACAACCATAATTGTTCTCGGGGGTGCTGATACAAAACATAAGGTTCAATAAAGTAAACTGGTACATAATTTTATTTTCATGGTAAGTTTTCCAGACTCAGTTGCTAAGACGTGTCACGAAGCAGCCGAGTTCTCTTGTTCCGTCGTAGAAGCAGAACATGCAGATATCTCCATCTTTTATTTCTGCACCCATTACTACATCTGGCCAATTTGTTGTCATCACTGCATTTCCAGTTGCAACTTTGTTTATCCTTACCCGTGTACCAACCCAGGCATTTGTGTTGGAGGTTATTGGAATTGTTGTTGGCTCCGTTAGATAATTCTTTAGGTGTTCTTCAGTGTATTCTTTATCGAAAGTCTGCATGAAAACACATGAAAGTGAATATCATAGCCATGTTCAGTGTATTCTTTAAGTGAACTTCACAGTTTCATTTATCTGGACTTCAGTAAACATTTAAATATCGGAAGACTGTAATAAAGTTTAGTAATACATTTTGGTTCAGCCAAAACTTTATATGTAATACAGGTAGTGTACGAAAATAAGTTTTGTAAGTTGGCGTTTTGGTATTTACCATTTTGCCTCTCGTGATGTTGCTCGTTGTCTTCCCCATCTTGCATACATAATATGGGATTGTTGGCTTGTAGTCAAGTACTTGCTTTTTGAGATGATCCAGATTTTCCTTGGTCATTTCAACTTCATTTCCGAAGTGACAGTGCTTGTCAAAGATTTCAAATCCACGAATAGTTGGACCTGCATAAAAAATAAGCACATTTTTAGTTCCATAAAGTATTTTTGAAAGCATTTCTATCTTTTTTTACCTCTTTTACAGGTCTCTTCATCGCTTTCGCTGTCGCTGAGGATGACGTACGATGGACCAGCAGCCATTCCTGTCACAAGATTCCAGCATAAAACATTTTTTGTACTAACAGGACCTCTGCACTTTTTTGAACTGAACTTCCACTTTTAGTTTTCATGTTTTTATGTTATTCTGTTGTCTACATTTTAAACTCCAATTTCTTTTATTATATATTTTTTAAGTTTCCCAATAACAGTATACTAATGCCGGCTGGATACATGTTTGTATATTTTAAAACCCTCCAACTTATTTATTTTTTGTATATTGTTTTTCCATTTCTTTGCACAAGTGAGCTTCTCGAGAGTTTCTTATCTGAACTCCTCGTCTTGTTCATTAGTGTATATTCCCCCCCCCTCCACCACCACCCTCTGCCTAACATGTTTTTTGATAGATCTATCGTATGCAAACCATTTTTTAAGTAATCTGTAAGGTATTTATTTTGTTAAGTTGTTAGATCTTGTTTTTTATACTAGTCTAGATTCAAAATCACGGCCATGAAGGATGAAAGAGAGGAAGATCCACGGCGTTTCAATGAGTAGATGGGATGGGGATGGGTTAGACGCACCTTCTTTTGTTAGGCAATCCCTTCGCTTTTCTTATGCTGGATTACTTTTTTGTAGATCTTGCTAGACTTCTCTTCTTCTTTCTTTTCTCTGTTCTTTGTTCTCCCTTTGCTTTTTCCTTCGACTCCTCCCGTGGGATGTTTCTTCCAGCGGAACACCAGGCAGTGTTTGAGTTTGGTGGGTTTGGGCGTGGTTTGGTGGGTGCGGGGTGGTTTGGTGGGTGCGGGGTGGTTTGTTGGTGTGGAACAGCTTTTTATTTTTTCAGTGTTTTTACTCTGTGCGAACGTCTGCACTGTTATCACGTGAACTTCTTTTATAGTCTTTTTTATTCTTTTGTTTTGTGCTTACACGTGAACTCACAACTGGCCCCGGATAAGATCCTTTTTTGTTTGTTATCCCGCACGATTTTTTTGTTTTTTTGTGGTTATCTCTCGGCTGTTTCTGTTTTGATTGGATATGTATTGGTTTGTTCCCTGATTTTGTGGATCACGACGTCTGTTGTTACATTTTTCTGGAACTATAAATACATGTTCTTTTTCCTCTGCGGTGCACGTGAATCACCAATCCTTTCTTCTTTTCTTTTTCTTCTGTCCACCGATTGCATGGCAAAAGCTCCTTTTTCCCACGAGTACACCTTCCCCTGCCATGGCACAACCACTATGAAGGTTTTGTACACGAATGCAGCAGCTAGTGTTGAGGAGTGGATCACCAATGCTGAAGCTTCCCTCGATAATTCTGCTAGGAAGATCGTTGGTCTTGATGTTGAGTATGACAGACTCAGTGGTACCTATTTCAATCCGAAGAAAGCTGCTGTGATCCAGCTATGTGTTGGCACTGATGTTCTTGTGTACCACATATGCCATGCTGATGAGAGGAGTGAAAGTTTGTTTGAGTTTCTTCATGGCTATAGGTACATTTTTGCTGGGTTTTGCATCGCAGAAGACCTCAACGTTCTCTCACGTTCAAAGTTATATTGTCATAATCTGAAGGATATCCAGGCAATATGGAGAGATCCGGACAATAAGAAGAAACTTCAAGGCCTGAAGGATGTTGCTGGAGCTATTATAGATCCAATCTATCTTGAGATGAAGGATGGTTTTGGAAGGAGAGAGCACAGGATGTGGGTTGATCCGCCGCCTCTACCGCCAAAGCATTTGGAATATGCTGCACGGGATGCATATGCAACGTACGAGGTTTTTCGAAGGCTCGATGTGTTTGAGAGGGGCTTCTTCGCCTTATTCAAACACCCTGAGAAGAAGCGTGGCAGGGATTGGTGAAGATTTTAGTTTTGTAGGGACATTTTTTTTTTTTTCCTATGATCATATTGTAATCGTTTATTTTTCCCTACATTGTTTTTAGGTTTTATGTTTAAGAGAACTCCTTGTTTGGTTAGATCTGAACTTCGCACTCATTTTTTTTACATTATGTTTCCATTCCCATTTATTCATTTTATAATACAATGAAGATGTCCCTATTTTTACTTGTTTTTTGCAATCCTATCTGTTTCCGTTCATTTTTTTAATAATTCAGTACTTTCACACTCATATTGGAGTCTGAATTTTTACTAGTTTTTTGTTTTAATTTATTTTACAACGCAAATAGTATGTGAGAACTTCGCAGCTGTTGATATCTGAACTTCTTTTTTTGCATGTGTGTTTTTGTTTAATTTTAGTACTACCTTTTTTTCACCCTTCATAAATAGTGAACTTCGTTGATAATCGGCTGTGAACTTCCTACTGTTAAATATTTTTTTAATCAACATGCACGTGATCAACTGTCCAGCAGTTCAATTATGATATATTTACTCTCACAACATCTTTTGTAAGTAGTATGTGAGAACTTCGCAGATGTTGATATCTGAACTTCTTTTTTTGCATGTGTGTTTTTGTTTAATTTTCGTACTACCTTTTTTTCACCCTTTCATAAATAGTGAACTTCGTTGACAATTGGCTGTGAACTTCCTACTATTAAATATTTTTTTAATCAACATGCACGTGATCGCTGGAAGTAGCACGAACAAATAGTGAACTTCAGCAGTATATTAATGTAATTTTTCGTCAGTAACTAACTACATATTTTTCTTTCAATAAACAAGTGAGGTCTCTATAGTTTTTTGAGCAATTCCTATTCTATTTTTCCTTTTTTGTTCTATCTCTTTCTTGTACTTCTCCTTAGAACTGCTGGTGTAGTCTGTGTTTTCTTCCTGTTCTTCTCCTTGCTTCTATCTTCCATGGTGTTGCTATCATTTTCTGTTGACTGTAGGTGTAATAGTTGTTCCTCAAGCTGCCTTCTTGCGCAAGTTCTGGAGTTGTGTCCCCTTATCTTATTGCATGAACTGCAAACTTTCACCCCTTGTGGTTTCACTATCGCATTATCACTTGTTTGTCGTTCTAGAATCTGTTGCTGTAGTATCTTTTCCTTGTTGGGGCATGTTGATGCGTAGTGTCCTAGCCTCAGGTTGCATGCGCTGCATTTCCTTTTTCCTCCCTTTTTATTTAAGTTTTCCAGTTTGTCATCCACATCCGGTGTATTTTGTGTTTCTTCTTGCTCAGTGATATCTTCATCCTCATCTTCTTGCTCATATTCTTCATCATCCGTCTCATCTTCGAAGCATTCACCCTCATCTGTGTCCAGTTTTTCCTCATCATCATTCTCTGGGATGTGCTGGCGAGCAAGCAAGTTTCTTATGCGCACCTTGATATTTCCTGAAGACGCTGTAGGCCCATACACCTTCTCATGTGTTTCCAAGAGCTTTTTAGCTAGCTGCCTTGCCTTGCAGGTTCTGGAATTGTGGCCATCAATTTTATTGCATGTTCCGCATATTCTTGTACCTTTCGGTCTCCCGTATTCATCCAGTTCTGGTTCCGGACGGGCAGGTACAGGTTGTTTGCATTTTCCATTCTTCCTTGCAGCATCTGTAGTCTTGCTCCCTTTTGTTATTGCAAGTAGTGGTGGCTGTATATCTGCATATGGATCATTGTTCTCAGCCGGAGGAATGTCGTTCTGCTCGCCAGTTTCTCGTGTTGTGTTTTCTTGATTCGAGGACTGCTCATTGTTCTCCATCTCTGCATCCTCATTATTCTCCAGCTCCGCTTCCTCATTGTCCAGGCGGGTATTGGCATCTCTGAAGGCAGATAATGCTATTTGGAATTTTGCTTCCGAAGAGCATCCTTTGTTTATAATTTTAACTGCTTCACTGTAAAGGATTGTTCGTCTGTATTCAATTGAAGTCCCATCATCTGTTGTTCTCCTGTAGTCTCTGCGGTTGAAATCAGGGTTTGTCACTGCATCTTTGGTGTATCTCTGGAGTATATACTTGTTTGGTATCTCATCCAGGCGTAGGTGCTCAAAGACAGCTATGACATGATGGCAGAACAACCCTGCGCGTGCATAAACATAACATTAGCTTGGTTAATTTTTTATTTTTGTGTCAACAATTACTTTTTTATGCATCTGTAGTGTAATACAACCAAAGCAATTGCTGGAAGAGGCTTTTTCTTTTTTACCTGTATGTTCCCACAGTTTACATTCACATTCATAACGGCCTTCAACTTCATCCGCTAGCACTCGGAATTCATGTCTTGACCAAGCGAACTCTTTACTCTGATTGTAGTGATGCACAAGGTAATTGTTGGGATTGTCCTGGGAAGTCTTAATGCGGAAAGCTGTGCTGTGATATTGCCGCTCCCGGAAAACTGAGTACACTGCCCGTGTGTACTTATCCATCACCTGTGCCTCGAAACCATACCTGGTGACTGTTTTCCTTGTGCCCTGCAATTTTGAGATTTTTGTCCATGCAAAAGTCATTGCTGTGAACATCAAACATAATATAACTTTTTATATATATATATATGAACTCCTAACCAAACAGTAGTGAACTTCCATGCAATTGCATACTTTTTTTTCGAAAACAGATTATACTTTTTTATGTACATAATGACCCCTAACCAAAACACTTGTGAACTTCCATACATCTCTTCATACTTTTTTTCCCTTTTTTTGTTATCATCCTATGTTTTTCAAATTATGAAGCATATTTTTTTATTAATATAAATCGTGAAATCGAGCACTCACCGTTGATGCATTTGTCTCTGCATTCTCTGCTTCATGCCTTGCCTGTATGCAGTTGTTAACTTGTTTAACAAAAATGTGGAGGTTGTCTCGTTCAGTGACAAAACCCCTTTTCAGCACAAAGTTCATGCTCTCGCTTCTTTGTGTTGAAGTCATGCGTGCACAGAATACCTCTTTCCAGTAAGCTGATATCCACAATTTCCTTTCAGCCCATAAGTTAATCATGACATTTATATCATGCAGATTGTACTTTTCAATCAAAGCCTTCCACGCATCTTCAAACTCAGATGGCATTAGGGGATGGTTCAGAATTGCAGTCAGCAGATCCTTCAAATCAGGGAATAGTTTATAAAGCTTTTTCAGCGGGTCCTTATGCTTGTTCATTATGTGCCATCTACAGAACTTATGCAGAGTCCGTGGGAAAATTTTTGGTATTGCTTTTGTCATCGCTGGGCATTGATCTGAACAACTATTAGGAAAAAACACATCAGGTATAATGCAAGCAAACTTCACAAAACAAACAAAGGTGAACTTCAGCAAATTAAATTTTTTTTTGCGTAGCAGGGGTGGAAACATCTGAACTTCTGGGTGTTTATGTTATGAACTACAACTGAAAAAAACCTACTTTTATTTTTTAATATAACATGCACTTAATTGTCAGCATTGAAGGTACAAACATGAGGATAGATTCTGATTTTTTCCTAACCTGTAAGTATGCAGATTGGTTGTTTACCGCCCATGCATTCAAGGAATCTGCTGAATACCCATTTGAAGGACTCCTCTGACTCGTTTCCCATCAATGCAACACCAAAGATTGTTGACTGCAAGTGGTTGTTTACGCCGACAAATACTGCAAGTGGCAAGTGGTGCTTGTTTGACTTGTAAGTAGTATCGAAAGTTATGCAATCTCCGAAATCTGCATATGCCGCCCTCGAGCTGGCATTAGACCAGAAAACATTCTCCAGTCTGTTTTCGTCGTCAACCTTGTAGTCATAGAAGAAATTCTCATTCTCCTTCTTCATGTCTTCAAAGAATTTGAACATATTCTGCACCTCATTTATGGACTCCTTCCTCGTGTTTTCGGCTTTCCTGCAAAAAGAAATTTGTTGTTATTTATTTTTTTTTGCTTTTTTTTTCTTCCCCCTGTTTTTCATGTAAGTTTTCATTATATATGCAAAAAGAACAGGGAGTACTTACATGTTTAGTATGTCTCTGTTGTGGCAGCCAATCTTATCACGCCCACCATGCAACCTTGTAAGCAGGCCCATTATGTTCACATGTTTTATATTGCTGAACTGAAGGTCTTTTACTAACCCCTTCAATGTTGGATCCACCCTTTTGTGAGAATGCATGAAAACTAGCATTGATGGGCTCAACAGCAGGGTATGGTTGTGCTGAAGTGTAATGTCCTTGACAATACAGGTACCATCACTCCTCTCTTTCAATCTCATAAAGGCCTTGCACCCAGTTCTTTTGGTCATCTTGTCACGCTGTCGGTCTTCCTCATTGACACTTTTTCGGTGTGCACCTTCTCGTACACATCTCAAGTAACGCCTGCTCTTGTTGTGCTGCCCTTTCCTTATCCCAAACCCTGTGTGCTTTGCATATGTATTGTAAAATACATATGCGTCTTTGAATGTACTAAATTCTTGACCAATGGATGGTATCAGGTCCTTATCAAGATCTGCAGCCTGCAAATTGCCATGGTTTTTTGTTTTTGCATTAATTTTTTGTTTTACACATGTTATTTGTATGTTAACTTCAGGAGAAAGGTCAAGTGAACTTCCTAAAATTTAATAAAAAAAGAGCACATGAACTTCCTAAAGTCATCTGAACTTTTTTTCAGAGAGAAATCTGTTGTACATTAACTTCCAGAACATATCAACTATATATTTCATATATAAACAGAGCATGTGAACTTCCTAAAATCAGTTGAACTTTTATCAGGAATACAGGGTACACGAACTTCCCAAAACATATCAATTGTTTTTTCTAAAAATAGACCATGTGAACTTCCATGCAGAAGGACTAAATAAATGTGTGTAAGAGTGAAATTCAGATCAGCAACAATATAAATTGAACTTACATGTGTGTATGTTCGCAGCTCTGCAGGGGTGGCTCTATCATCTGGTACTATGGGGCATGGCGGTGTGACTTTTGGTACATGGCAGAGCGGATCTCTAGGCGGCATATGACTTGATTCAGCGCCTTGACGATCTTGGTGAATGTTGTCACTTTGACCATCCCCATAACTGCGTTGCTGTTCAGAAGCCTCACTGTTAGAAGATGACCTTTGCCCACTGTCCCTGTTCATATCATTGCTTCCAGCTGTGGCTGTTTTAGATATACTTGTAGATTGCCGTTTTCTTGGCTGACGGAACGTTGCATTAGTAGCAAATATCTCCTCAGTGCACTTTATTGGAGAACGGGGTTTTTTGGTGGACCTGACCAACACATAATATCCTCATCATCATCTGTTGATGTTGTGGTATCCCGCTTCCTCTTGCTGTTATGCATGTCGTCTTGTTCTTGGGTCTTCTGATTCACATTCCTTTCAATGGCGGCAGCATTTGTTTTTCGCCTGGGAATGCGGAACACTGGCTGGATAAATGATACTGGCTCATCACAGCATATGGGAGTCATTGGAGGCTTTTTAGGGCCTGACCAGCTGATTATCTCGTCGTCACTGCCTGCTCCAGATTCTGTGCCCTGCAGTAGCAGAACCTGGCAAGTTTTTTAACATGTGAACTTCATGAACATTGGGACTATAAGCTTTATACAAAAAACTTTGTCTGATGTCTTCAAAAAACTAAAACAAGTGAAGTTAACCGCTAAACAATGTAATATGAACTTCCAGCATACATGCACCTGCATACTTATTTTTTTCATTTTACTGTTTTTATTTTTTATAACTGCAGTGAACTGCAGGAAACTGTTTTTAAGAACTTCCCAGTAAAAGACATAAGTTTTCTTTTTTCCTACAATAGACTATGCATGTGAACTTCCAGTCTCAATTCACACGAGCCTGCTCTTATGTTCTACTCTAAACAAAATCCAGTGGAGGTGAACTTCCAATATTTTTTTCATTTAGAACCTGCCAGTGTCTCTTTTTTGTTTTTACATTGTTGGACGGAAAAGCATTAAAATAGTCATGTGAACTTCCAACACTAAATTCATATGAAAAAACAGTAAGTGAATTATGTGAACTTCCTGGGTTACCTCATGCTCTGCTGGCCTCTTTCTGGAGCTTGGCTGGTTTGAATTTGGAGGATTCTCTGCCGATCTGCGTCGAATTGGAGCCATTACTGCTTGTAAGGAGGCTGGATCTCGCCGTTCTCCGCCGCTGGGTCCTTTGCGTCAGCTACCGCCGCCGTTCGTGTCCGTCGCGGGCTCCCTCGCGTCGGCTCTGCCGCCGCTCGCTCGCCCGCGCCGACGAGGTAGGAGGCTTCGATCGTCTTCGTGTCCGTCGCGAGCTCCTCGCGTCGGCTCGCCGCCGCTCGCTCGCCGCCGACGAGGTAGGAGGCTTCGATAGTCTTCGTGTCCGTCGCGAGCTCCCTCGCGTCGGCTACCGCCGCCGCTCGCTCGCCCGCGCCGACGAGGTAGGAGGCTTCGATCGTGGAGCTGGTTGATCTCCGCTCGAGGCGGGGCGCATGTGTTTTTACGAGGGGGAGGTGGGGAGTTCGCTTCGTTGACGAACCGGTATCGGTCGGGACGTGGGGAGTTCGGTCGGGACGGGGGAAGAAACCGAGTGGGATTAGGGGGGGTTGAGAATAGCTATTCTAGAACCACTCTTAAGGGGGTTCGAGAATAGTTGGGCTCTATATATATATATATATATATATATATATAGAGAAAAGCTTTTCTATTTTGTGTCTCCACGGAGGTGGCAATCATCGCTGTTGAGGTTGCTTTGAGATTTCCATTTATGGGTTGGTCCATCCTTTCCAACTTATATTTTCACTATTTAGTTGAGGTCTTTGGAATTTCCTCTTTGAGCTGATTTGGGCCCATCTGCTGCCATATCTGCGCGCTAGGTCTGCTTCCTACGTTAGCTCCCTGCTCGAGATTCATAGGGCTGCAGACTAGTGATGTTTCCCATTGAGTGCCGACCTTGCCAATGGTTCTACACCTTTTCCATTTTCCCGTTCTGAGCTTGATGTAGACACGGATTGGATCAGATCAACCGGCGGTTGAGCTGGGCCACGCGCCGGCGTCCCGCTTGGGTCCTGCGTCGTCGCGCCGTCCCCATGGCTCGGCTGCCTCGGCGAGGTCCAAGCCCTCCGTCCCTCCATCAAGTCGGACCCCTCCGCCGCACGGGCGGCCGCACGCGCCACCCCTCCCTCTGTTCATCTCGCTCCTCCATCCTTTTTCACAGCAACAGAGAGGTGCTGCTTGACTGCTACGGAAGCAGCCAGCAGAGGGACGTCTCACGTCTCCCAGTACTCAGCAGCCGCCCCGCCTCCATCTCCGGCATCCAGCGCAGCGCGCCGCCCTAGGAGATCAACACCGCGCGCCACCGCCGACATCCCACCACCGCAACGTGCCTCCCCCGTCCACCCACCCCTGCTCCTCCCAAAAAAAGTGCATTCACCGCCGGTCTCCCTGGACACCGCCTCTGGTAGCTCCTCTCCATCGATTCGAGGGCATCTCCACCGCCTGCTCCTCCCCATCGACGCGAGGACTCCGTCGCCCCTGCTTCTCCGCATCGCATGTGAGCCCCTCTTCCTCCTGGCTCCTTCCTCCTCAAAGCGCCACCGGCCTCCTTCCTCCACATCGCGAGCAGCTGACGCCTCTCCATTCTGCAGGTCACGCACGGCCGCCGCCATCTTCCCCTGCACGGGGTTGCGCCGACGCGGCCGTCCCCATGCCTCCACCGCCTCGGGCCTCCCGTGGGCCTCAACCAAAGGTAGTCGATCAAGAAGGGGAGGAGGGTACTGTGCCCGCCAAACAAGTGTCGATCCAGCGCCGTCCGCGCCCCTCCATCCTCCTCCTAAGGTCGCCGGTCTCTGCATCTCCCATGGCCACTCTCTTCGGTTTTTTTTCGGTATCGTTTCATGTGTGTTACGGCAGGCACCGTGTAATTGGATTGGGATCCGTTCGTTTGTCTAGAGACGTCGCTTGCTTCTCATTGATGCATCTTGTTGACGGAATTGGCCCTCACTGCCTTTTGTTCTGCAAGTCTTTATTCTTTCGTTTAGCAATTGCATACCTCTGTATATTCATTTAGCAAGAAAAGAGGATTTTGATATGATCTGTACGAGCACATTTTATTTGGTTGGAGTGCACTTCGTGGGATTTAGAGTAGGCACCGAATTATTTTGAAGGCACTGTTTCATTTTCTTGTAGCCGGAGATGGTGTTCTGATTTTTTCCATGGGATTCAGATTAGTCTTTGTGGCCCGATTGACTATTGTTCTTCTCTCCTGTTCGTGTGAAGAGAGATGAATCACCCTCTTAATTGATTTTGTTGTAAATGTTTGGCATCTTCCTGAGCAATTTCGAGGATCTGTTTCACATAGTGTCTGGCTCCGTTGGACATACTGTCCAGGACTCAAGGGCACAGTTACAATCTTCAGTTCACACAATTCAGAATGAAGAGTATCAGGAGGCTCCATTTTTAGACTCGCATTTGTATGGATGGTCGCACTCCCTGACATAAAAAAAATGTGTTTGCCCGGCCGGAGTGGCGAGGCTGACGCCGAGCTGTGCATCGGTGCTTCAGGTGAGTGTTCAAATCTCTGTTCAATAGATGAACCTTGATCAAGTAGGTACGTCTCTTCATGACATCCAGCGATGTCAAGTTGTTGTGCAATTTTTGTAGATGAAGTTCTTGTACACCGTTACATGTAGGGGCTTAATGACTATTAGCATCAGTCTCTTGTGAAGAAATATCTGAGTGCAAAGCAGAGGAGAGAAAATTTATCTCTGACAATCCAGTTCCAATCATATGCACTCTTGGTTCTGGATGCGATGGACGTACGCGTTGGAGAGATGTCTGCTTCATTAGTTCTGAAATGGTGTTGTGATTTTGTCCAGCGGATTAATCCCTCCCATGTGGTCAGCACTACAATTTTGATGTTGAGCTTAATGTGAAACTGAGCTAGTTAATTGCTTATATTTGTTAATGATTTAGTTGATTAGATATAGTTGAAATGGTGTTTGTTTAAATCAAAGGGTGTCGGGCTGTGTCTGATGGTGATCATCTGTTTTCATATTATCCACTAGATCAGTATAAGTACGTTTAGCTTATGTACACTTTACTCATTTCTTCATTTGATATTTAGTAGATGTTGCCATAAGAGACTTGGCACCGTTGAACACAATGGCAGGCTCCATCCACTTTTTGTTCAGGCACCTTCATCAAGTAAGGAAGGCACCTTATTGTTCTGCGGCAGATGTTTTCCCTTGTTATTCTTCTGCTGTGGTTTTCGCCAAACTTGTGGTAGACTAAGCTGCAGTATTGGATGATAATCCTGCCACGTTAGAAGATTAATTTGTTCCTTTTTTCCAAGTTTCATTCCCGGTTGCAAATCCTGCCATGTATTCAGAGTTGCCTGCTGAAAATAACTACACCATGCCACAATACTCATTTTCATTTTGACTTCAGTTTTCAGAGTGATATCGATATGATCTGTAAAGGCTCTGTTTGTTATATGAAGCGGCACCATTCGCGATCCATAGTAGGCACCAAAAGATTGTGAATGGGCTCCTTTTCTATTTTCCAATTTGTGTCATGCATGTGAAAATGAATATTTGCCATATCTGTATGAGGTGTTCAATCTTTCTACTGCCATCAATCGACTGTTCATGGATGATTAATCGTTTCTTGTAGGGGGTTTCCACATTTTTTACTGTCAGTCTCATAGCTAATCTCATTTTTGTCAAAGTAAATCGAAGCTTTATTGCAGATAAAAATGGTGTTGATGGTTTATGCCAATGATGCTTGACAAGCCATGGAGCTGGACTGGTCACAAGCGTATTGGACAAGCTGGCATGGTCACAAGCATGTCAGTTCTGTACCACGGGATTGCATGCATGCCCCTGATTCCAGGATCCTAGCCAGGTCTTGTTCAGCAATTTGTTTATATTTTGACCATACGATGGTTCTTGTTCAACATTTGGTGGCCTGCTATTGTTCTATTTACTTATGTCCAACCCACAAATATTGCAGCAACGGTGGCCTGTTTGTTCAACATTTGTCTGTGTCAAATCGAGTAGTGGCAAGAGGGCGGGAATCAAGTGATTTCCTTGGTCATCGGTATGGGCACCATTTGAATGTACGCTCAGAACCATTTTGTCGAACACACATGCACCGTTTGAATGTATGCCTAGAACCATTTGTCGAACACACCGTTGGTCTTTATATAAGAACTCATGGTTGAAAATTATTTTATTGATTAACTGGACCGAATTTCTTTTAATGTTTAGAAATATTGAAAACTAGAAATATTGAAAACTAGTATATGTTGAACTTTTTTTTGTTCTATCTATCTAAGAATATATATTTGACTCATGTTATTTATGATAGGGCTAATGTCCAATATCGATGAACTAGACTGATTTTCCAACCAAGGTAGTGAGCATTCTTATATAGTCATACGTATCAGTAGCCATTCTCATAGATAGTCTCGTTTTTTGTAAAAGTAACTTGAAGTTTTATTGCAGATAATAAAATTGTGCTGATGGTTTATGCCAATGATGCCTGGAAGCCATGAAGCTGGACTAGTCACAAGCGTATTGGACAAACATGCATGGAGCTGGCATGGGTCACGAGCATGTCAGTTCTGTACCACGGGACTGCATTGCCCCTGATTTCAGGATCCTAGGCAGGCCCTATTCAGTAATTTGTTTATATTTTGACCATACGGTGATTCTTGTTCAGCATTTGGTTGACATCTGCTTAGTCAGTTTGCATCTCCATTTTCTAGGCATTGGAGATTATACCTGGACCAATTTATGGATATCTTTTCCCAGCTTTGTTCTATGTATAGCACTGTTTTGCCCTGGACATTCATCACCTTTGGGCATCTTCTTTTTTCGATCAACGGGCAGAAGCATTAGCTTACATCCTTCTGAAATATTTGATCAAATAATGCCAATGCAGTAAAGAGTACCATCTCCAAAAATAGGCATAATCAATGCATAGATCTTGCACGGTGGAAGAAAACCAGGCACTAAATGAGAAGTTCCCGTTACGGTTATGAGAGAGAAGAAGAGGTCCGACACGGGGATGGAACCTAACATAAATTAGCTCGAACCCATCACGTGATTCGAAAAAGGTGGTCACATGTCTCGAAAGAGGTGGTCACATGTCTCGAAAGATGTGAAAAGCTGAATCCTATAGGCTAGACTAGGCCAGGCTAGGTTGCCCAAAATGATACATGTGTAAGAGGAAAGGTGCCGGTCCCCCTTGCTATTTTGGATTATGGGTGTGTAAAAATCAAACAAAGTGGATCCTTTTAGGTAAAAACGTGCGGATCTCAATGCGAATGAGTGGTTCCGATTACACCCCCACTACTTATAAAGCAAAAATACGCGTATCTACGTATGGTGCCCGGGCACCTAGGAGCACCAGTTAATTTACCTATATATATATATATATATATATATAGGATAAATACTTCCTACTCCTGGGTGTAGTTACACCCATATCTAATATACTACCATACGAAAGTATATTTGATACTTTATCATTTTGAGTATGTTCCTACGCTATATCTAAGATACTCCAAACAAAGTTTGGGGAAAAAAATGCAAATGAACTCATAGTTTGCACTACATATCTGAAATACATGCATATGTATACGTAAAAATGAGCGTACGTAAAAAAATCTACATACTTCCTATAAAGTAGTATATATACTGCCAAACTAGTCTTATATACTTCATACTACATGTACATACTCTTCGGTATGATAGATACTCTCTAGATTATGAGAAACGCGTGTGGGTTACCCGGGTGTAGTATGAATATATATATATATATATATATATATATATATATATATATATATATATATATATATACATGTAGGTAAATTAACTGGTGCTCCTAGGTGCCCGGGCACCATACGTAGATACGCGTATTTTTGCTTTGTAGTACACATACCTGAGGGTATACATACCTAAGTTACACATACCTAAGGTATACCTAAGATATGCATACTCAAGTGATATATACCTAAGATATTGCATACCTAAGGTGTACGTACACTGATACGTGTATATATATGTTAGGTATGTGTAACTTGCATGTGTGTATGTTAAGTATGTAAATGTTAGGTATGTGTAACTTGTATGTGTATATGTTAGGTATGTAAACCTTAGGTATGTGTAATTTAGACACGTACACTCCAGGTATGTACGAAATACACGTTGGGTGCCCATGCTCCTAGGTCGTGAGCTCCTAGGTATATATATATATATATATATATATATATATATATATATATATATATATATATATATATATATATATATATATATATATATATATATATATATATATATATATAGGCCCTAGCAGAATATTATTCTGCACCCCGCTCGTCCGATGCGCCAGAGCCTGTGTTCAGCCCCGCGCGCGCAAGTGGCATTGCGATGTAAGATTATGTTCCTCGTCCGCGTGCTCGGGGAAGGAACGACCAAATATAACCGCATGGGACGTAAAATACTTATGGGCAACATTATTACCTATATCAAATCTGAACCCTTTTGCTCAAATCTTAGTGATTTGGATGCTGTTCACGTTGTGTTTCTTCCAATCGTATGTAGCCACGTTAGGGATTTTTCCTGTTCATGGGCGAGCGGTTGCTGTAGATCTTTCTCACTAGGATTTGTTTCCCCTTTTTCCTCGCTAAGAAAATCCACGGTGACCGGTTCCTTTCCGGTTCTCCTTTTGATATCTTCCGGTAATCCTCCTCTCTCTTTCTTCTTTTATAATCTACAGTTTCGGTTTTCCAGTTTAGCGGCTTTATTTTTGGATCGTGCATTGATCGTGCACGTGTAGTTGACACATACAGTCCGTATTATTTTTTTGCCAGATCGTTAGCTTCCAGATTTGTCTTTCTTTTCTTTTACGTGTTGGTTCTGCTCGATCAAAGCGGTGCTCGATTTTCAAGGAGATGCGCCGCTTAACGACGCGCTAGATTTAAGGACAGAAAGAAGCCAAAGTTGGTCTTCCTACCCCGTGTGCTAGAATCGAGCAATGGAAGAGCTCCACCGCACAAAAAACACTGACCACATGATGAAGAGAGGTGGAGCAGCCCCACATCGCCGTTGTTCCCGGGGCGAAAAGCGAGCGGGTTGCTGGCGTCTGGGGAGCACAGCGGCAGCGTGCGGCGTGCGGCGTGTGGTTGATCTGGAGGGCACGGTTGAGGCCGCCGAGACCGGAGGGATACCAGCGGCATCGCTGGCATCGACGCGGCAAAGGGCTCATGGAGGAGACGGAGGACCTCCCTGTCCAGCTTATGGGCCACTTGCGCGACGCCGGGGACCGTCTCAGCGTGCTCCGGTCACGAAATCCTCCTCACGCCCACGCCGTTGCGGAAGGCAGTCGTCGCACCTGCCCCGTCGCCAGCGCGTCATGGTGTTCCTCTCTGCCGGTGTCTGTCGCCGATGCTACTACCAGCCACCGCATTTAGCCTGTCGGCCTCCGTTCATCCTGCCCTTAGCTCGCGCCGGCGCGACTTCGCCCGGCGTCCTTGCCATTTTGTCCAGGCCGAAACAGAGGATAAGCGGGACGATGGTGCGCATATCGGCTCCCCAGGTTATGGCTCCCACAGGATGCTGGCGCCCGTGTCTCCACAGCAGCCCAGCTACACGAGCTTCATAGCGGTTCCGGCACCACGTGCACATGAGTGTGGCGTTGAGTTTGGGGACCATCGGCGTTGGGACTCCAGTCGCTGGTATTTCAATCCTTCCACCCGATCTGGTCAATTTTATTTCCCTTTCAAGTTCAGTCAGGTCAACATTACCATTTCACCACAACGCTATTTTCCCTTTGATTGATTCCAGGTTTGCTATTTCAGCCCCACATTCTCGAGTTTGCGACATCTTTCCTGTGCTTCTTTTAAAGAGAAGGCCTAAGCCCAGCTTTATAGATAAAGCCAACACGGCAACCACAGATACAAGTCAAACAACATCCAGTTCCACACAATATAAGTCCTAAGAAACATGAAGATAGCCAACCCCCCTGGGTCCTAAGAAGAGGCAAATAGCTACGGAGCAAAGAAGCGCTGCAACGGATACGATCATCATCATGGAGTCCTGTCGCCTCTAGTCCGCGAGTATAGCCTCCGGACGTCGCCCACCGCCGTGTCCACCAGTGCCAGGTCCGTCGGTCTGACCAGAACCCTCCAGTGCTGCATGTGAAGAAGCATATGATAGAAAGCATCAGCTGGGCTGCCAATCAATTTTCCCTCGATAGTTAGTTTGTTTCTAATGTTCCAAAGGGTCCAGCATTGGGCCGCAAAAGTGAACCAAACTAGCCTACGCAAGGGGCCCGAAAGACCATTGGCCAACGCGATGAAATCCCCTGCCCCTGCAGGGTTCCAGTCGCACCGGAGAAGCTCCCTGACTCCGGCCCACATGAATCTAGCCATAGGACATAGGAAGAAGATGTGGTTGCAGTCCTCAGGTTCGTGGCAAAGCGAGCATAGACCATCCGAAGGTCCGCGCCTTTTGGCCACCTGAGCCGAGGAAGGAAGTCTGTTACGGATCAGCTGCCAGAGAAAGACTTTGATCCTGGGTGGAACACGAGTGCGCCAAACTTCCTTGAAGCAGGTAGTAGTCGCCCCACGCGACAGGTGGAGGTAGGTCGAGTTGGTCGTGAAGCGACCAGAGGGCTCCAGGGACCAGGCGACAATGTCCTCCTGGGTGGAGGGAAAAAGGGCGTGAACCTCCCTGCAAAGGTTGTCCCATTCCACCCGCTCAGCCATCCCAAGCTGGCGGCGGAACCCTATCCGCCACTCCCCAGGCGCACCATCAATGACACGCGCGTCTTTGACGGTGGCGAAGGGGGACAAACAGCAGCTGAACAGGCGTGGGAAGCGGGAGTGAAGAGGGCCCGCACCCGTCCACCAGTCCAGCCAGAAGTAGGTGCGCTCACCATTGCGCACCTCATGCTTTGCCCTGATTTTGAAGTACCATTTGATCTTTTGAATGGAATTCCAAAACTGGGAGCCATTGGTAGGGACTTCCCTCGAGAACAGGTCTCGCCCTCCCAAGTATTTGGCCCGGATAAGGTCCGCCCAAAGACCCTCCTCATCTTGGTAGAGCTTCCAAATCCATTTGAGCATCAAGGAGATGTTCATGAGTTTGGTGTTCAGGATCCCCAGATCACCGAACGTTTTGGGCTTACAAACTGTAGCCCAGTCTACCATATGGTACTTCCGACGGTTACCGACTCCTTCCCAGAAGAATCGGGCGCGGTGTTTGTCCATCGCCTTGTGGGTGCCATCATGTAGTAAATACATGCTCATGGCAAACAAGGGAAGGCTAGTCAGACATGAGTTCGTCAGCTCTAGTCTGCCAGCCGAGGCAAGGTAGAGGCCTTGCCAAGGGTCCACCCTATGACCAACTTTATCCGGGAGGAAGCCCCAGTCCGCTACCCTAAGCGGACGATCGCTAATCGGCAAACCTAAGTAGCGGATAGGGAAGCTACCTAGTTTGCAGTTGAGGAGTTGGGCAATCCCAATCCGTGCCCCTTCTGTGACCCCTGTCAGCAGAACCTCGCTCTTGTAAAAATTGATCTTAAGGCCCGACATATTCTCAAAGCATAGAAGAAGGGTCTTGAGATTAGCAATACCCAGCGGAGAGGGCTCAATGAGCACCAAGGTGTCGTCCGCGTATTGCAGGTGAGTCACTCCCCCTGGAATGAGGTGGTCTACCACTCCTCGAATGTGGCCTGCTGCAGATGCCCTGGATAGCATCGCCGCAAAGCTGTCGACGAGGAAGTCGAAGAGGATGGGTGAGAGGGGGTCTCCCTGGCGCACACCCCTGGCGTTTCGGAAGAATGGTCCAATCTCTCCATTGACGTTAATCGCAGTTTGGCCACCCTTGACCAGTTGCATGAGTCTGTGAACCATCATGCCCGAGAAACCCTTACGGAGCAGAACTTCTTGGAGGAAATCCCAGTTAACCCGATCAAAGGCTTTCTCGAAGTCAAGCTTAAGAAGCAAGCCCTCTTGCTTCTTAGAGTGAAGCTCATGGATAATCTCATGGAGGGCCAGAGCTCCCTCGTGTAGGCATCGCCCCTGGATAAAGGCCGACTGACCGCGGTCAATGGTCCTATGGGCAAGGGGAGCAAGTCTAATCGCGTAGGCCTTAGAAACAAATTTAAAGATAACGTTGATAAGGGCGATAGGTCTAAACTGTTTGATCTGGTCCGCACCCTTAACTTTCGGGATCAGGGAGATGATCCCAAAATTGAGGCGTGCGATGTCAACCCTCCCTAGGGCGAAGTCGTTCAGGATCTTCAAAATGGGCGCGCGGAGAGTCTCCCAGAATCTCTTGAAGAAGAGGACAGGAAGGCCGTCCGGTCCAGGGGCCGAGTCGGGCTTCATGCTGAGAAGGACCTCGTCAAGCTCCTCCGCAGTAAAGGTGAGCTCCAGATCTCGGTTATCATTTTCCGAGATCCTGCCTTCGTCCTCCCAGAGGTTGTCGCCCAGGGCAAACCTCCTAGGTTCACCCACCGAACCCATCAGGCCCTGGTAGAACTGGTAAATGTGTTCCATTAGGGCCTGTTGGTCATCGATCTCTCCCAGATCGGTCACAAGACGGGGGATGGAGCACTTCCTCCTTCGCCCATTTGCAATCGCGTGGAAGTAGGCCGTGCAAGAGTCCCCCTGCAGAGTCCACCGGAGGCGACTGCGTTGTCTCCAGTATTCCTCGTCGATCTTTCTGTTCTTCACCGCCGTGCAGCTGTGCCAAATAGAAGAACTTGGTTTTAGGTGGAGGCGTGGAGCTCTGCCAAATTGGGAGTGCACTCGGATCTATAACAGATTCATATGGTAAATAGATGAAGCTGCTATGATTATGAACACTTCATTTCTTTACATCTTTCGTAACCTTTTTGAACGAATTTGTATCAGTTATATTATCTCTTGATGCTTTGGTCTTTGTACACAGAACTAGCAATAGTTCATTCTTCTTCACAGGACGACATGTGTAGGATGCTTTTAGTAACTGATGTACAAGAAATAATTAGAAGGCACCAGAGCATTATCAATAGATGGAGGTTAGTAGTTAATTTAAATGTATCTAGACCCATTTTAGTATCTAGATACATTCAAATTTGTCCTAAGTTGAGACATCCTTTTATAGACGGAGGTTAGTAGTTAATTTGATAAGTAGGACCAGCCCAATAGTACTGAATTTGATAAGAGAAATTGCTAGAGGTATTGAGGCAATATTTTGGTTTCTTCATGGAGAGCTTAGCAGTTCAGATTCAGATTCAGATCAGTTGAGTATTTGAAATCCTAATGTACACACAAGATTGCAAATCCAATCAACTTGCAGGAAAACGATACAAGCTACATGTGGTTATTACAGAGATTAACACTCCTGATGATTGCTGTTATTTGTCATGCCAAGACAGCTAGAAAGAAATATACCCAAATGGGAGCACATACATCTGCCCTACTGCCGTGTATAAAAGAAGGTCCAGGTAATATTACGTATAACAAACAGCAAAGATGAGGTTATACTTCTGTGTCAGTCTGAATATAAATAATGGCCCTACCACTGCGTACAGGTGCAAACACTCAACAATGCAATAGACGTTTGTACCTAACAGCAAGAGCAAGCTGGTTGTGTGTCAATTCATGATCTTAGGTGCCCGCGACATCACACTCAGGCATTCCATGTGAAGACATTCCAAGCCCACTAGAAAGTGATAAATATCTCGAACGTAAACCAGCCAAGGTTTTGCCTGAATGTCTTGGCTTGCTCCTGTGTGAGCACTTACGTTCTACAATCTGTAATCAAGATTTGAGGTTGGTAGCAGAACTTGCCGCTCTGACAATCTGCAATCGATACGGAAGTGATTTTAGGTGGTGTTTTCTACCTTCGAACTATAGATTGTTTGCCAGCTGACATTTATACTTATATGTTTCAAGATTTTTTGATACTGCACTTTTCTATTTTTCATGTCACAAATATTGCAATTATTTCCATAATGGTTCTATGCTTCTAGGGTGTTAAGTAGTTCTAGAGTTGCTCATTGTTCTTGCTTCTTTTACTAATACAGCTGGTTATACTTTCCATATGCAGCCGACCATGATTTATTTTTATATGCACTGTCAATGTCTTCAGCATTCTTTTTCTTTCCAGACTATTAAGTACACTGATCATGGTTGTTTTGCTCTACAAAATAGATTCTCCTGGCTGTATTTGTCAGTAGCGTATCCTTCTTTTCATATCTTCTGTTTATGAGGCAAAACGGAATGAAGGTATAGGCTTGCATGAGGCTTATCTTTATACGAGCAGAAGGCATAGTGCTTTGGAGTGTTTACAGTTATTGTTAATCTTTTGACTTCTAATATTTTATTGAACTGAAACAGTTGGAGTATTCATTTCTTGGACATCAACATTTGAGTTATAAACAGTGCAGCAACAAGATCTGTTTTCCTAAAGAATAGTACCACCAGTTTTAGTACTAAAACTTATGTTCATTGTATCCTTTATGTCTGGGTCCACGTTTTCTTATAAGTTTATGAGATTTTCCTCATATAATACTTCTATTTTTATGAATGCCAATTTGTAGCCACTTCTAGAAATGCTTATAAGATATAGCATATTGTGTGAGCACATAGAAGGGTGGTCTTCACTAAAATGTAGTATGTCTGTATTGCCGTTCATGTACATTTATATACCTGGATTGTGTGTTGTGTGTATAAATTTTGGTGCTTCCTCCTTTATTGTTCACACCCGAGATGTTCCTTTCTGCAATTAGTTTTTTTGAAAAAGATATCTTTGTATTATTATTGATAGCTAAGGTACAACTGCCATTTAAGTTTATAGCTCTGTACAAAAACAGTAGGGAGTCATAAAATGTAGGCTTTACAGGTAATCTATTCACATTAGGTCAATCTAGGCGCAATGCAGTTTATGTGGATGTTCATTAGCTTTTAAGGCAATTGGCACACTTAGGCTATGTTCTGCTTGCCAAAGTTATTGCACTGCCACGCGTGAACAGATGTCATAGTTGTTTTAGTCTTTGGCAATTGTTGTTCAGCCGTTCACTTCCAATAATTATATGCAGCTGAGAAAAACTACTACTGTACAAAAAATGTATCTTATAGCTTCACCGTCTGATTGTTAAATAGTACGGAAATAGGAATTGCAACCTCCAAATTTCAACTACTGTTTATAACTTAATTGGAACATTCTGTGTGTAATGTTCTTAGAGCATCCCCACTCGTTGGCGCTCCCCACGCCCAAATCTGGCGAAATTTTCGTTCGGATTGGAGGAAGATTTGGCGTGGGGAGTAGTAGTTTCCCAGCCGCGTGCCCAGGCGAAGTCGGCGAGGCGAATTTAAAAAACGGAAACTTGACAAAATACGGCTAAAAACGGGTGAATATAGACTAAATTTAATGATATTTAATACATAACGGGCGGAGTTCATACATAGAGGCCGAATTCGACTATATTTCGAATTCGGCTAGGGGAATTCAAATGCTAATTTTAAAACACGGCGCTACATGCCGAAATGGCGGTAGAACACCGTGTAGTCGCCGCCGTCGTCGTCGGAGCCGTCGTCGTTGACCTTCGGCTGCGCGGCCCGGCTGCTGCGCCTGGCGTCTCCCCGGGGATGGCTTGTACCATTCGTCGTCGGAGGACTCGAGGTCGACGACGGGGACAGCGACGCCGGATGGAGGTGTCGCAGGACGGCGGTAGCGACAAGGTCATCCTCGCCTCCTCGATGGCGACGTCGAGGAGTTGGCCCCGAGGCGGCGGCGGGATTGGTACGCTGCCACGACTAAGCCGCCACCCACCGCCGGGAGGCCTCGTGTCCGGCGGGCAGGGGTACCCCGCCTGGTGGAGGAGGTGCCCCTCCCACGCGTGGAGCGAGCGGCGGGGAAGCCGTTGTTGGCTGCGCCGTCGTCGTCGGAGAACGCCATCGTCGGAGAGTAGAGGGAGAGTGGAGGGAGAGTGGAGGGAGAGTGGAGGGAAAGTGGAGCACGGGGTACGCCTCGCGGCGAGCGGAGCGGCGTATATAGGTGCGGCTGACGCGGGGGATTAATGCGCGTCCGCGTGGAGTGCGACGCGTCCGCGGCGAGCTGACCGGCGGCAGCCTTTAGTGCGCGCGGAAGACGATGCGTGCGCGGAAGACGACGACATTAACTCGCCGCGTGGCCGGCGAATGCAGACCGCGGCGAGCGACGCGCGGAAGACGATGCGATGAGGACGACGATCGGTTTCTCTCGCCGACAAGTTGGGGCCACCAGACGCGCGGGAAGTTTACTCGGTATTTCCGCGCTTTCGTTTCGTCCGGAGTCCCCGAGCGCTCCCGGGGCGGGGATGGCGTGGGATCGCCGGATGAATTCAGGCCCAATTCCGGACGAAAACGAGGAACCGGGGGCGCGACTAGACCGAATTACGCCGTTCGGATGGAAAAAAAGGCTCGTCGGGGGCCTCGTCGGGGGGACGAGTGGAGATGCTCTTACAATTGTGGAACCTATTTTGTACTGGGCCTCCCTTTGGTCTTCCGTGCCTTCTGTTTTTTAAGCTTTGTTGGTTGTTATGTATCTGTATGGACAAACTGCAACATAGGCCTACTACTTTTGTCCGTGCTTTACAGCTACATCGAATCGTCGACTGCGTGTACTCATGCGACGTCACTATTCCTTCATCAGGACTGGTTATCGTTTTAATGGGTGGCTTCCTATATCCGAGGAGTCTGTTAACGTCCTCAAGCGGTAGTTGCTGTCTTCATTACTGTTTATTCATTTCTTGCAATTGTTGCTATGTTTTTTATGCCGTTGGTTTTCCTCCAGGTTCATGGCCTCGCAGGTCATATTTTGGTGCTCCTCATCATGTGTGTAAGCATTGTGCTGCTTGCTTCTGGTACCGAGAACAGAATAAGAGTCTCAGTTCATACACGTTGTTGCCGTGCTGGAAAGGTGTCCCTCCCAGTTCATTCAAATTGGCCTTCTCCTTTAGCTGAGTTGCTTCGCTTTGATGGTGGCACTTAGTGTAATAAGTTCATGCGGCTGTTTCGTGAATACAACTCTATGTTTGCCTTCACGTCTCTCCGTGTCCATATTGACCATAGTGTTAATGTTGGCCCTGATCCTTATGTCTTCAAGACATGTGGAGTTGTTCTTCATGAAAAAAAATAGCAACCAAACAAATCAGGAACATAAAACCATCCACCATGCACAAAACTACTATGAAACACAGAATACATCTCCCGCATGGCACGGTAAGAACACGAGCGCGGCGTGTGCCGCGCCGCAAATTTCCTAGTAACTTTCCTAAAGTTTGGTCAGTTTGCCACGCCAGCATGCGTGCCACATACAATTAGACGTAAAATTAAAATATATATTATTCGTTCTAGGGCCTAAGAGCATCTCCAGCCGCGTCCCCCAAAGCGTCCCCCAAACCGCGCCGGATCGAGCGTTTGGAGGACGTGTTTTGTTCGTGCCGCGTTTGGAAGCGTCGCTCCCAGCCGCGTCCCCCAAACGTCGCCCCCAAACATTTAAAATAATTTTTCTTGGCATTTTTATTTCAATTTCCACAAACTAATACATAATTGGGAACGTGGTTTACACGAAGACATAGTTTGGAACATGGTTTTCCACAAACTAATACATAGTTTGAACCATGGTGGACACAAATATAAAATATTGCAAATAAACTAAACCTAACTAGGCCGTGCATGGCGGTTTCTGTGTTCGCTGCTAAGAAACAACACTACAGGGCACACCCAGTCACCTAGCTGGAAAATCCAGCGGGAGGATGGTGCCCTTGTTGGTTCTACCGATGAGGCGAACAAGAACCTCCGTGCACGTATTCGCTGCGAAGAAGCAACACTCAGTCGTCCTCCGAGTCGGTCTGTCGTCGTGGGAGTCCCTGTCGACGTGGTAGTCCCGGCGGCAGCGACTCTCGTCGAAGACCTTGATGCTCATGTCCCTGTTGCCGTAGGAGAACACGAGGATGAAGCCGGCTTGGAGGATGTGGTGGCGCGCGAACTTCTCCCAGCCGATGTTGAGGTACATCTTGCCGCGCGTCGTAGATCACGTCGACGATCCACCGGCAGGCCGCACGAATGCTCCCGCAGATGCATCGTGCGCGGGCGTCGCCGCCGACGTACTCGGCGAAGGAGTCCGGCAGCCTCTGGATGCGCGCGGATCGCCCTTGAGGACGTGGACGAACTCGAACGGACGTCCCGCTCCACGTCCGGCTCCGACGATGACGACGGCGCGGGAGGCGGCGATCGTTCAGCTATGCCGCGGCCACGACCACGACCACGACCACGGCCGCGGCCGCGAGGTCGGCCTCCGCCTCTACCAGACATGGCGCGAGTCTTGTTGAGAGATGGTGGCGGCTAGGGTTTGGGAGAGAGGCGCTAGGGTTTGTGTGTGAGAGGACGACGAGAGCGCCCCTTTTTATAGGCCGAGAGGGCGGATGAGCGGTGGCGCTCATTAACGCCGGCACGCAGAGCTAGGCGCGACGGACGCGTCGCTGCGCCGCTGGAAACACCGTCGCTGCGGGAGCACCGTCGCTGCGCGCCAATAACTTCCGTCGCGAGTGGCGACGGTTAGGTTAAAAAATTGTGCGTGGTCCCGCCACTCCCGCCTCGCTTTCGTTGTGTCCGGCGTCCCGTGCGTCCCTGTACGGGGACGGACTCGGCGCCGGACACCGTATAGGGCGCGCCGGACAAAAGGGCTTTGGGGCCGGTGGAGCACTTTTGGTCGCGCCCCAAATCCCTTTGGGGGCGCTTTGGGGGACGCGGCTGGAGATGCTCTAATGACGTAATACATTTGCAGTCAGATTACGTCCAAAACTAGAAATCAATGTGCATCAGTGCATGTGATGTAAAAAATTATATTTTCCTAAAGAACTATAAGAAAAGCTAGTAAGAACCTGTCAGCCAACGTAAAAACAATATTGGGATTTTTTTTTCCTCCAGCACGACTATGCTTTTTTGCACACTGACTGTTAGCATTTTTGCACACTATCGATGTAATAATTTCATTAAGAACTAATGATACCCACTATACACATGTGCAAGAATATTCTTGATTAAACACAATTGCTGATTACACAGCAAGACTTTGCATGATTATTACATTGCATGACTACACGATGTAAGATTGACGGGCATATATTCATGTTCCGTAGAATAAATACGAGAAAGGCCTAACAAGCCTATCTAAAATGAAGGAATTAGTCATCAAACATGTACATGACTCAGCGTGAATATTTTTTGTTGTATTAATTCCACTGCACGACGTTTTGCTGGTTCATTTCCATCCTACCAGCAAGCACGGTGCTGAACGCCACCTCATCAGCACCTTGTTGGGGCTAGCATGACATATGAGAAGCTCCTCAGATCGGTTGCTTCTCATCAGGCATTCAGGCTTGAACTCGAATGCTCACCAGCATTATCTTTCCAGTTGTAGGTTTGTTACAAATATATGCCAAATGGACAGTAAAACTGAATGCTCCATAAGAAAGTAGGACCCGTCAGATTATTTGTTCAGTAATATGTTCCAAATTTGTGTCAGCAACTAATGAATTGTAAGATAGGGTAAATAAAAATGGGCAAAGAACACTCCTAACTAACACAAACACTAGCATTTTCTCCGGCGCTTTGTCGCAGCCAGCTAGTCCTCCAGGAAGAAGTACTGGAGTTAATTGTTCGAGGAGCTAATAGCCGGCACAAATCCCCTGCTATTGTAGTAGCCCTAAGAGCATAGGGGCCTCTAGCAGTGGAGAGCTGAAGTCGTCAGTGGAGACAGGAGCTTCCTGTATCGACCACTGTAGTGCACCTCCGGCACCAGACCGAAAAATCAGAGATAATTATAGCTCATGCATGAGGCATGATAAAGCCTTAAAAAAATGGAACAATATAATGTCGTCGATACCAACTTTATATCACTTCATTTGATGTTCGGTCGAGGGGAAGATAGTGACAGGAAAAATATAACACATCATGTACCTAATGTATCTTATATAAGTAGAAGATTTTATAAAATGTTGTGGTGACAAAATTTATCTTCTTCATTATAGAAAGTCACATCTTAAAATCATAGAAAGAGCAGTTATATTTCATCAGTAGAGGAGGATTTTACCTAGAAAAGAGCAAGACCAATTGATTACAACCACAGCTGCCACTGCCAACTTAGCATGACTACTGAAGTGAACTTGCCAAGGAGCTCCATGATTAGAGCCTGCATACAGAGGAATACGATTACGACAGAAACATAGACCTCTTCAGCTGTGGAATATAAAAATTATAGTACTGTTATTTCTTTATCTAGAGAACAATCGTTATCTCCACAATGGACACAAAGAGGTGGTTTCATGTAATAACCTTAATATATTCAGCTCACTGAGTTTCCTAGCATTGAACGCGTTGAACACCTGAGAAAGAAAGACAATAAAGAATACATAATTAAAATTACAAGATGCAGAAACTGCACCTCTATATTATTTAGAAAGGGACACCTAGGCTGCCATATGCTAGTATTAAAAATATTAAATACAATGACACACGGGAGCTAGCTACTCCTGAACTTCAAAACTCAGAATTTAAGCTACCAATCCGGAATAAATGGATCGGCAAAATATATACAAAGACTGCCACATGATTTCGTCCTTTAGAACCCAAACAATCTATGGACTATGACGCACGTGAAGACACATACATCTGGCTTCAGAATTCCGGTAATTAATTATAAGCTTATTATCCTAATAAATGAGCAGATAATCTTGAGAGGCTACACAGAAATTAGCAAATGAAAACAATAACATAACCTTCGCTCAAAAAGGCTCGCTGGATTCAGGCTTGAGCTCAGGCCACACAACTACACAAGTCTACAACATGAACACTTGTTATATCATCTCCCTTTCGCTCAATAAGGGAAACAGCCACTGAGAAACAACAATGGATGAAAGAACAGAGAACCCTTTTCCCGTGAATATGAGTTGTGGAACCTTTCAAAAGAAAACAAGACTAATTTCTAATCCCCTAATGTGTACTCCCACTTGCCATTCGAAGCTCCAACTTTCTGTTTGATGGCACCATGGCAGAAATTACTAGATTTTAATTAACCTCATATTCGAAACACCTTTCAGTTATCTTGACCAATTGTTGGGAAGAGGAGCAAATCTTCGTGGACAGGAAAAAAAAGGATCCATTGGTCTAATGTACTGTAAGCTAGCACCATGTAAGAAATATTGTCGTGGTCTTATTCCCATAAAAAATGTAACATAAGAAGTACCCGCATCAACTTTTGGCCCGGCGTAAGAATTACCAGAATCCTATTAACATAGATTTTGTCAGTGATTCTTAGATACTTCTACGGATCTAAGATTTGAATCCCAAGCATTACTTTCACCTACCAGGCAAGGGAAGAAAAACAATTGAATGGAGAGAAACAAATTCTTGAATAAGTACTTCCACCGTGTTTTGTCAACTCTTCTTTCCACTTGAAATACAAAGCTGCAGCTTTCTTTTCAATAGTACCATCAATGAAATCAGAACCTGATTAATAATCTAACTGAACTTTCTTTCAGCTATGTTGACCGGATGATCTAACCAAGAGTCAACTAGTTACTGGAAAGATTTACCTTGACTGCTAAAATATGATGTAGGGCATATATTTCTGAAACGAATAACTTTGGAACTCTAGGTTCGTAGCGATGCAAGCAAATCAATACTAGATCACGAAACCACAAATTTAAAACTGAAACACGGCTTGAGCTCGCCTCAGGGGGCAGCAGGACAATTACAACATGAACACAAACACTGAAAATTTCTCTTCTGCCAACAATGCCTCTAGATACTTTCTCTTTGTCTCCATGTCCCTTGTATACATCGTCTTCCATCTCTCAATTCTTGTCAGGATCCTGAAGAATTATTAGATGGATTCACATGGTAAAATAAATTGGCATGCGTGCTAGCTCTATATTTACCAAAATGAGGTGTTTTCCTAACAAAATTTGGCATCCACATGTTAATATATGATTCACTCATTGCCAAAGTCAAAGACCGTCGCAGTGTATGGCATAGACTTCTACATAGAAAAGAAGAAACATAAATGCTCGATCTGTGAAGACATTTACAGAAAAGAAATTTCAGAATATTGCATACACACAGGTCGTTCCCGTTAACAAAAGGATTTAGAATCTGCTCACTTTCCATATGCTAATAAACTGAACTAATACAAGAGCAGATCCATGTATAATAATCTACAGATACAGAAGGCTATAAAGGTTTAGTGTCAACATACATGGATCTCACTCTAGCAAGATCAAGTCTTATTACCATAGTTGAGCTGAGCAGATAAGAGCCAAACGCAAAGACCGAATTTTCAATCTAGTACTAATCATGCCACTTGCAGGTTACCACTTTATTTGATCTGGAAGAAGAAAAATCATGGCTGCTAACTGTATCCAACAAACAAGGGAAGGAAACGTGGTGCTGCATAGGCTAGTGCTGCAGATCGGGAACGCACCTAAAGGATCCACCAAGCCGGAGAGTGTTCGCGCGGCCTGGTACGCCACCCGCTCGTTCCCTGCAAGAGGATACGTGAGCCACCTCGAAAATTATTTTGCCCGGAGCTGACAGGGAGGGAGAGGGGGATGAGTACTTGCATCTCTAACAGGGGCGGCAGTGAGGAAAGAGTACCTGCCGGATGGGGAGAGGAACCGCGGCGACGGCAGGCTCTCCATGGAAAACGCCGCGCAGTAGCTCGTGGACGCGTCGTAGTCCACCGGGAAGCGCCCCACGCGCAGCTCCCGTCGGGACTTCCCACGAGCAGCGCCGCCTGGAATTCGGGACCGCCGGCGAGGGAGGGGCGGAGCTGGGGTCATTGAAAGGGGCGGGGGGTGGGGGTGCGCTGGGGCACGGATTCTCCGGGCGGCAGCGACGGGTCGCCGGTGGTCGCCGGATTTGTCGAGCTGGAGGAGCGTGTGCCGGCAGTTTCTGGAAACACGGTCGACTGGGCAACGCACGTCCCGATCCCCACGATATGCAAAACCGACGACCTAATCTCTATCTCTATCTCTATCTCTACTATTATATTATATATATAAAAAGGAGTAACGTGTTCTGTTTCCTCCGCTATGGGGTTTCGTCAAGCATATTTTTGATAAGACGTTTTTGCCCTTCCACCTTGCCTCAAACAAATTCAGCACGGCAAATAAAATAGGCAAGTCCAGCGCATTCCAGGAAAGGAAATTATTCACCACGGCAAGTAAAGGAAACTCCAGCGCATTACAGGTAAAGGAAAGGAAGCTACAGGAAAGGTTACACCATTATGTCAGGGCTCCAGTGAAGGAAACCGCCCATCCATTTCAGGTATCTCCATCAACCAAATCGCAGCGCTATAATTCATGGCTATCGCAGCACTATAATTCATGGCTACATAAAAGGAAAATTACACCGTTATGGCAGGGCTACAAGGAAGGAAACCGCCCGACCATTTCAGGGATCTCCATCATTGCGGATCAACAATACCGGTATATACATAGTACCGGTATATACATAACTCCTGGGATCATAACCACACCTAGAGGTTGTATGCAGTTTTCAAATTGTTGAGGAAACTTGCTGTTTGAAGAATTCCCCATCAGAGAAACAGCGGATCAACGGAAAAAGGTATCAAATTGTATCTATTTTACTCTCATGCAGATCACCAGCATTTTGTTTTAAAAACTTCCCCATCATGTGAGAATCTGCAGTAATCATGGTTTGAACAAATAGTTTCATATCTTCACTAATAGAAGGATGGAAAGATGACGTTTTCTTATGGCGTCACATCACATTATCTGGGCTGCCTACAAATCATGACATGTGATAATCCATGGCATAAAACGTATTGACCATACCTTGTCTACAGTCTCGCTAACAACAAATGTGTACTTTCTATATAGCCACATGTCAGGATTTTTGGTGCTCAAATTTATGCGGTGGAGGGATGGTCAAGAAGTTGTCCGAGCAAATGGCACCTTTTGATAAGAAGGAACGTGTTCTCTACTATATAAAAAGGAGGAAAGTGTTCTGTTTCCTCCGCTATGGGGTTTCGTCAAGCATATTTTTGATAAGACGTTTTTGCCCTTCCACCTTGCCTCAAACAAATTCAGCACGGCAAATAAAATAGGCAAGTCCAGCGCATTCCAGGAAAGGAAATTATTCACCACGGCAAGTAAAGGAAACTCCAGCGCATTACAGGTAAAGGAAAGGAAGCTACAGGAAAGGGAAATTACACCATTATGTCAGGGCTCCAGTGAAGGAAACCGCCCATCCATTTCAGGTATCTCCATCAACCAAATCGCAGCGCTATAATTCATGGCTATCGCAGCACTATAATTCATGGCTACATAAAAGGAAAATTACACCGTTATGGCAGGGCTACAAGGAAGGAAACCGCCCGACCATTTCAGGGATCTCCATCATTGCGGATCAACAATACCGGTATATACATAGTACCGGTATATACATAACTCCTGGGATCATAACCACACCTAGAGGTTGTATGCAGTTTTCAAATTGTTGAGGAAACTTGCTGTTTGAAGAATTCCCCATCAGAGAAACAGCGGATCAACAGAAAAAGGTATCAAATTGTATCTATTTTACTCTCATGCAGATCACCAGCATTTTGTTTTAAGAACTTCCCCATCATGTGAGAATCTGCAGTAATCATGGTTTGAACAAATAGTTTCATATCTTCACTAATAGAAGGATGGAAAGATGACGTTTTCTTATGGCGTCACATCACATTATCTGGGCTGCCTACAAATCATGACATGTGATAATCCATGGCATAAAACGTATTGACCATACCTTGTCTACAGTCTCGCTAACAACAAATGTGTACTTTCTATATAGCCACATGTCAGGATTTTTGGTGCTCAAATTTATGCGGTGGAGGGATGGTCAAGAAGTTGTCCGAGCAAATGGCACGGTCTGTATTGAATTAAATCTACAATACTTACTATTATTTCTCTTCGGCAGTATTGACGTATAATGCATTTGCAGATTGGTTACGCCCTGAGGAACAGAGCGGTGGTACACATGCTTTCGTACAAGGATAACGAAAGTGGAGCCAAGATCCCGCAATTTGTTAGAGATTTGGTCAAACTACTAGGATCAGAATTTTTTGTTTGAAAAGGTTGCCGGTTTGGCTATTTTGAAAAATTCCAGTTTATTGTTTTTTATTGTGTACTCCTATGAAAAGAAACTAGCGGATCTGATTTGAATGTTGAATGCTATATTTACTATCCCTATATTTTTATTATTGGAGATCTAATGTCATTCATTTTTAAAGTGTGTGTATCAGCTTATGCCTCTGATTGTTATTAAAGATATATGCTCACATGGGGCTGGTTTTGTGGGAATGAGGTTGTAAAGTAAGGCAGGTGCCAGTGAATCTCTTGTATTGTCAAAATAATAGTAGCAATAGAAATAAAGAACTATACCTCCACATACCGACGCAGTTGGTGTAGAACAAGCAAACGCTGAAAAATAAACAGGAAGTGTGCCTGCAAAAATGTACAAAACACGTAGGTGAAATGGGTGGTATTCATGAAAACCTGATGACACATTCAGTTTAAACTAAGACTGAATTTAATCAACATGAAAGGCTAATCTAACCATGGTGAGCCAAGTTCCCTAATTTACCGAAATTTTAATCAACTTTTTGGAATCAACCATTAACAAATTCATTGGTACGAGAGCGCATGCAGTTCATACAATATTTATCAGGGATGGGCACATGTTCTTACTATGGAGAGATTGCAAAGAACAAATAATGAGGGTGGTGTTTTCTTTGTGGATGGACCTGGAGGTACCGGAAAGACTTTTCTGTATAGAGCACTGCTCGCAACGATTCGCGGTCAGAAAAAGATTGATGTAGCGACATCTACATCTGGTGTTGCAGCTTCCATAATGCCTGGAGGGAGAACAGCTCATTCCCGATTCAAGATACCACTGAGCATTGATGATGGCGGGTATTGCACCTTCACTAAACAGAGCGGTACTACAAAACTCCTACAGTCGGCTTCTCTCATCATCTGGGATGAGGCTTCCATGACAAAGAGACAGGCAGTCGAGGCATTGGACAACAGTATGCGCGATATAATGAGCCGTCCAGACCTGCCATTTGGTGGAAAGACGGTCGTGTTCGGTGGAGATTTCAGGCAGGTCCTCCCTGTTGTCCGCAAGGGGTCGAGGGCTCAGATAATTGATGCGTCGCTACGTAGGTCTTACCTTTGGGATTGCATGACTCACCTAAAGCTCGAACGCAATATGAGGGCACATAGTGACCCTTGGTTTGCGGAGTACCTACTGCGCATCGGTGATGGTAAGGAGGAGGCCAATGGTGATGGTGACATCCGTCTTCCTGACGAGATATGTGTGCCGTGTTCTGGGAAGAAGGGCTCCAACCTTGATAAACTAATAGACATCGTTTTTCCCAGCCTTATGCTAACATGTCAGACCCAAACTACATCACCTCTAGAGCAATCTTGTCGACACGAAATGATTGCGTTGATAGGGTTAATTTGAAGATGATCAATCGATTCCAGGGACAAGAGATGGTGTACCGTAGCTTTGATTGTGCGGTGGACGACCCTCATAACTACTACCCACCTGACTTTCTTAACACATTGACCCCTACTGGTCTGCCCCCACATTTGCTGAAGCTCAAGATCAATTGCCCTATCATATTGCTCCGAAACATTGACCCCGCAAATGGACATTGTAAGGCACGAGGTTGGTGGTTAGAGGGTTCCAAAGGAATGTCATCGATGCAGAAATTGTTTTGGGCCAACATGCTGGAAAGAGGATCTTCCTGCCAAGGATCCCACTTTGCCCCTCCGATGATGAGATGTTCCCTTTTCAGTTCAAGAGGAAGCAGTATCCTGTTAGGCTCAGCTTCGCCATGACGGTTAACAAGGCACATGGGCAGACTATACCTAATGCCGGTATTTACTTGCCTGAGCCAGTGTTCTCTCACGGGCAGTTATATGTCGCGCTATCTAGATCTACTGCTAGAAAGAACGTCAAGATTCTTGTCATCCCAGATGGTGATAACAAGAAAACAAACTCCGATGAAAGCAAAAAAGAAAAGGCGTCCTGTCAATACCTACACGAAGAACATAGTCTGGAAGGAGATCCTTACATCGTAGGTGAGATACTTTGCACTTGTACTTTTAGTAATCACTATGCTATCTTTTAAAATTTGTGCAGATCAGTTCCATTGTGGTAATCCTTATTCATCTATAAATTTATTGATCTATATCTAGCTTCCTGGAATGTTCTATAAAGTGTGCTTGAACTGTTGAACATGGGTGCTGCTATCTCACTATGTTTTTTTCTGTTTGACTTACACAGGTGGCCAGCTTCAAAAGGTCATTGGACTGAATGCTGAAATTCTGATTCACTGTGAAGATTTGCATCCATCACCTATCACCACCACCATCAGCGGTGGCCGTTCTCCAGCGGCAGGGGCACCATGGTGGCATGGTACATATATCTGGAGGAGATGCTACTCACAGGGAAGGTATTAGATAACTACGTGTCGGCGTCATCTAAAAGGATGATCTCCATTGTAGGCTCGTTGGCTTAATTGGTGGCGCACAACTGTACAACATTACACTTTAAAAATAATGTGTTGGTGTTGTGGTATGACAACATGGTAGAGGAAGCATTCAGGCTCTACGAATGAAATATTAATAAAATTTACGGGATTTATGTTAACCTTTTGTTTAGGATTGCTTCTGAGATCACCCATGCATTTCGGTTTATATATTGAGTCTCTGAAGTCCAATGTGGGAATCAGGCTATGGCTAGCAGGTGGATCAGCTTCGTGAGAACAAGTCCTTAAAGGGTTAAGGGGATACTGCCTTCGTTGGCCAGTAGATTCTTTTAATGTAAACAATTAGTCGAGTGCTTATTTAATTTTTATAAACAATGTCAACTATTATAACGTTCTTCAAAATATAATTCAGATGTGTAGGATCTTATGAGTTTATATAGAATATCGTGTGACTGTCTTTTTGAATCATGTTAGAATCCTAATCAGCTCAATTGTGGTCTTCTTCTACTACGCACTTGAGTTATTATACTCATCTACTTGCAAAAAAGATTAGTGAACAAATTTGAGTACCTGCTATTCAACTGATCTCGCTTGTGGTTGTATTTATCATTGTCAGTTCCACCTCCAGAATCATGTAAACCACCCTGTCGCTACGAGCGTCAATGGAGGATGGGAGTTGGCGCTGTCGTGAATTTGTAGGAGGAGCACAACAAATATGTTGCTGCAGCAGCCGATGTAGGAGGAAATCCAAATATGTTTTGGCTTGATTAAGTCCACTGCAAATAATTAAGAGCAATGTGTAAGATGATTATCAATGTACAAGTAAAATTAGCATGCTTACAATTCTGCAATGCTTGCTGCCTCACCATATGCATCCTGAATATTTTGTGCCAGCCTATGGAGAAATACATTTGATATTCCTCCTACGGCAACAATGAAGGGTCCAGTAGCTAATGTCAAGATGATTTCGAGATATCATGGATAAGCACACCCAACTATCAGGAAGTTGATCCAAAATTAAGAGTGAGTAGTCTGCAGCTCAGGTGGCATATAGCTTGGCAGCGACAAACTATACTGTACAAGTTCAGAATTTAGAACAACATTCACCCTCTTAAGATAACCTACTGAAAATTCCACCCATGAATCAGTCGACAATTAGAGGAGAAAATTAAAAAAAAAAAGATAGTAATTTTGAATTGGTGGAAAATATCAAAACACAGACATGATGAGAGATTAGAGAGGTACTGTCATCAGCATTAGTATTGGCTACCAAGTGTCTACGTAAAAGAAATGGAGGAAGCAACTATCACTTGAATATATACATCAAGAGATAACCAAGCATGAGATACTCTATTATATCATCTCCTTAATTAACGAGAGGAATTCAGTATAACTTCAAGATGGAACAACTGGCAGCATGTGTGTTCAATCCGAAACATGTGTGTACATCATGGCAGTAATACTCTATTATCAAAAATTCGAACTACAACAGCTAATTGTGTCCATGAGTGAACATATTAAACTACACACCTAAGACAAATTGTGTCCATGAGTGACCTTTTGAGTCACTTTGTAGGTCGTGGTACACACCTTCTCACTTTGACCAGATTGAATGAGTAAGACATCACTCAACACTTGACTGACAATATCACCATTGTTTTCATAGGTATCAAAGAAACTCATGTCTTGGTTTAGCAAGATTTGGACATACTTTCATCGTATCACCACTTCTGTCTTTCCCCAATCAAAATCCAGCATGAAACCTCTGTAATTATACCAGAGGTGGTCAAATATGTAACACAAGGGTACTGTTTAGTGATTTCTATAAGTTGCTACAGCCTCATCTTACCTATCCATCCAGCAAAGAAAACACCAATAGCTATATAGAGGAAGTATAAAGCATGCTGTAGAGCCAACAAAAAAAGGGAATTTGTCAAACACAGGCAAATAATCCAGTAGAGACAAGAGCTAAGAGAGGAAGAGATCAAACTAAGTGAGGAAAATATACAATTGAGAATTCAGAATTCCATTTCTTTTCTGTACATAGAATGTCCATTACATAATTTTATCATGTCTAAGCATATATAATAAATACTCGTTGCACACTTATATGTGAAAGAAAGGATTCACCTATGTTATAAAACAGGAAGGCTTTTCTGAATATATGCAATTGCTCTCCATATAATTTTGTCCTCTCCAACTCCTAGGCAGCTATAGCCTACAAACGGAAATTGAGCTTGTTAATTTTATAACCCAGAAAATAAATATTGAACAGACGCGAACCGAGCAGTGTGGGGCACGACAAAATACCAGTGACCAGTCGCGGGCGAGGTGGGCAAGGGCGTCGATCATCAAATCCGGGAGCATGCCGTACTTGGGCCGCTCGAGGAGGCTCGCAGCTGCAGATTCGAGGAAGACCAGTCTGAGCCTCTGCCTCCGTCGACGGGAATGAAGGAGAGCCGAAGAGGAGAGGGTTCATGACGCAGTCGATGTCCTCCTCCAGCCTGAGCTTCAGCACGCTCGCCGCCTCCACGGGGGTCAATGAGGGGCCTCGGAGCAGCGTGCTAGCTGGGGTCGCCGGGGGCCGCCGATGAGCTGGGCGGAGCGAGCCGACATGTCCCCACCTGGCCGATTGGGGCGATGAGCGGAACATCCATGGCGCCGCACTGTATTTCCTGGGCCAGCTAACGCGGCGGCCCGAACAGCCTCAGTCGCCTCCACATCTTGGAGCTGGAAGAAGGGGTGGCCGGCGGTGCGGTCGATTCGCCGTGGAAGACGAAGGCCCGGATGGTGGCAGGGTGCGCTGCGGCCTGGCCTCAGTCGCTGCCACGGCGCGGGCGGTGGCAGGGCGCACGCGGCGGCCCGACCTCAGTCGCCGCCCATGGCGCAGACTTCTGACGGAGGTGTGGTCGAATCGGCGGAGGCATCATCGGCGACGAAGCAACAAAGCAGTTGCGCTGAGGCGAGGCACGGGTTGGGCTCTACAGTTTCCTTTTTTCTTTTCCATTTGTTTTTTAAAAGATAGATATCGGTTTGAGATGAAGCAAAGTCAGAACCTGATTTGTCTCCTCGTTAGAGGAGCCAGTTTCGGCAGCGTATCTATCCAGAGCAAAGATACACACACACTTGATGAGAGAGAGGGGCAGTTTGTGTGTATTTGCATCTTGTCGTCAGGGTAGTCTGTGTGTATTTGTGTTTTAAAATCATAATTTAAAACCATTAAAACTTCTTGATAATTTGTGAAATACAAAATTTATCATAAAAAATATCATGAAATTCTAGACAATAAGTATTTTGTCTAACATTTCTGGGTAGATACATCTCAGTCGCTATCATGACTACTTAAAACTGAGTTTACTCGACTCGACATCAACATCGCTGGACTCCAGCATGTGAAGGAGCGAACTACAAATGCAACACAATGGAGGTTTTAATTCTAACGAAAATCACGCGCCTAAAAATCAAGGCTGCGACCAAATTTCTTACCTAGATTCATCAGGAGCGGGCCACCGTCAAAGACAGTAACATAGCGGGTGGGACTTAGAGAAATCGCACGGCGGAGGGCGCGGTGGGATGGCTGCCTTCCGTTTCTGCTTTGCCGCGGCGGCAGGCCCTCCTGCCTTTGACTTCCGTAGCACCCGGACAGTCTTGGCCATTCACGAGATAAGTTGACGCATTATGTTTGTTTGTCTAAAACAAAGAAATTTTTAAAAGTTAACTTTCAATAACCAGTCACGTGAATATAAAAAAATTATTATTCACTAATTTTGAAATAACAGAAAATAAAAAAGGCCGTGTGCTTAAAAATGCTCACTCGTAACAAAAATAAATCGTGCATTAGAAAAAATGTTCATATTGTCCAACAATTGTTCACTGACATTCAAAAAAATGATCATTATTCTACAAAAATGTTCTTTGTCCAAAAAAGGTTCACCAATTCCAAAAACAAGTTCATGCATTTTAAGAAATGCATGGGTGTTGTAAATTATATATGTGCATTGAGAAATAAAATTTAAAGACCCGTGGCAACGCACGGGCATTTGTACTAGTAAACCCCAAAAAGAATACATCGAGCGGAGCCTGCCACGGTGTGAGCCGTACCCGAAGCAGAGTTGGTCTGGCTCGGTGAACCGACCCGGGTGCAGAATTAATTATTCTGCATCTAGGGTGTCTAATAGAGTTTCTCTATATATATATATATATATATATATATATATATATATATATATATATATATATATATATATATAGGACATATTCATGCTACACCCGGGTGTAGTTACTCCCACGTGTGTTTCACATAATCTAGGTAGTATCTATCATACCGAAGAGTATATACATGTAGTATGAACTATATAAGAATATTTTGGTAGTATATATACTACTTTGTAGGTAGTATGTACATTTTTTTACGTACACTATTTCTTTACGTATAAATATGCATGTATTTTGTATATATAGTGCAAACTATGGGTGTATTTAATTTTTTCACCAAAGTTGGTATGGAGTATCTTAGATATAGTGTACGAACATACTCAAACCAATAAAGTATGTTATATACTTCCGTATGGTAGTATATGAGACGTGGGTGTAACTACACCCAGGAGTAGAAAGTATTTATCCTATATATATATATATATACACCAGCACTATTCTGCAACCAGTTGCAGAATAATATTCTGAGCACCGACTTGTACTTTTCTAGACACAAGGTTGTACTTCCCGGATAACAGGGTTCAACTTCTGTCGAACTTACCTGAACTTCCCATTTTTTTCAAAGCTACTGATTATACCTCGAGTTTCTCAACCATTTGCCGGAACTATGCAAGTGATATACCGTTGGATAGATAATGAAAAACCGCAACTTTTTCATGTTCACACTTTTCTAAAATTTTATACGGTTTAAATTTAATTTTGAAAATACCAAAACGCCTCTATATGGCCAGAAAACGAATTTTAGTCCGATTTTCCAATCTCTTATCGAAACTGTGGAAATGATATACCGTTGGATAGCTAATGAAATTGCGCAACTTTTTCATGTTTTAAGTTTTTTCAAAATCCTCACAGTTTTTGAACAATTTTGAAAATACCGAAATTCAAACGTACTAAAAAACGAGCGGACAGTAATTTGGATGAATTTTTTCAACCGTTTGTCGAAATGATGCAAATGATATGGCGTTGGAAAGCTATGGACTAGGCGCAACTTTCTTATTCGAATTATTTTCTCTAATTCCTTACAGTTTAAGAGAATAACTCGAATTACTGTCCGCCCATTTTATGTGACGGGCACCGAATAATTTCCCCGCGATTTCCATTCGAAATATATAAACAATGAAAATGATATACGGTTGGAAAGCTGTCAAAATGGCGCATCTTTTTTGTATTTACCATTTTTGCCAAATCCGAATGGTTTAAAACTAATTTTAGAAGTTTTGAAATCATGTTTCCGGTATATTTTGTGGGATAACGGGTTGAATTTGATGGCTTAGATCCATTTATTTGTTGTAAATGTTGTAGGTAATGAAATTAGACATATACTCTACCATATAAAGCTTTTGGTGACAATTAGTGAAGTGGTTAGTGATCAAATCGATGAGATTTGGACAATAAATTTCCGCCCCGTAGAAACAGAGCGTTGAACTTCCCTCGACGTGAACTTGTACTTATCGGGAAATACGGTTGTACTTCTTTGTGCGGTTTCATGAAAGTATTCAGTAAATTAGAGCTATAATTTTCACCACACAAAATGCTCAGCACAACCACGTGCATCTGAACTTCCCGTGACATGTCCTTGTACTTCCTGGCCTTCGTGGTTGTACTTCCTGGAAATGTTTTGATGCTAGTGCGTTTTACAAAAACTAGCATGTGTGCTTCGAAATGATAATTTTAGATTTTCCCTAGCCTCTATTTAAGAGATTATGTACTTCCTGGATCCTAATATTTGAACTTCACAACGTTGCTATGTGAACTTATGTGGGGTATTTTCTTGATGTAATTACCGCTTGTACTTACTGTTGTGTCCGCATGTACTTATCGGAATCGCTGCTCGTACTTCCTCGTAGATGATGGGATTATTTTGTTTTTTTTTCTAAATTTAGACTATATCGGGTTTCTTGTACTTCCTATATTAAGTGGGTTTAGGTGTCAAAAAAAATATTAAGTGGGTTTATTGCTCGTGTCGAATGGTTGTACTTCTCACTGTCAAATATATGAACTTCCTTACGGGTGATGGGATAATTATTGTTTTTTGTACATTTGGATTTTGTCGGTCTTCTTGTACTTCCTATATTAAGTGGGTGTACTGCTGGTGTCAAATGGTTGTACTTCTCTCTGTCAACTATTTAAACTTCCCCTAGGGTGACGGGATTATTTCGTTTTTTTACATTTGGATTTTGTCGGTTTTCTTGTACTTCCTGTAATAGGTGCTTGTACTACTCGTGTAGAATGGTTGTACTTCTCGTCATCAACTATTTGAATTTCCATGGGGGTGACGGGATTATTTCGTTTTTACTACATTTGGATTTTATCGGTTTTCTTGTACTTCCCATAATAAGCACTTGTACTGCTCGTTCCGAATAGTTGTACTTCTCATCGTCAAGTATTTGAAATTTCTAGCGGATGACGGGATTATTTTGTTTTTTCTTCATTTGGATTTTTGTCGTTTTCTTGTACTTCCTACCATAAGTGTATGTACTGCTCGGGTCGGTGTACTTCTCATCGTCGATTATTTGAACTTCCTCACGAATGACAAGATTATTTTGTTTTGCACTTCCCATGGTCACCGCTTGTACTTCTGATGAGGTAAAAAGTGGACGATTTTTATTACTTTTTATGTGCTACAAGGCAGATCATGTATTTACCAAAACTAACTAAGCGTACTTCCCAATGTTTGACTTGTGTAGTTAAGGAAAATTATAATTTACTATTTTATATGTACTCTGAAATTCCAGGAGGAGAAGACTTGCACTTTCTAAACCTGACTTCGTGTACTTACCTGTGCTGTTGTGTGCACTTCCCAGCAGACATTTTAATTACCTTTTCTTATTTTCCCTTAACTGAATTGTACTTCTCAAGATCGTAGTTTTGAACTTCCAAATGTTGATGGTGCATCGACGATGGGCTGGGTCGACGTTGAGGCAGTCGACGCGGCGCCATGCCGCTAGACGGATGAATTGATTTTTTCCCATAGCGAATTAAATTTTTTTACAAAAGATTAGGGCGGTCCGGCGAGGCGAAGCTCCGGCCGGCATGCGCGATGGAGGAGAATCCAGCGGTGGGGTCAACGAGCGGCGTTTGCTGGTACGGAGAGGCGTCAAGATAGCCGTGAAGGGCAGGGGCGGGGCGGCAGTGGCGTGCGGGTCCAGGGGCGAGGCGGCGGCGGAGGCATTCGTGTCGAGGGGTGGGCTGGCGGCAGCATGCGGCTAGAGGGGCAACATGCGCGGGTACTATGATGGGCAGGGGCAGGGCTGGCTGGCGGCGGCGTGCGGGTGGAGGGGCGGGGAGGCGGCGGCGTGCGGGTGGAGGGGCTGGGCGGGCCGGTGGCGGCTTGTGGGTACTGGGAGGCATCGGGGCAACGAAGAAGATGCTCGTGAGGGGGCGAGCCCGCGGTGGGTGGTTGTGTGTCGATGGAGCTTAGCCAAGGGAGGGGAAGAAGGGGCACCGAATCAAGTAGTGTGAGCTAGGAGGGGTCGGGATGCAGAGCAAGGAAGCGGGCCAATGGGAGGCGGTGTAGAGATAACACATGCCGGCGATGAATGTTGTACTTATTCGCTAGGGCGTGTTGTACTTTCTAAATTAATCCATTTGTACTTCTGCTAGTTTGCTAAGTTAATCCATTTGTAAACGTTTTTTATCTAGATATTTTTCACCTGATATGTTTGTTAAATAATCTGAGATATCATTACAGACTTTTATCACCAAACTTATTCTGTCAACAAAATTGAATTGTATCATATTTCAACTAAACTAACCTGTCGGCCCTCGGCAAGTGTACTGTTCATGTATGTAGATGTATGTCATATGCCTATAAATCGCCAAATAAACATCTATGAACAATTAGTCTCATAGGACAGTAGCTTCGTACAATTAGTCTCACAGCTTCCGATTTCTGCTCACTCATTACAGCCATGGTCGCATCTTCGATGGCTCTGGCTTTATCGCGCAAGGGGACATCGTAAACAGAAACTACGCTGCTTGCAGCCACAGTATGCTACATGGTTTACCAGCACATACAAAAGAAAAGAAATCACATAAGTACAAGTGGCGTGGCAAAATAAGTACATGCCCCATATCAAAGAAGTTCAGCTGTGGCGGAGCGGCATGCCTGCCGCGGAGATGCAGCGGCCATGCACCAACGGGTGGGAGGCACAGGGGACCTGCAACATCATTGGGAGGTGCAGGGGACTCGTGACGTCGGTGGGAGGCGCAGGGGTGACAAGCGCCGGCTGTAAGACCCTGCGTGGAGGGGCTTTTCGAGGAGGCGCTCGGCGCGGCGCTGTGACGGCGGATATGATGCGCCGGCAGGGGTGGCCGATGGCTGGAAATCAGGGGTGCCCTGCCGCGCAACCTCCAGCGAGGCTTTCCGTTCTACTCATATGTTTTTATTTCAAATTTTGAAAAAGAAATTTAAACTCTTTCTATATAGTGCACATTTTTTTCTAAGTGTTCTTCACCACGCCCAAATGCTGCACTTCGTTACGTTCTCTCAAACAAGCGTGCTGCCGGCATCAAACGAGTGTAATGCACAAAGCACCGGTTAGACTTCCGTAAGTCATTCTTTCATGCCTATATATGAAATGTAAAAGCAAATCACCGCACCGAATGAGTAGAACGGAGGAATTGTGTAACCACATGTCAACATGTAAGCTCACCACAACAATCACCGCACAAGGCACAACTCTGTTTTTATCCCTGTGCTAATCCATCGCAGCAAGAACTTAACGAAAATCATCGAGCCAACGATAGCATCGATCAGTTTCATAGGGATAAGTACAACAACCATTGTGACTCAAGTAGCACATCGTGTTTTCCGATCTCGAAATCCCCCGATCCACACATTCTTCCCCCACATCGGCTAGCTCCAAAAAATAGCTGCCATCTCATATAAAAGAAATTCAATAACATACAAAAAATCAAAAACATGGGCAAGAGAAAGAAAGAAGCGGGTCGTCTCTGTGGCAACATCAAACAGGGGTCTCCCACGATGTGTACTTCACCTACCTAAATATGTACTTGTACTGCCGCTGCCGCTGCCCATAATCATGCCATGCACTTCTTCTCGAGTCAGGCCATGCAGTTCAAAAGTGTGGCCGTCCGGGAGTGGGCTGGTGTTGTAGTGGTGTGGAACTCATGGCTGCATAGCCGCAGGGGAAGCCGGACCGCGCCATCGACGGGGGAAGAAGGAGGGAGAGCCACATGCGCTTGCACTTCCTGCCGCCGTGCGGTTGAACTTTTCTTGTGATATTGCATGTACTGTCTAGCGCAAGAAACAGAGTAGAAAAGTCAGAGATTGCACCGTGCTGTGCAGTCCCGTGGACAACGACCAGTCCATCTCCTCTGCGCTCAGGACGCATATCGAGAGATAGGAGGACTAATGGCAACTGCTCAGGACGCTCGCAACTAATCATTATGTAAAAAACAACCATACGAGGCAGCAATCCTGGCTAGATGTCTCGCTGATGCACATGACCCTTTGATACAAAAAAAAATGTCTGCACTTTGTAAACTGAATGTGTGCAATCTCCGTCAGTGTAGTTCTGTCCGTTGTGCTGCTTTTAGCTGTGTATCTGTATTGTCAATTATTGCGTCGGCACCTCCTTTTCCCCTTTTCTTTTACCTGCGCTTCTTATCTCAACACCCGTGTACTGCTCAACTCAATTGATTTCTGCAGGAGAAAAGAGAGCAGCCCCGTTCGCCGCGCCCAATTAGGACGATGGATCAAATTCTCCACACACACTGCGGCCGAACAGCGCCATGGAAGTTCCATCTTCGTGTCTCAGCAAGTACAACCATTTAGAGGAAACAAAATCCATCGGCTAGCTCGCTGGCCTCATCAACCGTCAGGTGGAATGTCCTTGCTGGGCAGCGTTCCTCGAGCTCGTTACACGACACGAGCAGCCATGGCGACAAAAGAGATGAGCAGGAAGGGCTTCACGGGAGGAGAGGCCCGGGTCAACGGCTGAAAGAGTAGGGGACGGCGGGAGGCAAGGTAATTTGGGGGCTTGGCCCGCGTCGCCCGCAAGGAAGAAGGCCGTTCGTCCACACCGGTTGAAGCAGGCCGTCGGCAGCGGACGTTCCTGGCGGCGCTGGATCATGCGGCGGCGGAGGTTCCAGGCGGAGCTAGACCGTGCGGCGGCGGGTGACGAGGTTGGGGAGCGGCGGAGGCGCGTTTGAAGAGAGGGTGGCTGCGGACGGGAAGTGGGGCAGCGGCGCGCGGCCGATTGGCCGGCCGGCCGGCCGGCGAGGAGCATCTGGTGGGATGCGTCATGCGTTGGGGAAACGATTGTTTTTCTTTCTGTATCCCGTCCGCTCGCGCCTGTATAGATTGGATGGTGCTCAGAATAATATTCCGAGCACCGGTTCCAGAATAGTGTTACCCTATATATATATATATATATATATATATATATATATATATATATCGACGCGGATTTGCTACCATGGTGGCTAGCTATGCACCCACCATTTGCCATTGGATATAGTGTGCAAGAAAATCAATGGATCAAGATTCCTATGTCTAGAAGTGAAGTGAGCTAACGGTAGAATTCATGGGCGTTACAACTGTTAGCTTGCTGGCCGAAATTCTACAAGTGGAAAGTTGTATTCTACAATGTAGAATCTGAGCAGAAATTGAAGTGTAATTTCAACCGCAGTACAGAAATAAATACATTTGATAATACACATGAGTTCTACATTTGTTTCTACACTTTCATATAGGATTGGCTATTTAGTTTGCATAGCTAATCTTTGCAAGCTGCCAGGTTTGCAAGTTGTACCAAGGAAAATGCAATAGCAATATGCATGGTGTTCCGGTTGAAATTTCGTTCCAGACTGCAAATTATGTGTACGGTTGTCTAGGGTTCGTTTTGGCATTTGTTTTGACATTCTGCATACGGTTGTCCATTTACCTGTTAATAATCACTGTGTTGCGTCGCCATTTGTACCTGTTTTTAACTCGCTCACTACAGCTGGTTAGAGCAACGGAATATGCAAGACAGGATCCATGCATTTGGACAATGAAATCTGCAACCAAAAATTACTGCTCAACCGGACATTATATGTCCGTTTTGTTTGCATTTCACATTGCTCGTTTAGTTGTCTGTTTGTTTGCGTTTCGCATTACTCATTTCGAAAGTTGGGCAACTAAATCAAACAAAATGGTGAACCATGCGTTTCCATTGGTCAATCTCATGGCTGGTGTACATGCAATTTCGTTGGTTAGGTGCACGTGTTGGTTCCGTTGTCGTTTCCAGTGGTAAATTGCATGGCTGGGTGTACATGCTAATTCCATGGTTGGGTTTGCAGTGTTACTTTGTTTATTTTTTTCATCCGGCCAGATAGCATGGCATGCTGTACCTAGTCCGCCTTACTTAGCTGTCTTAAAACACTCTTATCTTGTCGTTCCGTATGACCAATCTGGTGGGCTTGCTTGCATCGGACCAGACCAACGTTTTGATCGTTGGAGGTTTATAAAAGCTATACGTCTTTGGCTGTACACGAAATTTGTGAAAATCTTACAGTATGCTTTCAGAAAAGTGCATATTATTCTATTACCAAACAAATTGCAGATTGGGTCGTTGCATTAGTACAGTGAGCGTATATGGGACGGTATATGGGACGTTCTTCCTTATTGCCATCTTAGCTTCAGCACAGGCAGAGAAATTATAGTTCAGCACGTACAATGCCCAGATAAATTTGGCGTATGGCGCCAGGCTTTGCCAGGCGACCTTCTTCCTCCATCTCTGTTCGGAAAGAGTCGTGCAAGGCCAACTCAAAGTCTTTCTCTTCGCTTTGGGCACCAGCCTCATTCACCTCGGCAGGTAGGTTGTACTCCTGCATGTCGGACTTGGACCATTGCTCGGTCGAGTCCTCGCTCATGGCGGCGTCGACTCGTTGAGCTGTGTGTCGGTGGCGGTGGATGGCAGCATCGATGGCAAACGACAGTAAGGTTTGTACCCGGTAATGGCAGACCGGCTTCCGCCGGGGCACCAACTTGGTCCTCCTCGACTGTTAGCGGGTAGTCCTCCTCGTCGAATGACCATTCCTCTTTCGACTCGTCATACATGGCGGCCGCATCGAGCTGCGTGCATGTCGGTGATGGCGGTCGGCAGACGGCAACAACAAGGCGTGTAAGGCCTGTACCTGGTAATGGGAGAGCGCCTTCGGCCGAGGCGCCACCCTCGTCCTCCTCGGCAGGAAGATGGTAGTTCCTCCTCGTCAGACATGTGATTCTGCATTCATATTCACCTCAGCCTAAACTTCCTGCAAAACAAAACATGGTGGAAAGCCAAGCGTATATGGTGCTACTCATGATGCTGCTAGCTGCTTTGGAGCAGACCTGTACCAAAAAAGCAATGCGAGGAAAGATTTGGGCAAGCTGCTTGAACCAACCAGACATTGTCGTAGATGTTCTAGTAGGAACACCGCGTCCACGATGTACCAGGCCGACAACAAGGAGGGAATCACCGGAAGAAGCATCCTTCGTCACCCTTGCAGCGCCAGTGCCCAGCGCCACCGCTCCTGCGTGACGGCGGCGACGGCCACAGGCACATCGTTCCCCGTCGTCACAGACGGTGAGGACGTGGTTGGTCTTGTTGGTGGAGGCGTCGGCGGCGAGCGTGTGTACCGCCACCGAGTCGAACCCCGCCAGCTGCTCCCTACCGTAGCGCGCCGCCACGCCGTGGAGCAGCATGACAGCGAGCTGGTGTTTCTCTAGTGATTACTTGCTGGATGCCGACGAAGATCTTGTCGATGCTTCATGAGCAGCTCGCCCCCCACCACCGAGCCACCATACGCCGCCGCCGAAGCCCACCCTTCCACTGCTTCAGTCATGTGTCTCTCCTATCTTGGCCGGTGTCCCGCTCGTCCAGCGGCGTCCTTGTAGCTTCGTTGTAGCAGATGGGGAGGGATATGAGTGAATGTGTGACTCCTGGAGTGCTAGATTATGAGATGGAATGGATGGGTTGAGTGGATGCAAAAATCTGCCTGATATATTCTATGTAGTAATTTTTGGCTCTGCTAGACTTGTTGCTTCAAGCGCGTTGAAATAAGCGTGGAGAATACACTTTCTCTGAAACTGAGGAGTGAGGAGTATGTGTATTGCATATATTGCTGGGGATTCAAAATTTGAGAAGTGTATTGCAAAGTGTATTGCAGCATATGTATTGCAAAGTGGATTGCACGGAACTGAGGAGCATATGTATTGCAAAGTGTATTGCACGTAATGGTGTGGATTCAAAATTTGAAAAAGTGTGCTCCTGGACAGCTGTGTGAGAGACGGCGTTAGAATGATCTGTTTGCAAAGTGTGCTCTCAAGTGTAAATCTGGTATCATATGCAGTATATCCGACGGCTGCTGAGGTGTGCACAGCTAGCCACCATGGTAGCCCACTATTTTGCATATATATATATATATAGTGGGCTACCCGCATGGCTAGCTACGCATGCTCATCTAGCCGTTTGATCCCCTATAGAGTGCATGATTCCACTGAGCGAGAGCATGGAAAACTAACGGAACAGCTAGATGTCGTCACATCGGGAGCAGGGTTAAGTCATCAGAGCACCTTTTGGTGTCGGTTGGATTGCCAAACGTAGTGCAGTTTCAATTGCAATTTGCTTACCAACCAAAATACAAGTACACCAGCCATACATTCGGATTGGCAGCCAGATCGGCGTGTGCTGTCCAGTCTTTTCTGCATTTGCATGTTATTATCCGGAGGCCAATATTAGACAAGTACAACCACACAAAATTTACATCCGTATGATCCACACTCGACCCTGCCTAGTGAGAATTTAAGAAGTCAAGCGAGCAGCAACGCGAGCCAGCTAGCCACACCCAAACATGCACATGCCAATCGAGATTTCACTTTGCCACCAAAAGAGAAAGATCGCCGACTCGTTGTTAAGTCTAGCGTCGACGAGATCTCTGTCGGCATCTAGCACGTAATCACTAGACAAACACGAGCTCGTCACCGTGCTGCTCCACGGCGTGGCGGCGCGTTATCAGAGGGAGCAGCTGGCCGCGTTCGAGTCGGTGGCGGTACGCACGCTCGCCGCCGACGCCTCCACCAACAGGAGCACACGTCCTCACCGTCTGTGACGACGGGGAACGATGTGCCTGTGGCCGTCGCCGCCGTCACGCAGTGCCCGCCAGGCCGCCATAGATGTGAAAGGTAAGATGCTAGCAACCACACCCCATGGAAGGGTGGGCTTCTGCGGCGGCGTATGGTGGCTCGGTGGTGGCAGGCGAGCTGCTCGTGGGGCTCTCCTCACCATATATGGCTCCCCGTGCTCGGCTCAGCGCGTGGCGCTACTGCAGCAGCACAGCGGCGGCCTGGATAGTTTGTCGCCGACAGGTGGATGCAGTTGCAGCTCGCCTCAGCTAGAACTAAACCACGCGTGGCTCGTCGACTTCGGCCCGGTCGATCACCAGGCGGCACCGTCGGCTCGCTGCCATCCTGCCACCCACCTTCTCCGTGTGTCGGCTGGTGATCTGACCGACAACATTACTTCTAGAAGCACAAGCCAATTAAACTTTTTATACGGCATGTGGAGAACGTTCTATTAGTTGGTTTATTTGTTCATATCTTGACACCGTCGAACGAGGTCGAAGAGTGCAAAAATTCTCCGTGCAAAAAAGAGTGTCAAACACTGTGTATTTGTTCGTGTGGTCTTCTTAGTTTTTCACATGCCTGGTTGTATTAATGGTATGCGTATATGGTGCATGCATGTCTTCGTATTTGGGAGCAAGAAATCCAATTGCGTTTGCCAAAGCATGCACTTCTAACGGAAATTCCCAACGAGTTGTACTGATCATCATGTATCCAGACCATATCACATGCAGTTCTTTGGGAGCAAGAACGCTAGCCATAACTGGAATTTCAAACGTAGTTCCAACTGTAATACCATGCTTTTTTGCTTTGTCATCCAAGAAAAGGGAGCAAGCAGGTTCAACATGTCAAAACGGACACCAATCAGAACGGTAGTTTCAGATGCACTTTTGACTGTAACCCCATGCTCCTTGCTATGCCATTTTCGTATATCATGTCCATTCCTTTGGTCGAACCAGCGAGTGAGCAAAATGCTTCACGGTTCAAAATGGTGATAAAGCAACCGTAGAAAGATTCCTAACATGGCAATTTTATATAACCATACCAATTGATGTCCACATGAAAATACAGAGTATAGAGTTCTCCATACATAATTTTATCCACATAAAACTACACGACAAAAAATGGAACTGCAGCTTTACATGCAGTGTTATATACTCTTTTATAAACACAGTCCATTGAATAACCGATTATTTCCACCCTTTATAACCAACTATTCAAAGTCTAGATGTGACACTAGCTAAACCGGTTAGGCGGTAGACAATCATCTGTACCACACTCAGAGTTGAAAAAGCAACGCAAGTCTCCTCTGTATTTTTAAGCGTAGTTTTTTGTGTATTACCGCCCATGTTGCATTAACATTGGCTCAGTAGACAGCTAGCCACCATGCCAGCATTCTAACGGCTTGAAACGTCCACCACAATCCGTTAGTTGATTCTATTGTTAGCCATAGGAATCTTGATCCCTTGATTTTTTTGCACACTATATCCAATGGTCATAGAGGGGTGCATAGCTAGCCACCATGGTAGCAAATCCGCGTCGATATATATATATATATATATATATATATATATAGAGCCCAACTATTCTCGAACCCCCCTTAAGAGTGGTTCTAGAATAGCTATTCTAGAACCCCCCCTAATCCAACTAGGTTTCTTCCCCCGTCCTAACCGAACTCCCCACCTCCCCCGACCGATACCGGTTCGTGTAGGAAGCGAACTCCCCACGTCCCCTCGTAAAAACACTCGCGCCCCGCCTCGAGCGGAGATCAACCAGCTCCACGATCGAAGCCTCCTACCTCGTCGGCGCGGGCGAGCGGCGCGGTAGCCGACGCGAGGGAGCCCGCGACGGACACGAAGACGATCGAAGCCTCCTACCTCGTCGGCGCGGGCGAGCGAGCGGCGGCGCCGACGCGAGGGAGCACGCGACGATCGAAGCCTCCTACCTCGTCGGCGCGGGCGAGCAAGCGGCGGCGGTAGCCGACGCGAGGGAGCCCGCGACGGACACGAACGGCGGCGGTAGCTGACGCAAAGGACCCAGCGGCGGAGAACGGCGAGATCCAGCCTCCTTACAAGCAGTAATGGCTCCAATTCGACGCAGATCGGCAGAGAATCCTCCAAATTCAAACCAGCCAAGCTCCAGAAAGAGGCCAGCAGAGCATGAGGTAACCCAGGAAGTTCACATAATTCACTTACTGTTTTTTCATATGAATTTAGTGTTGGAAGTTCACATGACTATTTAAATGCTTTTCCGTCCAACAATGTAAAAACAAAAAAGAGACACTGGCAGGTTCTAAATGAAAAAAATATTGGAAGTTCACCTCCACTGGATTTTGTTTAGAGTAGAACATAAGAGCAGGCTCGTGTGAATTGAGACTGGAAGTTCACATGCATAGTCTATTGTAGGAAAAAAGAAAACTTATGTCTTTTACTGGGAAGTTCTTAAAAACAGTTTCCTGGAGTTCACTTCAGTTATAAAAAATAAAAACAGTAAAATGAAAAAAATAAGTATGCAGGTGCATGTATGCTGGAAGTTCATATTACATTATTTAGCGGTTAACTTTACTTGTTTTAGTTTTTTGAAGACATCAGACAAAGTTTTTTGTATAAAGCTTATAGTCCCAATGTTCATGAAGTTCACATGTTAAAAAACTTGCCAGGTTCTGCTACTGCAGGGCACAGAATCTGGAGCAGGCAGTGACGACGAGATAATCAGCTGGTCAGGCCCTAAAAAGCCTCCAATGACTCCCATATGCTGTGATGAGCCAGTATCATTTATCCAGCCAGTGTTCCGCATTCCCAGGCGAAAAACAAATGCTGCCGCCATTGAAAGGAATGTCAATCAGAAGACCCAAGAACAAGACGACATGCATAACAGCAAGAGGAAGCGGGATACCACAACATCAACAGATGATGATGAGGATATTATGTGTTGGTCAGGTCCACCAAAAAAACCCCGTTCTCCAATAAAGTGCACTGAGGAGATATTTGCTACTAATGCAACGTTCCGTCAGCCAAGAAAACGGCAATCTACAAGTACATCTAAAACAGCCACAGCTGGAAGCAATGATATGAACAGGGACAGTGGGCAAAGGTCATCTTCTAACAGTGAGGCTTCTGAACAGCAACGCAGTTATGGGGATGGTCAAAGTGACAACATTCACCAAGATCGTCAAGGCGCTGAATCAAGTCATATGCCGCCTAGAGATCCGCTCTGCCATGTACCAAAAGTCACACCGCCATGCCCCATAGTACCAGATGATAGAGCAACCCCTGCAGAGCTGCGAACATACACACATGTAAGTTCAATTTATATTGTTGCTGATCTGAATTTCACTCTTACACACATTTATTTAGTCCTTCTGCATGGAAGTTCACATGGTCTATTTTTAGAAAAAACAATTGATATGTTTTGGGAAGTTCGTGTACCCTGTATTCCTGATAAAAGTTCAACTGATTTTAGGAAGTTCACATGCTCTGTTTATATATGAAATATATAGTTGATATGTTCTGGAAGTTAATGTACAACAGATTTCTCTCTGAAAAAAAGTTCAGATGACTTTAGGAAGTTCATGTGCTCTTTTTTTATTAAATTTTAGGAAGTTCACTTGACCTTTCTCCTGAAGTTAACATACAAATAACATGTGTAAAACAAAAAATTAATGCAAAAACAAAAAACCATGGCAATTTGCAGGCTGCAGATCTTGATAAGGACCTGATACCATCCATTGGTCAAGAATTTAGTACATTCAAAGACGCATATGTATTTTACAATACATATGCAAAGCACACAGGGTTTGGGATAAGGAAAGGGCAGCACAACAAGAGCAGGCGTTACTTGAGATGTGTACGAGAAGGTGCACACCGAAAGAGTGTCAATGAGGAAGACCGACAGCGTGACAAGATGACCAAAAGAACTGGGTGCAAGGCCTTTATGAGATTGAAAGAGAGGAGTGATGGTACCTGTATTGTCAAGGACATTACACTTCAGCACAACCATACCCTGCTGTTGAGCCCATCAATGCTAGTTTTCATGCATTCTCACAAAAGGGTGGATCCAACATTGAAGGGGTTAGTAAAAGACCTTCAGTTCAGCAATATAAAACATGTGAACATAATGGGCCTGCTTACAAGGTTGCATGGTGGACGTGATAAGATTGGCTGCCACAACAGAGACATACTAAACATGTAAGTACTCCCCCCACCCACCCCCCCTCCTTTATATATATAATGAAAACTTACATGAAAAACAGGGGGAAGAAAAAAAAAGCAAAAAAAAATAACAACAAATTTCTTTTTGCAGGAAAGCCGAAAACACGAGGAAGGAGTCCATAAATGAGGTGCAGAATATGTTCAAATTCTTTGAAGACATGAAGAAGGAGAATGAGAATTTCTTCTATGACTACAAGGTTGACGACGAAAACAGACTGGAGAATGTTTTCTGGTCTAATGCCAGCTCGAGGGCGGCATATGCAGATTTCGGAGATTGCATAACTTTCGATACTACTTACAAGTCAAACAAGCACCACTTGCCCCTTGCAGTATTTGTCGGCGTAAACAACCACTTGCAGTCAACAATCTTTGGTGTTGCATTGATGGGAAACGAGTCAGAGGAGTCCTTCAAATGGGTATTCAGCAGATTCCTTGAATGCATGGGCGGTAAACAACCAATCTGCATACTTACAGGTTAGGAAAAAATCAGAATCTATCCTCATGTTTGTACCTTCAATGCTGACAATTAAGTGCATGTTATATTAAAAAGAAAAGTAGGTTTTTTCAGTTGTAGTTCATAACATAAACACCCAGAAGTTCAGATGTTTCCACCCCTGCTACGCAAAAAAAAAATTAATTTGCTGAAGTTCACCTTTGTTTGTTTTGTGAAGTTTGCTTGCATTATACCTGATGTGTTTTTTCCTAATAATTGTTCAGATCAATGCCCAGCGATGACAAAAGCAATACCAAAAATTTTCCCACGGACTCTGCATAAGTTCTGTAGATGGCACATAATGAACAAGCATAAGGACCCGCTGAAAAAGCTTTATAAACTATTCCCTGATTTGAAGGATCTGCTGACTGCAATTCTGAACCATCCCCTAATGCCATCTGAGTTTGAAGATGCGTGGAAGGCTTTGATTGAAAAGTACAATCTGCATGATATAAATGTCATGATTAACTTATGGGCTGAAAGGAAATTGTGGATATCAGCTTACTGGAAAGAGGTATTCTGTGCACGCATGACTTCAACACAAAGAAGCGAGAGCATGAACTTTGTGCTGAAAAGGGGTTTTGTCACTGAACGAGACAACCTCCACATTTTTGTTAAACAAGTTAACAACTGCATACAGGCAAGGCATGAAGCAGAGAATGCAGAGACAAATGCATCAACGGTGAGTGCTCGATTTCACGATTTATATTAATAAAAAAATATGCTTCATAATTTGAAAAACATAGGATGATAACAAAAAAAGGGAAAAAAGAGTATGAAGAGATGTATGGAAGTTCACAAGTGTTTTGGTTAGGGGTCATTATGTACATAAAAAAGTATAATCTGTTTTCGAAAAAAAGTATGCAATTGCATGGAAGTTCACTACTGTTTGGTTAGGAGTTCATATATATATATAAAAAGTTATATTATGTTTGATGTTCACAGCAATGACTTTTGCATGGACAAAAATCTCAAAATTGCAGGGCACAAGGAAAACAGTCACCAGGTATGGTTTCGAGGCACAGGTGATGGATAAGTACACACGGGCAGTGTACTCAGTTTTCCGGGAGCGACAATATCACAGCACAGCTTTCCGCATTAAGACTTCCCAGGACAATCCCAACAATTACCTTGTGCATCACTACAATCAGAGTAAAGAGTTCGCTTGGTCAAGACATGAATTCCGAGTGCTAGCGGATGAAGTTGAAGGCCGTTATGAATGTGAATGTAAACTGTGGGAACATACAGGTAAAAAAGAAAAAGCCTCTTCCAGCAATTGCTTTGGTTGTATTACACTACAGATGCATAAAAAAGTAATTGTTGACACAAAAATAAAAAATTAACCAAGCTAATGTTATGTTTATGCACGCGCAGGGTTGTTCTGCCATCATGTCATAGCTGTCTTTGAGCACCTACGCCTGGATGAGATACTAAACAAGTATATACTCCAGAGATACACCAAAGATGCAGTGACAAACCCTGATTTCAACCGCAGAGACTACAGGAGAACAACAGATGATGGGACTTCAATTGAATACAGACGAACAATCCTTTACAGTGAAGCAGTTAAAATTATAAACAAAGGATGCTCTTCGGAAGCAAAATTCCAAATAGCATTATCTGCCTTCAGAGATGCCAATACCCGCCTGGACAATGAGGAAGCGGAGCTGGAGAATAATGAGGATGCAGAGATGGAGAACAATGAGCAGTCCTCGAATCAAGAAAACACAACACGAGAAACTGGCGAGCAGAACGACATTCCTCCGGCTGAGAACAATGATCCACATGCAGATATACAGCCACCACTACTTGCAATAACAAAAGGGAGCAAGACTACAGATGCTGCAAGGAAGAATGGAAAATGCAAACAACCTGTACCTGCCCGTCCGGAACCAGAACTGGATGAATACGGGAGACCGAAAGGTACAAGAATATGCGGAACATGCAATAAAATTGATGGCCACAATTCCAGAACCTGCAAGGCAAGGCAGCTAGCTAAAAAGCTCTTGGAAACACATGAGAAGGTGTATGGGCCTACAGCGTCTTCAGGAAATATCAAGGTGCGCATAAGAAACTTGCTTGCTCGCCAGCACATCCCAGAGAATGATGATGAGGAAAAACTGGACACAGATGAAGGTGAATGCTTCGAAGATGAGACGGATGATGAAGAATATGAGCAAGGAGATGAGGATGAAGATATCACTGAGCAAGAAGAAACACAAAATACACCGGATGTGGATGACAAACTGGAAAACTTAAATAAAAAGGGAGGAAAAAGGAAATGCAGCGCATGCAACCTGAGGCTAGGACACTACGCATCAACATGCCCCAACAAGGAAAAGATACTACAGCAGCAGATTCTTGAACGACAAACAAGTGATAATGCGATAGTGAAACCACAAGGGGTGAAAGTTTGCAGTTCATGCAATAAGATAAGGGGACACAACTCCAGAACTTGCGCAAGAAGGCAGCTTGAGGAACAACTATTACACCTACAGTCAACAGAAAAAGATAGCAACACCATGGAAGATAGAAGCAAGGAGAAGAACAGGAAGAAAACACAGACTACACCAGCAGTTCTAAGGAGAAGTACAAGAAAGAGATAGAACAAAAAGGAAAAATAGAATAGGAATTGCTCAAAAAACTATAGAGACCTCACTTGTTTATTGAAAAAAAATATGTAGTTAGTTACTGACGAAAAATTACATTAATATACTGCTGAAGTTCACTATTTGTTCGTGCTACTTCCAGCGATCACGTGCATGTTGATGAAAAAAATATTTAACAGTAGGAAGTTCACAGCCAATTGTCAACGAAGTTCACTATTTATGAAAGGGTGAAAAAAAGGTAGTACGAAAATTAAACAAAAACACACATGCAAAAAAAGAAGTTCAGATATCAACATCTGCGAAGTTCTCACATACTACTTACAAAAGATGTTGTGAGAGTAAATATATCATAATTGAACTGCTGGACAGTTGATCACGTGCATGTTGATTAAAAAAATATTTAACAGTAGGAAGTTCACAGCCAATTGACAACGAAGTTCACTATTTATGAAGGGTGAAAAAAAGGTAGTACGAAAATTAAACAAAAACACACATGCAAAAAAAGAAGTACAGATATCAACAGCTGCGAAGTTCTCACATACTATTTGCGTTGTAAAATAAATTAAAACAAAAAACTAGTAAAAATTCAGACTCCAATATGAGTGTGAAAGTACTGAATTATTAAAAAAATGAACGGAAACAGATATGATTGCAAAAAACAAAGTAAAAATAGGGACATCTTCATTGTATTATAAAATGAATAAATGGGAATGGAAACATAATGTAAAAAAATGAGTGCGAAGTTCAGATCTAACCAAACAAGGAGTTCTCTTAAACATAAAACCTAAAAACAATGTAGGGAAAAATAAACGATTACAATCTGATCATAGGAAAAAAAGAAAAATGTCCCTACAAAACTAAATTCTTCACCAATCCCTGCCACGCTTCTTCTCAGGGTGTTTGAATAAGGCGAAGAAGCCCCTCTCAAACACATCGAGCCTTCGAAAAACCTCGTACGTTGCATATGCATCCCGTGCAGCATATTCCAAATGCTTTGGCGGTAGAGGCGGCGGATCAACCCACATCCTGTGCTCTCTCCTTCCAAAACCATCCTTCATCTCAAGGTAGATTGGATCTATAATAGCTCCAGCAACATCCTTCAGGCCTTGAGGTTTCTTCTTATTGTCCGGATCTCTCCATATTGCCTGGATATCCTTCAGATTATGACAATATAACTTTGAACGTGAGAGAACGTTGAGGTCTTCTGCGATGCAAAACCCAGCAAAAATGTACCTATAGCCATGAAGAAACTGAAACAAACTTTCACTCCTCTCATCAGCATGGCATATGTGGTACACAAGAACATCAGTGCCAACACATAGCTGGATCACAGCAGCTTTCTTCGGATTGAAATAGGTACCACTGAGTCTATCATACTCAACATCAAGACCAACGATCTTCCTAGCAGAATAATCGAGGGAAGCTTCAGCATTGGTGATCCACTCCTCAACACTAGCTGCTGCATTCATGTACAAAACCTTCATAGTGGTTGTGCCATGGCAGGGGAAGGTGTACTCGTGGGAAAAAGGAGCTTTTGCCATGCAATCGGTGGACAGAAGAAAAAGAAAAGAAGAAAGGATTGGTGATTCACGTGCACCGAAGCACAGAGGAAAAAGAACATGTATTTATAGTTCCAGAAAATGTAACAACAGACGTCGTGATCCACAAATTCAGGGAACAAACCAATACATATCCAATCAAACACAAAACAGAAACAGCCGAGAGATAACCACAAAAAAACAAAAAAATCGTGCGGGATAACAAACAAAAAAGGATCTTATCCGGGGCCAGTTGTGAGTTCACGTGCAAGCACAAAACAAAAGCATAAAAAGACTATAAAAGAAGTTCACGTGATAACAGTGCAGACGTTCGCACAGAGTAAAAACACTGAAAAAATAAAAAGCTGTTCCACACCAACCAACCACCCCGCACCCACCAAACCACGCCCAAACCAGCAAACTCAAACACTGCCTGGTGTTCCGCTGGAAGAAACATCCCACGGAGGAGTCGAAGGAAAGAGCAAAGGGAGAACAAAAGAACAGAGAAAAGAAAGAAGAAGAGAAGTCTAGCAAGATCTACAAAAAAGTAATCCAGCAAAAGAAAAGCGAAGGGATTGCCTAACAAAAGAAGGTGCGTCTAACCCATCCCCATCCCATCTACTCATTGAATCGCCGTGGATCTTCCTCTCTTTCATCCTTCATGGCCGTGATTTTGAATCTAGACTAGTATAAAAAACAAGATCTAACAACTTAACAAAATAAATACCTTACAGATTACTTAAAAAATGGTTTGCATACGATAGATCTATCAAAAAACATGTTAGGCAGAGGGTGGTGGTGGAGGGGGGGGAATATACACTAATGAACAAGACGAGGAGTTCAGATAAGAACTCTCGAGAAGCTCACTTGTGCAAAGAAATGGAAAAACAATATACAAAAAATAAATAAGTTGGAGGGTTTTAAAATCTACAAACATGTATCCAGCCGGCATTAGTATACTGTTATTGGGAAACTTAAAAAATATATAATAAAAGAAGTTGGAGTTTAAAATGTAGACAACAGAAATAACATAAAAACATGAAAACTAAAAGTGGAAGTTCAGTTCAAAAAAGTGCAGATGTCCTGTTAGTACAAAAAATGTTTTATGCTGGAATCTTGTGACAGGAATGGCTGCTGGTCCATCGTACGTCATCCTCAGCGACAGCGAAAGCGATGAAGAGACCTGTAAAAGAGGTAAAAAAGATAGAAATGCTTTCAAAAATACTTTATGGAACTAAAAATGTGCTTATTTTTTATGCAGGTCCAACTATTCGTGGATTTGAAATCTTTGACAAGCACTGTCACTTCGGAAATGAAGTTGAAATGACCAAGGAAAATCTGGATCATCTCAAAAAGCAAGTACTTGACTACAAGCCAACAATCCCATATTATGTATGCAAGATGGGGAAGACAACGAGCAACATCACGAGAGGCAAAATGGTAATACCAAAACGCCAACTTACAAAACTTATTTTCGTACACTACATGTATTACATATAAAGTTTTGGCTGAACCAACATGTATTACTAAACTTTATTACAGTCTTCCGATATTTAAATGTCTATAGAAGTCCAGATAAATGAAACTGTGAAGTTCACTTAAAGAATACACTGAACATGGCTATGATATTCACTTTCATGTGTTTTCATGCAGACTTTCGATAAGGAATACACTGAAGAACACCTAAAAAATTATCTAACGGAGCCAACAACAATTCCAATAACCTCCAACACAAATGCCTGGGTTGGTACACGGGTAAGGATGAACAAAGTTGCAACTGGAAATGCAGTGATGACAACAAATTGGCCAGATGTAGTAATGGGTGCAGAAATAAAAGATGGAGATATCTGCATGTTCTGCTTCTACGACGGAACAAGAGAACTCGGCTGCTTCGTGACACGTCTTAGCAACTAAGTCTGGAAAACTTACTATGAAAATAAAATTATGTACCAGTTTACTTTATTGAACCTTATGTTTTGTATCAGCACCCCCAAGAACAATTATGGTTTTGTTTCAGTATTGTTGATGTAATAAGAATGCTTATGAAGAAGTTCACATAGAGTGAGTACGAAGTTCACTTATAAATGAAAAAAGATTAGCAAGTTTATGTTCACAGAAGTTCCTACATGAAAAATCATTTCTGAATATACAGGAACAAAAAAAGTACAGTTTGCATTGAGAAAAACGAATAGATATGGGAATACTTTTACAGACATAACTGGCAAAAAAATAGAAGTTCACACTCTGATGACAAAGAAGTTCACTAATAACAAAAAATACAGCACAGATTTTGTACAGCTTGCTGTTTTGAAAAAGGAAGAACATATCATCACTAATTACATCTGTATCCTGAATTTCAATCACATAATGAGAAGTTTAGTTCAATAAAACAACAAAATAAAAAATGTTGAATATCCTATCAACTACTAATTGCGAAAAAATTGAATCAGATCATCATCATGCAGATCCCAATGATTGCTGGGTTATCTGCGAACCTAGACCAATAAGCAGCATGAGATCTTTCAACATACTAGGCCACTCCTCCGCCAGAATTTCATTCTTGGGATGAAATAGGAGCTGATACATGTACTCAGCTTTCCAATCCTCAACACGCCGCTGGTAGACAATCAGGAATGCAAAAAAAAACATAAGAAAAAACAGTAAAAAAAAGACAAAAAGAGCTATACAGCGAAAAACCCACAGCACTACACTTACATCCTGGTTTTTTATATTATCAGCAATCTTATCACCACCGTATGTAGCGCAAATTCTTAGAGCATAGAAGCCACACTCATTAGCCCCTTGTGCCGGAGTCTTTGGATATGAACACCTGTCAGCAACAACATCCCACTGTATATTACCATTATATTTGTTAAATTCTGCAACACCATACACCTGTTTTAACAAGGCCACCATCCTATTAATCTGCGAAAACAAAAAAAACAAAAAAGTTAATGGTTTCAGCAGTTTAAAAACAAAAAAGGAAGAAAAAGCTAGGAAGTTCACATAGTACTGACATATCAGTTCACACACACTACATATAGTTTCAGCAGTTTAAAAAACATATAAAAAGCTGGGAAGTTACAAGTGTAATAAACATATCAAATTAACACACACAGTAAGATGGTTTCAGCAGTTTAAATAAATATAAAAAATAGCTAGGAAGTTCATATTGTAAAAACATATCAGTACAGACAAAAAAGTTTGAATGGTTGCAGTAGTACACATAAAAAAGAAAAAAGGATGGGAAGTTCACATTATATTAACAGATGGGTTCACATAAAAAAGTAAAAATGATTGCAGTGAAAAAGCAAACGAAGAAATGATGAAAAGAAAACCACGTACAATCTCAACACGATCCTCGTGGTGCCGACTCCTTGAAGTATGTGCCAGACCAGTATACCTCCTAGTGTCAAGGATATCCAACGTACCAGTGTACTTGTTCATAACATACACAGAGTGATGCTCATGCATGAAATGAGGAATGATGATCTGTTCAGCAACAACCCAAATTAACAAAAAAGGAAGTACGCACGTGAAAACAAAAAAACTAAAAGGAAGTTCACTACACCAAAATGAAGAGGTTCAGATTAAAAAGCATACCAACTTTGCTTTCAGCAAATTTTCATTAGGTCGAACATAATGCTTGAACATGTTAGCAGCAGACTTCACATCAAAAGGTCGTCTCGGTAATGGATTACCCTTGCTGTCCCTTAGCTTGAATGGAGCAAAATCAAGCAAGTACTGCACAAAAACAAAGGAAAAACACAACCCAAAAAAAAGAAGGTATACAAAATAAGTGTATGCATAAAAAGGTATATGTGAAAAATAAATTTTTATCTGTTGAAAAAACCTACAGGGATAGTATGAGGTGACATCAAAACACGGGAGCCAGATTCAAAAATATATTTCATCCCTGGATCATCCTTCCAGTAATTGATGATGCGATCCATCATGTCGGATTCCAACATTTCACAGCGGCCAAACAGTTTATACATGTACTTGGCATCAATTAAAACAGGATCATCAAAAGGATTGCTGAACTTCACCAGAGGGACACTGCACACACATACAAAAAGCAAAAAAAAATGTATATAAAACTAGGGAAGTTCACTTAGCATATAAAAAAAATGAAACTCTCATAAACGAAAACAAATAAGGAACTAGGGGTGTTCACTTAGAACAGTGTTTGAAGTTCATATGCCACAAAAAATAAATAAACTAAGTAATAAATAAGTATGAAAAACATACCTTCCATGAGCTTTGATGTACTCCTTGCTTAGAATTAACTCCATCATTTGCTTGGCCTTGGATAAATGGGGAAACACATATGGTACAAAGTTTGGAACTTCTTCCCTGAACTTATTGGACAATTTAGTAGGCCTTTTATTCGAAAGAACCAGATTTTTAGCACTAGACTGCTTGGGCTTCTGAGTTTCAAAATCATCACTGCTGGTCGGAGAGCATCGCCGAACATCCTTTGTAATGGGCTTCGCAGTAAGCTTCTTACCAAGCTGAGTGACAAAGTCATCAGAATCGTCATCTTCGTCGAGCAAAACTACATCAGCCTTCCCCTTCAGTGCAGTGTCAGGAACCTTTTTGCTAGAAGATTTTCTGGTGTTGGAATGCAGCCTCTGGATAATCTTATTTGTCTTGCTTACAAGACTATCAAAATTCTCTTCAGGAATAATCTAAACTTCTGGTGTGAATGACTGAGTCTCGAAAAGTGAGAAATTGTCTTCCTCGATACCAAGAGATGGACCTGCATGAAAAGTATACAAAACCAGGAAGTTCACTTCTGAATCAAAAAAAAATTTACAAAACACTGCAGTCCAAAAAAAGCATGTGTTATAGAGCATAGCCAACGACATATTTTGCGAAAAGGTAAAAATCATACCAGGATCAACACCTAAAACATCTTTCAAATCGATATTGAAGTCTCCACCTGTCAGCCAGCTATATAACATGGTCATCCTGATGTTTAGAATGTCTTTTTGACTGAACAAGCACATGCTTTCGCCATCGTAAGAATCAAGGATCTGTAGCATGAAGAACCCGCAATCATGGCTGCAAAAAAAACAAACAAAAGAATAAGAATAAAAGAAAACAATTGTATTAGTTAAAAAAAACCTGTAGTCAATGTATACACAATAAAGAGCAAAAACAAGAGAAAGGGGAAAAAACGCTTACGCAGTTGCCTGTCTTGGAGAATTAACATAGTGAAGCTTGAAGTGGTCGATGGATTTTGGATGAAAATGATCACCCTTTGAATTCCCTGCTAACGACCATAACTTCTTGATACCAGATGCCATTGTATGTAACAGCTTCTTACCATCTGGATCATTTATATCGCGTAACGAATCAAGCAATTCAAAACGCTCTTTCTCAAGGTTCAAAGCAACAACACAGAAGTGACCAGGAACGTGTGGTGCACATGGATCAGGAGGATCAAAGGTACCAAAAAGAATCTGCCATTAAAATGATAAAAATAAAAATGGACAGGTTAGAACTATGAAAGGTAGACTATTTCCTCAAATAAGAAATCACATTTAACTTTACTACTGAGTTATTTTAGTAAGATGTACAACAGGGGAGGGAAAAAAGGTAGGAAGTCCACATGCCATAATTAGTGAAGTTCAGATGTACAGAAAAGAAGAAAAAAGACAACAGTCAGTACCACTTTCTTGTGGTCCAAACGTTCCGGAGCATCGACGCTGAAAATATTACGAACAAGCCGAGAATTCAGATTTCTTTCAAAAATCTGCCTCTGCAAACATGACAATGAAACAAAAAGAAGGTTAAAACATAAAGGAGGGAAAAAAAGCACATGCATTAACAAAAAAAACTAAAAAATTGATAAAAAGAATGGAGAAATAACTTACAGAACAATTGTATGGCACCACCATTTTATCAGAATTCTTGTACTTCTGACCAAGCAAGTATGTTCCAACAGAAACAGTTAGAGAACAAAGAAAACCGTTGGGTTTAAAAGCTTCAGCAATTTGTCCGATCGTGCAATCACAATGGTCATTCCTGAAAAGGGTCTGCTTACTGCAGAAAAAAACACAAAAAAAAGAGGACAAAACAAAAATTTAATAAAAATAAAAAACAAAACAAAAAAAGAAAAAAGCATAAAAAACAGATAGAACCTTCTTATGGGATCTTTCCTCAACTTGCAAACGCTTTCATAAACTTCTTTGATTTTAATCATCATAGGTTGACGAGACAGTGGAGGCGTCGAACATAAACTCGAGTCTGCAGAAAATAAGGAAATACAGACAAAATGTAAGAACAAAAAAGAAGTTCAGATGATGATATTCCAGAAGTTCACATATTCAAGAACGTGGTGCATAAACTGCAATGTCCAGAAGACCCACAGTTCATCAAATGAAGGCTACCATCAAAAAAATACACACACACGATATCGCTCCCCCCCACCCCGGTCAGTCATATACATGCAGAAAATGAAAACTACGACATGAACTCATGCCACATTACATAGCATTCGAAAAGTGTCTTACATGGAACATGATGCCCAACAGCGAAAAAACAAAATACATATACAAAAGCACCCCACCACACCCCTCCCCCCATAAAAAAACCAAAAAAAAAGGGAAAAGGGTTTTAGATAGAGATATATGAGGAGTAAACATAAAGAATAAAAAGGCGGGCTAGCATTAGGGGAGGGTGTGTGGGGGTAGGAGAACTGTATGTTCCCCATTCAGATATCCTTGCCTAAGTCTTGCGGGGATTCTTCAATAGAAGCGCTCAAGTCATCTGTTGATTCTTCAAAGAATGAGCTCGACTGCTCAATCGAATCAGAGGCATCGCGTCCATGGTTATCTCCAGCCTGAAACTCATTATTGTCATCATCATCAGCACCAGTGCTGCGCTCTATATTGGCTTCAGTACCCGGCAGTTCTCCACGTGCAGCAGCAACACCTACTTCCTCACGACCATGCGCAACAACAGACTTACAATCCATAGCAGCTGGTAATACACCAACATCATCAGCAGCCTCAGCACATGTTTCGGAAACAACTGCACCAATGCCAGGTAGTTGGGCAGCATCCTTCACATCATTTCCATCCTGACATGTTACAAGATCTTCAGGAATTGAGAAACCTTTTCCAGTAACTGCACAATCTTCAGCATGGTGTTCAGCATCTTTGTCTCCATCAGAATGTGCAACTATCTCAGGAAATAAATTCCCCTTTCCAACAGGGTCTAACTCAGAATAATGATCAGCAACTTTGTCACCGGCACCACCAGAATTACCATCACTGTCATCTAAAGGAGGAGTTTCAGGGGTTGCCGGATGGACAAAATTATGCTTGACATAATAACGATCAACAGATGAATTGTCATCACTGTCATCTGGAAGACCATCCTTCTCAACACACTTTTCATTTACCTACCAACAAAAAAAACAGAAGTTCAGATGGAGAAGATGGAGTAGTTCATATACACAAACAAAAAACAAAACAAAAGCGCAACTATAAAAAAATAAAAAAATAAATTGCAAAACACAAAAAAAAATACCTCAGCTAAAGGAGGTGATTTATCAAAAACTGCATCTTCAACATGATCACCAGCAAAAGCTGGAGGACATTGAGGGGTTGCCGGACGAACAAACCCATCATTCACAGGTGCATGATCACCATCTCCTGAATTCTGAGGTGCATTTTCCTCAGCAATCCTAGCATCTTCCTGCAAAAAAATAAGAGGATAACAAAAAAGAAAAGATAAGGAAGTTCACATGAAAAAACACAGAAGTTCACATATGTGTAATAGCACAAAACAAGAGATAAAAAAGGAAGTTCACATAAAAAGGGATGGACATAAGTAAAAGAATGACTAATTATACCTCAGCTTCAGCAGCTGACTGACCAAGTCCTGCATCAACATCTTCAACAGAAGAAGAAATATTCTTCAGAACATTACTTTCAACATTATTATTGCCTGATACATTTACACGGCTCTCATACTGCTTGCACAAAGAGTCCTGATTCATACCAAAATCAAGAAAACCTGTGCGCATTAAAGACAAAGCACCCCTCAAGCTATCAAGGAGCGATGTTTCACGCTTTGCCTGTTCATCCAATGCTTCAAAACTGGGGAAAGTACCATCAGCAAGCCGACCTTGAAATTGTTTCACACGATCAGCTGTAGTCGGAATCGTACGAGAGAGATACTCAACTTTATGCAACAGTGATCCAATCTCATCAATAACACCAGCAGAAGGCTTCCCATCACTAGTTGAAGCGGACTGGTGCTTGTCTTTCGTGTTGACATCAGCAAGTTGCGAAAATGGCATCTCGCAATGACCTCCAGCAGGATGTTCATTGGCAATGCCAACATCAGGCTCGCTGCGATGGGTGCCCTCATTGAGATCAACAATTAGATCTTCCACACGATACCGATATGAATAAGCAATTTGGTTGCGGCCTTTCCACTGCATTGTAATAAAGGAGTTCACTTAGCAGAAAAACTGAAGTTCAGATGATGCATAATGTAGTATGAAGATCAGATAACAATTAAAAAATATATACAAAACTAGGTAAGTTCACTTGGGATACAAAAAAAATATTGAGATGCAACATAAAAAATTAAAAAAAAAGACTTAGGAAGTTCACTTGCGATGTAGTATGAAGATCAGATGCCACATAAAAAAGGGTTACAGTTTGAAAAAACTAACCACAATTCTGCCAAACTTGTACTTCATCAACTCTGGTCCACCATTCCTTTCAATGTCCATTTTGTAAATAGCCTTGAGCGGCTTCTCATGCAGAAAGTTTGCGCGAGGAGTTCGAGTATGCATGACAGAATGTGGTGGTAACAAAATGCTGTCAAGATACATAACAGTGGGGATAACAGCACACCCTTCTAACCCAGCCTGAGGGATATCAGGGTCTTGATATTTAGTAGCAGCTCGTTTCAACTCATCAACAACAAGCTGGCAATAATCCATCTTTGCCATCTTATCATAATCCATGTTCACAAGCATTGCAGCTTCCCTACCGACACGGGTAGCTGAACCAGGACATATGAGCTTGCTAAAAAGAATGGCAAAGAAGACCTTAACAGCCAAATCTTCCTTCTCGGGGTCTTCAACAAGATCAGACAACAATTGACGCAGATCTTTAGGCTCAATACTAGCATTGCTTTCGAACCCAAACTCTTGTTTCAAAAGAGCCAATGACTCGTCATGTCCAGATTCTGCAGGCAGTATAGGAGTATCACCTCCTATAGGAAAACCAAACACCTGATGAACACTGTCTCTATTAACCTCTAGAACTCTGCTAGATCCACAAGCCACCTTCATGGTAGAAGTGTCAATAGTCTTCATCAAATAACACATGAGAACACGTGATATGTTACCCTCCAGGACCCACTGAAAAACACAGCCAAAACCAGCTTGCTCAACCTTCAATCTGTGATGCTCTTTTAACATTCCTGCAGCCGAACGCACTTCACCGAGAGAACAGCGAATAGTTTGCTGAAAACGCGTCTTCTCACCATCAAGATCTTCAACTGCCTTCCTCTTCCTAGCCATAGTTTTCTTTGTCGGCCTTTTCAAAACTTTCTTCGAATCACCTTCCGAAACAACAGGTTTAGAAGGGCCTGGCTTCCTACCAACTTTCTTGACCTGGTATAGAAACCACAAAAAAAAATCAATGAGAAAAGGAAGTTCACACCAACATGAACACAGAAGTTCACACTACACTAACCTTGGCAGGAGCTTCAAAGTCTGATTCATCGCTAACCACTTCTGTACGACTCTTCTTAGCATTGCACTACATAAAATGAGATGCATAGAAAGGGAAGAGTTCAGATTCAATAAACAAAGAAGTTCACAGTGGTACAATTATGTAAAAATGAACAAACAAAATAACCTTGCCAGCAGCAACACCATCTTCAGTGGAATCTGGGACATATGTCTCATCGACATCAATCTTACGTTTACGGTGACCAAGACGTGATTTCCCAGGAGATGAAACTCGTTTCGAAGCAACCGTGGACTGAACAGTAGCAGCAACACGAGGGCTGCGCCGCACAGGATTTGTACCCTGCACAGTAGCAGCAGATTTAAAAAAAATAACAAAAAGAGAAGTTCACAATGGTACAACTATGTAAAAGTGGCCAAAAAAGGTATTTAACAGAATAAACAAAAAAGAACATAAAAAAATAACCTTGTCAGCAGCAACATCATCTTGAGTGGTAGCTGGGGAGTATGTCTGCTGCACAGGATTTCTGGCCTGGGCAACAGCAGCAGCAGCTTTCGCCAAAGGTGAATTCTCTTTATACTTCCTGCAAACACCCCTTTCTTTCCTCACTTTAGGAGGAATAGTTTCAGCAGCACATTCATCACGTGTGCTTTCAGCACCCTCGCCGTCACGTGGAACATCATGGACAACGGCATTACCCTTAGCAGACTTTGCTTTCGCAGGGTATTTCCGGTAATATGTAGTCAATTTCTCCTGGTGCTGAGCTAATTTAGCAGCTTGTCTCTCCTTTTCCTTCGCAAGCTGTTCTTCAACCATATAATCCTGAGTAACTACTTGAGTACCAACCACAGATTGAGATTGGGTTTCTTCCATCACAGGTGTAGCTTCAACTGTTTCAGATTCAAGAACTTGCCGAAGAGGAGTATAATCAAAGACAGGGCTGCCCATGTTACCCTTCTCCACAGCAGGAGTCCTATCAAAAACAGGGATATCTAAGAACCGCGGTACACTGTCAGAAGAATATGCAGCAAAATCCTGGTTCAGCAACTCCAGAGATTCTCTTATAGTCTGGTCAGCTGCATAAACACAAAAAAGGACATGTAAACAACAAAAGATTGTATGCATTGCAGAAAAAGGAAGTTCACTGGAAATATGTTTGTGAGGTTCACATATGTATGTTGCTAACCTGAATCATCAGCATCATCTGTAACATTAGAAGGTAGATTCCCCAACCCAGAAAACACAGCATCACCACAATCATCAACATGATCAAAAACCTTGCCTAAAAAAACACAAAAAACAAAAAAGTTCACTATCAAACACATAAAAAAAGAACAAATGTACAGACTTATACTTCCTATGTACAGCAAAATGTTAATTTCATGATTCACTTAAAAAAACAGCCTATACATGAAAAGAAAGATTATAAATACAGAGAATGAACATAATTAATATAGTGAGTTCATTTAAATGACAAGTAATTCATAACATGTCCTATATAGAAAACACATAAATAGACACAACAATAAATGGTGACCACAGGGAATTATAACACAGATCAAAGCCTACAGAAAGCAAACCCTAGCACACAAAAAATAAGTGGTCAAATCATAGGACAGAACAAACAAACATTACAAAAAAATATGTTTATTTCATTGTTGACAACGCAAAAAAAGCATGAATTTACAAAACCGAAAACAAACCTCCACCATCGGTCGGAGAATCCTTATCCATCACCAGAAAAATAGAAAAGAGGGACGGACTCCCAACCCAAAATTTGAAGACGAGCAGCCCGTCTGGGACGAAGTAGAACCACCGCGAGACGAATCAGAGGAGCGGCCGGAGTTCCAACCGCCGGCCGAACGGGGAAATATCGCCGGCAAACACCGAAGACGGCGAGGACGAGGAAACTGCAGCGGACCTAGGGTTTAGAACAAAGGGGAAATGGTGGATTTCGAGTAGAAAAAGGAATAAGAACAAGGGACGGGGGAGAGGAAAACCATGCGGGGGGCAGCAGTTACCTAGAGCGCCGCCGCCATTGCGGAGAGGATGGAGCAGTTTAGGATGGTCCGTCTGCGAGTGGGAAGTGGGGAGAGAGAAGACGAAGGCACAGACAAGCGGAGTAAAAAGGGGGTTGGGAAAATAACTGCAAGAAAATTATAATAAAAAAAAGGCAACAATAATAAAAAAACACTAAACGTTACCTCTGTCAGTCAGATAGAAACGACAGGAAGTTCACATGAAACTGCGACTGCGATTCACTTTATGTGAAAAAAGGAAAAATTATATGGTGGGGGGTCAAAACCGCACCGACCACACAACCATTACGAAGTGCACTTGATAAAACAGTCAGGAGTTCACTCACTTGAAAAAAAGTATTTCACTATGTTTTAAAACCAATTATTGAATTCCTAAAAAATGGCAGATGGGAGTTCCCCACAACAATACGAAGTGCACTTCTGAAACCGCAAGGAGTTCACTCATTTTAAAAAAGGTATTTTACTCTGTTTTTCTCACTTGTTAAATTCCTTTTATTCATTTCCTAGTATGGGGGGGGTCCCCCCAACCCCCCCCTTCCCTAACTAATTAATTTTATTCCATGCTAGCCCCCGACTCGGTTTTGTACATTAATGAGAAGTTCACAGCTTACTAACAGAGAAATACATACATGCTCAATGTAGATTTACATGAAAAACAGTCAGGAGTTCACTCAACTTAAAAAAAAGTATTTGACTATGTTTTAAAACCATTTATTGATTTCCTAAATATGGAGGATGGGAGTTCCCCACCACAATACGAAGTGCACTTATGAAAACGCAAGGAGTTCACTCAATTTTAAAAAAGGGTATTTTACTCTGTTTTAAAACATTTGTTAAATTCCTTTTATTCATTTCCTAGTATCCCCCCCCCCCCCCACCTTCCCTAACTAATTCATTTTATTCCATGCTACCTCCCGAATCTGTTTTGTACATAAATGAGAAGTTCACAGTTTACTAACAGAGAAATACATATATGCTCAAAAGTAGATTTACATGAAAAACAGAGGCCCCAACTTATCTGTATCATGAAAATGAAACAGGAAATTGAGAAAAGTTCATGCATATCGGTAGTTCACATCATAAAATTAAAGAAGTTCATTAGTTATAACAACAAAAACATTCACTAGTGCGTATGAAAAAACAAAACAGATGCCAAAAAAATCTGGATTATGTTGATACATCAATTGTAAGCATGAAGGCCACCGCGTCATCACTGCATCAAGTGAGAAAAAAATAACTACAGGAGCATGCGCAAAAAACGAACTAAGCAGTAACATAGATCTGTGAAGAAATCGTGTATTAGGATCAAGCAGAACCTATCAATCAACAAACCATGGAGGATACATACCGAAAAACCATTACCGTAGAGAACAACACGCGGAGGAGTAAGGGCGGAGCCATGAACGTAGAAGATTTAACGAAGAAGGACGCCGGACCTGTGTGACAGCCATCAGAAAACCAATCTGCAGCTGAGGATAAAAAGAAGATAAGAGCAGCGTAGAGCTAGCATGGAATAACTGTGCCGCAGAATATTGACGATCTGCGGTGCAGCCGTGGAGAACAAATTCGTCGGTGAAGCGTCGGAGGAGAGCACGGAGATGAGGAGCCGCCGTCGACGAATTTCTCCGATAGGAATCGAGCGAGGGAGGAGATCGGCAGCGAGCAGCGAAGAGCTCGGGAGCGAGCAGGGAGGAAATCGCCATGGAAGAGATCGGGAGCGAGCAGGGGTGGGGAACGAGCACGGAGGAGGTGGGTGCGAGCGGGAGGTGGGACACGTAACGGTTCGCTGTCTCGTAGGAAGTTCACACGCGCGCGGGAGCGGGACGCGAGCGGGACGTGGGACGCGAAAATATGAAGACTCACGGGAAGTTCGCATGCCATAAGTTAGGAAGTTCAGAAAGGGTTCGAGAATAGTTATTCTCGAACCGGTTCGAGAATAGCAGACCTATATATATATATATATATATATATATATATATATATATATATATATATATATATATATATATATATATATATATATATATATAGGACATATTCATGCTACACCCGGGTGTAGTTACTCCCACGTGTGTTTCACACAATCTAGGTAGTATCTATCATACCGAAGAGTATATACATGTAGTATGAAGTATATAAGAATATTTTGGTAGTATATATACTACTTTGTAGGTAGTATGTACACTTTTTTACGTACGCTATTTCTTTACGTATAAATATGCATGTATTTTGTATATATAGTGCAAACTATGGGTGTATTTAATTTTTTTCACCAAAGTTGGTATGGAGTATCTTAGATATAGTGTACGAACATACTCAAACCAAGAAAGTATGTTATATACTTCCGTATGGTAGTATATGAGACGTGGGTGTAGTTACACCCAGGAGTAGGAAGTATTTATCCTATATATATATATATATATATATAGGTAAATTAACTCATAGCCGGGCACCATACGTAGATACGCGTATTTTTGCTTTGTAGTACACATACCTGAGGGTATACATACCTAAGTTACATATACCTAAGGTATACATACCTAAGATATGCATACTCAAGTGATACATACCTAAGATATTGCATACCTAAGGTGTACGTACACTGATACGTGTATATATATGTTAGGTATGTGTAACTTGCATGTGTGTATGTTAAGTATGTAAATGTTAGGTATGTGTAACTTGTATGTGTATATGTTAGGTATGTAAACCTTAGGTATGTGTAATTTAGACACGTACACTCCAGGTATGTATGAAATACACGTTGGGTGCCCATGCTCCTAGGTGCCCCATTTGAGCTTATATATATATATATATACCAGCACTATTCTGCAACCGGTTGCAGAATAATATTCTGAGCACCGACTTGTACTTCCCGGACACAAGGTTGTACTTCCCGGATAACAGGGTTCAACTTTCATCGAACTAACTTGAACTTCCCATTTTGTTGAGCTACTGATTCTACTTCGTGTTTCCCAACCATTTGTCGGAACTATGCAAATGATATACCGTTGGATAGATAATAAAAAACCGCAACTTTTTCATTTTCACACTTTTCACAGATTTTGCACGGTTTAAATTTAATTTTGAAAATACGAAAACGCTTCTATGTGGCCAGAAAACGAACTTTTAGTTGTTTTTGAATCGCTTATCGAAACTATGCAAATGATAAACCGTTGGAAAGATAATGAAATTTCGCAACTTTTTCATGTTTTAAGTTTTTTCAAAATCCTCACAGGTTTTGAACAATTTTGAAAATACCGAAATTGGACGTCAAAAACGAAGAGACAGTAATTTGGATGAATTTTTTCAACCGTTTGTCGGAATGATGCAAATGATATGGCGTTGGAAAGCTATGGACTAGGCACAACTTTCTTATTCGAATTATTTTCTCTAATTCCTTACAGTTTAAGAGAATAACTCGAATTACTGTCCGCCCGTTTTAATTGACGGGCACCGAATGATTTTCCCGTGATTTCCATGCGGTATATTTAAATAATGGAAATGATATACGGTTGGAAAGGTGTCAAAAGGGCGCATCTTTTTCATATCTACTATTTTTGCGAAATCCAAATGGTTTAAAACTAATTTTAGAAGTTTTGAAATCATATTTTTGGTATACTTTGCGAGAAAACGACTTGAATTTGATGGATTAGATCCATTTATTTGTTGTGAAATGTTGTAGGTAATGAAATTAGACACATACTCTACCATATAAAGGTTTCGGTGACAATGGTTGAGGTGTTCGGTGATCAAATCGATGAGATTTGCACAATAGATTTCCGCCCCGTAAAAATAGAGCATCAACTTGTACTTCTCGGGAAGTTAGGTTGTACTTCTCAGCGTGGTTTCACGAAAGTGTTCAGCAAAACGGCTATAATTTTCTCGTACGATGTCCGTTTGAGGTCCACAACCACACAAAATGTGTAGCACAACCACGTGCATCTGAACTTCCTGCGACATGTCATTCTACTTCTTGGCCTTCGTGGTTGTACTTCTCGGAAAAGTTTTCAATAGTAGTGTGTTTTACAATAACTAAACATGTGTTTTTCGGAATGATAATTTTAGATTATGCATGCCCTCTATTTAAGAGATTCTGCACTTCCTGGATCTTAATATTTGAACTTCCCAACGTTGCTATGTGAACTTATATGTGAGTATTTTCTTTGGACAATTTGCAGTTCCTGTAATTACCTCTTGTACTTCCTGTAGTCTCCGCTTGTACTTCTTGGAATAACTCCTTGTACTTCCTCCCAGATGACGGGATTTTTTCCTACATTTTGTATTTTGACGGTTTTCTTGTACTTCCTATATTAAGTGTGTGTACTTCTGGTGTCCAATGGTTGTACTTCAATCCATCAACTATTTGAACTTCCTCTTGGGTGACGGGGTTATTTCATTTTTTACATTTAGATTTTGTCGGTTCTCTTGTACTTCCTATAGTAGGAGCTTGTACTGCTTGTGACGAATGGTTGTACTTCTCGTCATCAACTATTTGAATTTCATCGGGGGTGACAGGATTATTTCATTTTTACTACATTTGGATTTTGTCGGTTTTCATGTACTTCCTATAATAAATGCTTGTACTGCTCGTGTCGAATAGTTGTACTTCTCATCGTAAAGTATTTGAAATTCTCGCATATGACGGGATTATTTTGTTTTTTCTTCATTTGGATTTTTGTCGGTGTTCTTGTACTTCCTATAATAAGTGTTTCCACTCCTCATATCGAATGGTTGTACTTCTCATTGTCAAGTATTTGAATTTCCTCTTGGGTTACGGGATTATTTCATTTTTTACATTTGGATTTTGTCCGTTTTCTTGTACTTCCTATAATAGGTGCTTGTACTGCTCATGTCGAATGGTTGTACTTATCGTCGTCAAGTATCTGAACTTCCTCGTGGGTGATGGGACTATTTTTGGTTTTTCTACATTTTGATTTTGTCGGTATACTTATACTTCCTTTAACAAGTTCATGTACTGCTCCCGTCAAATGGTTGTACTGCTCATCTTTAAGTATTTGAACTTCGTCATGGATGAGGGGATTTTTTTTCCCCACATTTGGATTTTGTCAGTTTTCATGTACTTTCTATAATTAGTGGTTGTATTCCTCGTGTCGAATGGTTGTACTTTTTTTGTTAAGTATTTGAACTTCCTCGCGGATGATGAGATTATTTGGTTTTTTCTACTTTTGTATTTTGTCGGTTTTATTGTACTTCCTATAATAACTAGATCTTGTCGGTTGTTCTAGTATTAGACAGTGACAACTAAATAAGGCCCGTTGCTACTTCAAGTGAATTAGGATATACAATTTCACTTTACCACAAGTGAATTAGATAACGAATAGATACACCTTGCCAGAGTGAATCCTCTTTCTACAGAATACATGCTAATAATGTAGTCTATTTCAGAAGCAATTATTTTATTTACTCTAAGATCAGCTACTCCTATTAACCACCACACATTGCGATCTGTCAGTATTTTCTTCTTATCCATCGCCTAGTCGCTAGATCATTTAGAGAAAAATCCATTCGTTAATTTTGTGCGGGTTTGATACTTTGGAAGTGTTGTGCATACGACATATGCACTTACGATCCATGTACGTCTCAATATGCACCGCAATGGTATTATTTTGCCTGGTAATCTAAGGTCCATAAGCAACATTGTACACAAATCATATACGATTGGTCGTACGCATAGCAATGATTTACTTCCTTATAGCCTGCAGGAGGAACGGACCTCAACAGCCACGGTGCCGCAAGCACTCTAGTCCTACAGCCGACTAGTTCTTTTGCGTGTACTTTTGTTCTGAACTCAAGAAAAGCGGAAAAATGCAGAGATAGCATCGAGCGGAGAAACGGCCGCCTAATCCCGCAGAAAAAATGTAGAGAAGCAACAACACCAGCATCTCGCCCGAGCATCTCGCGGAACTTGCATGTACTTCTGTTAACTGAGCTACAGGGCAGAGCGACGGGCCGACACACGGCCTGTAGGCAGTACAACCTTCGTGAGTCAACAGAACAACCATTCACACGAAAGAAAATCCATCGGCTAGCTCGCAGGAGATTGGGAAGGGAGTTCGGGTGAGGTTGGGGGTGAATGGGACGGCCTCCCCCTCGCGCATCCTCATGCTGGCTCCGCGCTCCAGCAGCTAGAGGTCATCTTTTGGCTCACTCGCCGACGTATCAGTGTCGTGGCTAACTGTAAGGCAAGCAAGACGACCAAGTGTGCTCCAGCCTGCAAGTCAAAGGTAATCATATTTGAGTGACAAAACAGGTACTGTAAGTCAAATTATAGATAGAATGGCTAAAATTTGATTGATGCACACTCACATGAATCAACGGTTTTTTCTTAACCATCGCTACCTCTTACCCACATAGCAAATCAACAATCTGTAAAGAACAATTTGCATAACTTAATTAGAACATTCCCCAACTTAGATGGAAGAATCTGAGCTTAAGAAGCTAAATTAAACGAGTGTGTGTATGCGCGTGGGACTACAGACTAAGGTACAATAACTGACTCCTATTAGTATGAGCGGGGAGAGACATAGTAGCTTGGAGCGTTCAACACAGCAAAAACAGTTGACTCGAATTTGAGCCGAGATAAAAGAATCAACCGGTGGCTGCTGCGCCGGAGACCAGCATGATAAATGAGGCCGCGAGGAGACAAGCCCCGCCGTCTCAAATAACTGACGCGTCTGCCTTGGCGAGCGGCAAAATTTGCAGTACAGAGCAACAAAATCGTACTGCTGTAAACTGGACAGAGACAAATCTCAAGATAGAAAAAACCAGGAGAAGCCGCCGTCACTGATTCCCCGTGCTTCCCACTGGAGACGAAGAAGGAAGTGGGCTTGCTGCCATCAGCAGCGCGCGCTGGGAAGGTTGGCGAAGGAGCTTTGTCGGATGGCGCGGGGCACTGGGCTAACGGCGGCGTGGGGTGCCGGCGGCAGCGCGGAAGGGGGGCCATGGCCGGCGGCAGCTCGGTGGGCGCGCGGCCGACGGCGCATGGAGGGCTCGACGGCGGATCAGGGGCGCGTGGCCGGCGGCGTCCCGGAGGCGCGTGGGCAGCGGCGCACGTGGGACGCGTTGCCGGCGGCGGCTCAGGGGCGCATGGTGGCCGGGGGGAATTGCTGTGGGTGGGAGGTTAGAGATGGGTGCGTGGGTTGACTTTGTTTTTAATTTCGACCGGATCGTCTCCTCTTATATGGTTGGGTGATGCTCAGAATAATATTCAACCCTATATATATATATATATATATATATATATATATAGGTCTGCTATTCTCGAACCGGTTCGAGAATAACTATTCTCGAACCCTTTCTGAACTTCCCGCTGCGTGGATGTGAACTTCTCGGCGGAACACAAAATTTCTTGTTTCAACGGACAGTATTTCAAGGGTGATTTTTAAACTGAATGTCGGAATGATGCATATGATATACCATTGGAAAGATATGAAAATTTCGCAACTTTATTGTTCAAATAGTTTTCCCAAATTCGTTATAATTTAAAAATAATTTCAAATATACTGAACTCTCTTTTCGTGGAATTCATTGTTTTCGTAAAGTTATTTGGCCGCTATTTTCAAACCGTTTGCCGGATTGAGGCATATGATGTACCATTGGAAAGGTATGGAAATTGCGCATCATTTTCGTTCAGATTGTTTTACAAAATTTTAAACGGTTTAAGAGCAGATTTAAATATACTCAAGTTTGTTTTCGTGAACTTCTCAGTTTTCGTACTATATTTAGGCACTATTTTCAAACCACTCGTCGGATTGATAGATATGATACACCGTTTGAAAGCTATGAAAAATGCGCAACTTTCTCATGCTAATCATTTTTCCAAATTATTAACAGTTTTAAAGTAATTTTAAGTATACTAAAAAGGAGATGTTCGTCGGCACACCACGGGTTCAAAATTGACATGGCTTGGGTGCTCAGGTGGGGCGAGGCAGCATATTAGAGTGAAATTAGGCTCATATAAATGTCAATTACTTAAGGCCGGGGTGGATTTGGTCAACTGGAGCTTGTAGGGATGAATTTAGTACATAGGATTTCCGCCCCGAAAAAATGGAGAGGCTGAACTTCCTTCCACATATAAGAGAACTTCCTAGTAGGTGCTACTGAACTTCCAATCGCGGTACAGATTATCTTCACTGCACCTGGCCATTTCATTTTGGTTTCAAACTGTTTCCCAAAATGATACAACTAATATACCATTGGAAATCTATGCAAATTCCGCATCTTTTCATATAAATCAATTTGCAGGAATTATTAAAAAAATTATGAGCAGATTTCAATTTGGAAAATTTGTTTTCTAAGTTTCTCGATGTTTTTCCTAATGTATTGTAGAGTGAACTTCAATGTCACATGCACTGAGCTACTTAGTTCACTTTGTGAAATAAAAACAGAGAACATGAAATGAATCCCAACACTAATAAAACAGTGAAATCGCACTTTAAACAAAGTATATTTCCTATTTCTCATCAGCCGTCTAGACAAATGAACTCCTCCAAAATATAAAAGTTAACTCTCTCAAAATATAAAAGTTAACTCCCCATGTTAATAAAATTAACTCCTTAATTTATTTTCTCGGTCACAAATCTACAACTCCCACATGACTATATATGTTCCCAAATTTCTTTGTATACTCCGGTATTTTTCTGCAAAGTGGACATCAAGTTTTCATACAGTAAATTATTTCTCTATTTGTTACAAAGTTTTTGTAGTGAACTTCTATTGCTTTTATACTGCAAACAGTATTATTTCTCTTTACAGATGAAGTGTACTCCTCTCGTGAATGAAATGAACTCTTGCGCGCAATAAAACTCAAGTTCGATAAAATATTTACTGTTACATGGAAATGAATAAACAAGAAAAAGAACTTTACAGACTTCTGCTGTTATACAAAGTGAACTCCACACAAAAAATAGAAGCAAACTCCCTCACTCGGCACCAGCGGCTATTTCTCTTTTTTTCTGTGAATACTGTCGTGAAACTACTACCATTTACACGGAAATGAATAAACAAGAAAAAGAAATTTACAGACTAGACTTCTGCTGTTATACAAAGTGAACTCGACAAAAAATAGAAGCAAACTCCCTCACTCGGCACCAGCGGCTATCTCTCTTTTTTCTGTGAATACTGGCGTGAACCTACTACTATTTAGTGAGCAATTTCAGGAAGGTTGATCTTGGTCTCGAAATCAGAGATGAAATTATTATACAGCCTCAGAGCATTGCCCGCCTGCACAAAAAGAGAAGACAAGAAAGTGAAGCGCACTTATATTTTTTCTATACAATGAATTTCCTATTTTCACCAATGTGCACTTCAACAAATACATTCTATTAGTTTCTCTGTAAAATAGAATACAATCAACATTAGTGAGAACCCAACTAAGCATCAACAACAAATTATCAACAACACTTAAGCGATTATCAATGTTAATAATAGCATTAAGAAGGTACAGCAGCTGCACCGCCTTGTGGTGAACTTTTGCTAGTTTACAAAGTGAACTTCAGTGGCAAGATATAACTTTTTAATTATTTGGACTGTCATTTTATTTTTATTTATTTACAAGGTAGCATACCTTCTTGGGCCTAATGAGTGAATAACTCTAACCTATAGAAGTGTACTGCAAATGATGACTTTTTGACAACTTCTACAAAAAGTGGTGTCTCTACATAGAGCTATCAATCAAAACAAAAGGAGAATAGCTGCTTGACATGTAGTTGTGTTTTGTAATTAACTGAACTGTGTTGTTGCTATCTGTTAACCCTACTGTTGTTAGTTGCCCGCTAGCCGAAAGCTGATGCTTGCTCGACCGGAGAGGCCAGAAGCTAGCCGCCATGGGAGCACACCCCACTGCCTAACCTGACATGTTTAACCTCCAGTCAGCTAGCATCGGCAAATGAAATTGGGAGCATGCAGAGAACAACATTTTAGCAAGCACACACCTGACGGTTCAAATGAACGAAATTGGGAGCATGCGGTTCACCGGATGAACCGCAGCAGCAGCAGCACTGGAGTCCTCCGATAGCGGCGCACCGCTGGCAAGTTGAGTGACCTCCTGAACACAAGAGTGAACTGTCAAAAAGCATGAAACTGAACCGTCGACGTGCACAAAATGAAATGAGATAAACAAGGGGTGATGAAGCGGGGTTAGACGCACACGACAAAAAATGAACTTCTTTGGAGACAACAATACACCTACACTTCCCAATAGCAAGTATACTTCTGAGAAAAGAAAACTGAACTTCCAAAAATATAGATAATTTGTACGATGCACATCATAACTCATGTTTTAGTGCAACCGTCCATCCAAAACTTGATACATATACAGAACTAGAACAATTCCTAGACCAGTAATAGTTGAATTGCAGGCTCACACGAGTTCGGTTTGATATAAAATAACTCATGTTTTTGATATAAAAGCATATACCTGTAGGGCAAAAAAATTACTCATTTGCATATGTACAGAATATGGATTCACAAGTAGCAGCTTCAATATCAATGACTAGCAATACCTGCGCGTCCAGTATACTTCTACAAAATGAAACGTAAACTTTCTTTGTAAGCAAGATATACACTCGCAGAGCAGCATTGTTATAAAAGTTGATTAACGAGATATATTTGAGTTTCAACACATGATAAAAACACGTGATCTTCCCCTAATGGAGGAACTAAACTTTCAGAAAATAAAAAGGTGAACCTCCGAACCACATTGCTTTTTAATTAGCTGCAATTTCCATGTACCTGACCAAACTTCGCGGTAGGGAGAAAGTGAACTTCATATAAGAAAGTGGATTGTGAATTATGAGCTTCCAGGTCGTAACCAAGTGGACCTCCGGACATGCAATTTTATAAAGATTATTTTTCCGCGCAGGAATTTTTGTTTTTCAGGTATTGAACCAGTTTTAATTAAAGAGTGAACTTCCTGCGTTACTGCAAAGCCATTTTTTTGTAAATTAGGAGCATATTCTGGTGGAAATTATTTTTTCAAGCATAATTCATTTTTGTAGACATAGAAGCAAACACTTGTAGGGAACAAATTCCATAGATTGTGAACTGCTACCATGGCCTACAGTGAACTCGCCATGGCCACTCGGTCACAGACGATGTTGTGGGTATACTTTATGGGTATATCAACGACATGGCCTAGATCCGGCAAGCCCGGGTGGCCCACAGACGGTGATGGTGGCATGGGGCCCATCGGGCGGCCCAGTTGCTGATGATCAAGAAGGATGAAGTCCAGCCCAGGAACCTGGAGCGAATCCCCGACCTACGAAGGAGGCCGGATCCGTGGAGGCCCATAAGTATCCGGATCCGAGTATGGCCATAAGGAAGGCGGATCTTGACGTACACGGCAAGATATTGTACAGTAGTTAGGCAACTTGTATTCCGGCTAGGACTCTCCATGTAAACCCTAGATCCAGGGCGCCTTTATAAGCCGGATCCTGGGAGCCTAGAGGCACAACCACAACCATTGTAACAACGCGCAAGCCCGGATAATTCAGGACAAGCAGCGGTAGGCCACGTCATCGTGCGGTGTTCGAAGCTGGGTAACTCGCGTACCACCGTCCCGTGTGCACTCCGCCCTATGGCCCCTACTTCTTCTCCCCCTCGTGAGGATCCCTCCTCCGAGGTATCGTCGATTAAACACTTGGTTGCGCCGTGGGCCTGAGCGTCTGGAGGCCGGAACCGGGAGGGCTCCGCCATGGGAAGCTTCGACGACTCGATTGCTGTGGGCGTGTACTCTACGCCGGAATTTTCCGATCGTCCCTCGGGACCTCGGATTCCGGCTAGGTCAACCCCGTCAAGCTCTCCATCGTCCCAATCGGCGGCATCCACATCTTCATCGGCGAGACCGTCGATTCCGACGGAAAGCACTGGTATCTTACGCGACCATGTTGAGCTGGACGCCGTCGCGAAGATCCGATCGAGTCGCGGAGCTTCTTAAGGAAGATTCCGCCTTAGATCGGGAAAATCAAAACCCACCCAATCCGCCCCCAGCAGAGAAACGGTGGAAGACCAATGCAGATCCGCCTGGGTCTCCAGTGTTAGAGAAGCAAAGGTGTCACTTCGTGCACTTCTTGGCCCATACAGCCCCTCCACTAGGAGGAGGCCGATCCTTTGCGGTTGAGGCACCCGGAAACTGTAGCTCCGGATCTGCCGAGCGATCGGAGACAGCAACGCTCCGGGACAAGAAGCGGAAACCACTGAGGAATCAATCTCGGAAACTTGAGCCCAAATTCCGATGATGCCTCTTCAATAGGCACAGAAGAATACAATCGTTTGACGAAGGAGCTCGCAATTGGGGAAGAAGATGACGGCACTTCATCCATGAATACAGAGGAATTCAACCGCAAGCTCGAGGAACTCGGAGGCGGTGAGCAAGCTGAAGTGGAATCCGCCCAGCCGATGCAGGTTCTAGCAACCGTGGCACCGCTGGATCAGCCGGAAACGGAAGACGAAGCCTCCAACTCCGACCCAGGACCATCCAACGTAAGGTCTCCGTTAGATCGGGCACGACCGCGAAGCGATGTCCTGTCTCCAGAAGAGATGGTCGAGCAAGCACGCATGGATTTAGTCGCAAAGTCCGATATCCTCAACAAACCAATAACTCCCGAGGAAGCTGCAGATCCGGATGTAGGATAACGTAGCATAGAAAACAAAAAATTTCCTACGGCGAACACGCAATCCAAGCCAAGATGCAATCTAGAAGACGGTAGCAACGAGGGGATTGTCGAGACTCACCCTTGAAGAGATTCAAAGCCTACAGGAGGCTCTTGTTGCTGCGAAGACGTTCTTGCCGCTTGCAAAAGCGTAGAAGATCTTGATCACGATCGGTTGGCGCCACGAACGGGCAGCACCTCCGTGCTCGGTCACACGTTCGGTTGTTGATGAAGACGACGTCCACCTCCCCGTTCCAGCGGGCAGCGGCGGACAGCACGACGGCGTGGTGTCGGTGGCGGTGGAGAAATCCGGCGGAGCTTCGCTAAGCGTGCGGGATGGTGGAGGAGCGGGGCGCTAGGGTTTGGGGAGAGGGGTGGTGGCCACTATGGAGGCGGCCAAGCTTGAGGCTTTGGTGTGCGGCCCCTCACCTTGGCCCTCTATATATAGGTGGAAGCCCCAAGTGTTGGACTACAAGTCTTCGAATAAGACCCGAACCCAAAACCTTCCATATGGTGGGAAACCTTCCTCCCACTAGAGGTGGGAATTCCACCTTCCATAGGGGTGGCCGGCCCCCCTGGGGAGTCCTGGGACTCCTGCTGGGGTGGCCGGCCATGGAGGTGGAGTCCCATGTGGACTCCACCTTCCTTGGTGGTTTCTTCCGGACTTTTCTAGAACCTTCTAGAACCTTCCATAGAACCTTCCGCATCATTTTATTCACATAAAATGACATCCTATATATGAATCTTATTCTCGGACCATTAGGAACTCCTCGTGATGTCCGGGATCACATCCGGGACTCGAACAAATATTCGAACTACATTCCATATTCAAGTTCTACCATTTCAACATCCAACTTTAAGTGTGTCACCCTACGGTTCGCGAACTATGCGGACATGGTTGAGTACTCACTCCGACCAATACCCAATAGCGGGATCTGGAGATCCATAATGGCTCCCACATATTCAACGATGACTTTAGTGATCGAATGAACCATTCACATACGATACCAATTCCCTTTGTCACGCGATATTTTATGTCGAGGTTTGATCATCGGTATCACATTATACCTTGTTCAACCTCGTCTCGACAAGTACTCTTTACTCGCTATCGTGGTATGTGGTCTCTTATGAACTTATTCATATGCTTGCAAGACATTAGACGACATTCCACCGAGGGCAGAGTATATCTATCGTCATCGGGATGGACAAATCCCACTATTGATCCATATGCCTCAACTCATACTTTCCGGATACTTAATCCCACCTTTATAACCACCCATTTACGCAGTGGTGTTTGATGTAATCAAAGTACCTTTCCGGTATAAGTGATTTACATGATCTCATGGTCATAAGGACTAGGTAACTATGTAATGAAAGCTTATAGCAAATAACTTAATGACGTGATCTTTATGCCTTAATTGGGTGTGTCCATTACATCATTCATACAATGATGTAACCTTGTTATTAATAACATCCAATGTTCATGATTATGAAACTAATCATCTATTAATCAACAAGCTAGTTAAGAGGCTTACTAGGGACTCTTTGTTGTTTACATATCACACATGTATCAATGTTTCAGTTAATACAATTATAGCATGGTATATAAACTTTTATCATAAACATAAAGATATATAATAACCACTTTTATTATTGCCTCTTGGGCATATCTCCAACAGTCGCCCACTAAGTCAATAATCTAGATTACATTGTAAGGTACCTAACACCCATGGCATTAGGTGTTGGTCATGCTTTGCCCTAGGAGAGCTTTAGTCAACGGATCTGCTACATTAGATCAGTGTGTACTTTGCAAATCTTTACTTCTCTATCTTCGATGTACTCGCGAATCGAGTGGTAACGCAGCTTGATATGCTTCAGCCTCTTGTGTGACCTTGGTTCTTGTGCATTGGCAATGGCACCCATGTTGTCAGAAGATGACTAGTGGGTCCAATGCACTAGGAACCACACAGAGCTACAATGAACACTCTTCATCCATACCGCTTCGATGAAGCCTCTGAAGCCAGCTATGTACTCCGATTGTTGAGGATTTCGCCACTGCACTGTGAGCTTGCCCAGCTCTTGGCACCATTCATATAAACACGTACCAGTTGTGACTTAGAGTCATCAGGATCGAGTGTTCCAACTTGCATCGGTGTAACTTGTTACAACGAGCTCTTGGTCACCTCCATAACAAAGAAACATATCCTTAGTTCTTTTCAAGTACTTCGGGATATTCTTGACCGCTGTCCAGTGTTCTATTCCTGGATCACTTTGATATCTGCTAGTCAAACTAACGACATGTGCTATATCCGGTCTTGTACATAGCATGGCATACATGATAGAGCCTACTGCGAGGCATAGGGGATCCGACTCATCCTTTCTCTTTCTTCTGAGTAGCCGGTCCTTGAGTCTTACTCAAGACCTTGCTGGTAACATAGGTAAGAATCCTTTCTTACTTTCGTCCATTCTAAACTTCTTTAGAATCTTGTCCATGTATGTACTCTGTGATAGCCCTATTAGACGTCTTGATCTATCTCTATAAATCTTGATGCCTAATATGTATGATGCTTCACCAAGGTCTTTCATTGAAAACTATTATTCAAATAACCCTTTACACTTAATAGTTCTATATCATTCCCAATCAATAATATGTCATCTACATATAATATCGGAATGCTAGAGCTCCCACTCACTTTCTTGTAAATACGGCCTCTCCAAAACACTGTATAAACCCGAAGTCTTTGATCACCTTATCAAAGCGGTTCCAACTTCTCGATGCTTGCTTCAGTCCATAGATTGAACGCTGAAGTTTGCATACTTTGTCGGCATTTTTAGGATCGACAAAACCTTTGGGTTGTACCATATACAACTCTTCCTCAATATCTCCATTAAGAACGCCGTTTTGACATCCATCTGCCAAATCTCATAATCGAAAAATGCAGCTATTGCTAACAAAATCCTCCAGATTTTAGCTTCGCTACAGGTGAGAAAGTCTCATCGTAGTCAACACCTTGAATTTGTCGAAAACCCTTTGCGACAAGTCGAGCTTTATAGACAGTAATATTACCATCAGCATCTGTTTTTCTTTTGAAGATCCATTTATTCTACCAAAGTCCATACTTGGTTATCATACATGGATCCCATTTCGGATTTCATGGCTTCTTGCCATTTGTTGGAATCTGGGCTCATCATCGCTTCTTCATACGTCGCAGGGTCCTCATCATTGTTATCCACAATCATGACATTTAGACAAGGATCATACCAATCTGGAGTGGCACGATCCCTTGTCGATCTGCGAGGTTCAGTAGCTGTCTCATTTGAAGTTTCATGATCATTATCATTAGCTTCTCTTGCCGATGTAGGTGGAAGGAACATTTTCCGTCTGCGCTACTCGATCAGCAGTAGATTCTTCAATCTCATCGAGTTCTACTTTTCTTTCACTTCTTTAGTGAGAAATTCTTTCTCAGAAAGGTTCCGTTCTTAGCAACAAAGATCTTGCCTTCGGATCTGTGATAGAAAGTGTACCCTATAGTTTCCTTAGGGTATCCTATGAAGCATTTCTCCGCTTTGGGTTCTAGCTTGTCCGGTTGTAACTTTTTTACATAGGCTTCGCAACCCCAAACTTTTAGGAACGACAGCTTAGGTTTCTTATTAAACCATAATTCATACGGCGTCGTTTCAACGGATTTTGATGGTGCTCTATTTAAAGTGAATGCGGTTGTCTCTAATGCATAACTCCAAAATGATAAGCAAATCATAAGAGACATCATAGAACGAACCATATCTAAGAGAGTTCGATTTGACGTTCGGACACACCTTCGTTGTGGTGTTCCCGGCGTGTCAATTGTGAAAGTATTCCGCATTTCTTTAAATGCATGCTAAACTCATAACTCAGATATTCACCTCCGCGATCAGATCGTAGAAATTTAATCTTCTTGTTACGTTGATTTTCTACTTCACTTTGGAATTCCTTAAACTTCTCAGTTTCGGATTTATGTTTCATTAAATAGATATACCCATATCTACTAAATCATCTGTGAAGGTTAGAACATAACGATAACCACCGTGTGATGCTACACTCATTGGTCCACACACATCTGTATGTATGATTTCCAATAAGTCTAGTAGCTCATACCATAGAATGGAGTCTTAGTCATTTTTCCCATCAGACATGCTTCGCATCTATCAAGTGACTCAAAGTCAATGATTCAAGTAATCCATCGGTATGGAGTTTCTTCATCCGTTTCACTCCAATATGACCAAGACGACAGTGCACATATAAGTAGAATTATCATTCAATTTAATTCGCTTAGCATCAATGTTATGTATATGTGTATCACTACTATCGAGATCTAACAGAAATAAGCCATTCTTTTGTGGTGCTCGACCATAAAAGATATTATTCATAAAAATAGAACAACCATTATCCTCAGACTTGAATGAATAACCGTCTTGCATTAAACAAGATCCTGATATAATGTTCATGCTCAACGCGGGTACATAATAACAATTATTTAGGCTTAAAACTAATCCCGAAGGTAGATGTAGAGGAAGTGTCCCGACTGCGATCACATTGACCTTGGATCCGTTTCCAACGCGCATCGTCACTTCATCTTTCAGCGGTTGTCGTTTATTCTTTAGTTCTGTTTCGAGTTACAAATATGAGCAACCGAACCAAATACCCATGTACTAGAACGAGAACTAGTGAGATAAACATCTATAACATGTATATCAGATATACCTTCTTTCTTCTTCTTGACAAGGCCGCTCTTGATCCGCCAAATACTTGGAGCAATTACGCTTCCCGGTGTCCCTTCTCCTTGCGATAGCACTCAGCATCGGGCTTAGGGCCGTTCTTAGGTTTCATAGGAGGCGTGGCACTTTCTTGCCACCCTTCTTGAATTTTCCCTTAGACTTGCCCTGTTTGAAGCTGGTGGTCTTGTTGACCATCAACACTTGGTGCTCTTTCTGATCTCAATCTCAGAGCTTTTAGCATGCCAAAGAGTTGAAACTCCTTGTTCATGTTCGCATATTGTAGTTCATCAGTTCTTGTAACTTGGTGGCGTGATTGAAGGACACGATTAATCCCCAGTGTTAGGAATCACTATTCCCAAGTCAGTGAGTTTCTTCGCATGCCGGTCATAACGAGCATGTGCTCACTAATGGAGCTGCCTTCTTCCATCATACAAAGAAATGTTTCGATGCTTCATAGCATTCCACGGCCGCATGAGTCTCAAAATAGTCTTCAACTCTTTTATCAACTCATGAGGATCGTGGTGCTCACAACGTTTTGAAGATCGGATTCCAGGTCATAGATGGCACACTGAACTTGAGAGTACCGAGTTTTCCGAGTTGCGTAAACATTCTTTACTTCATCGGTTTCAGTTTCTGCAGGAGGGTCACCTAGCGGTGCATCAAGCACATATTGCAGATTTCCATTGAGGAAGATCCTCACATGACGGAACCAGTCGGTGAAGTTGCTACCGTTGCTCTTAAGCTTTTCTTTCTCTAGGAAAATTGATTGAGGACGCCATATCTACAACATATTTGCAATAGTTTAGACTAAGTTTATGACAAATTGAGTTCAAATTTTAATTCTACATAATTAAAAATCTAGGTGAACTCCCACTCAAAACAATATCCCTCGCATTGTCTTAGTGATCACACGAACCAAATCCATCACACCTATGCCCGATCATCACGAGACAAGATGTAATTTCAATGGCGAACACTCAAAGTGTTCATCATATCAATCATATGATTCATGCTCTACCTTTCGGTATCACGTGTTCCGAGACCATGTCTTTACATGCTAGGCTCGTCAAGACCACCTTAGTATCCGCATGTGCAAAACTGTCTTGCACCCGTTATATGTACTTATCGAATCTATCACACCCGATCATCACGAGATGCTTCGAAACGATAAGACTTGATAACGGTGCTACTAAGGATGAATACTTTATTATCTTGAGATTTTAGTGAGAGGGATCATCTTATAATGCTACCGTCGCGATCTAAGCAAAATAAGATGCATAAAAGGATTAACATCACACAGTTCATATGTGATATGATATGGCCCTTTTGTCTTTGCGCCTTTGATCTTCATCTCCAAAGCATGGACATGATCTCCATCATCAACGGGCATGATCTCCATCATCGTCGGCGAAGCACCAAGGTCAATGGCGCCGTCTTCATGATATCCTCCATGTAGCAACTATTACAACTACTTTGAAATACTACTCAACATGAAATTTAAAGACAACCATAAGGCCTGCCACAATACAATAATATCATCTCATACATATTCATCCTCACATTATGGCCATATCACATCACCAAACCCTGCAAAAACAAGTTAGACGTTCTCTAATTTGGTTTGCATATTTTACGTGGTTTAGGGTTTCGAGCAAGATCCAATCTACCTACGAACATGAACCACAACGGTGATACTAGTGTTGTCAATAGAAGAGTAAATTGAATCTTCACTATAGTAGGAGAGACAGACACCCGCAAAGCCACTTATGCAATACAAGTTGCATGTCAAGCGTGGAGCAAATCTCATGAACGCGGTCATGTAAAGTTAGCCCGAGCCGCTTCATCCCACTATGCCACAAAGATGCAAAGTACTCAACTAAAGATAACAAGAGCATCAACGCCCACAAACCATTGTGTTCTACTCGTGCAACCATCTATGCATAAATTTGGCTCTGATACCACTGTAGGATAACGTAGCATAGAAAACAAAAATTTTCCTACGCGAACACGCAATCCAAGCCAAGATGCAATCTAGAGACGGTAGCAACGAGGGATTGTCGAGACTCACCCTTGAAGAGATTCCAAAGCCTACAAGAGAGGCTCTTGTTGCTGGTAGACGTTCACTTGCCGCAAAGCGCGTAGAAGATCTTGATCACGATCGGTTCGGCGCCACGAACGGGCAGCACCTCCCGTACTCGGTCACACGTTCGGTTGTTGATGAAGACGACGTCCTCCCGTTCCAGCGGGCAGCGGAAAGTAGCTCCTCTTGAATCCGACAGCACGACGGCGTGGTGTCGGTGGCGGTGGAGAAATCCGGCGGAGCTTCGCTAGCGTGCGGGATATGGTGGAGGGAGCGGGCGCTAGGGTTTGGGGAGAGGGGGTGGCCGGCCACTATGGGGGGCGGCCAAGCTGGAGGCTTTGGTGTGGCCCCCTCCCCTTGGCCCTCTATATATAGGTGGAAGCCCCAAGTGTTGGACTACAAGTCTTCGAATAAGACCCGAACCCAAACCTTCCATATGGTGGGAAACTTCCTCCCACTAGAGGTGGGAATTCCACCTTCCATAGGGTGGGTGGCCCCCCTAGGGGAGTCCACTTGGACTCCCCCCACTAGGGTTGGCCGGCCATGGAGGTGGAGTCCATGTGGACTCCACCTTCCTTGGTGGTTTCTTCGGACTTTTCTAGAACCTTCTAGAACCTTCCATAGAACTTACATCATTTTATTCACATAAAATGACATCCTATATATGAATCTTATTCTCGGACCATCCGGAACTCCTCGTGATGTCCGGGATCTCATCCGGGACTCCGAACAAATATTCGAACTCCATTCCATATTCAAGTTCTACCATTTCAACATCCAACTTTAAGTGTGTCACCCTACGGTTCGCGAACTATGCGGACATGGTTGAGTACTCACTCCGACCAATAACCAATAGCGGGATACGGAGATCCATAATGGCTCCCACATATTCAACGATGACTTTAGTGATCGAATGAACCATTCACATACGATACCAATTCCCTTTGTCACGCGATATTTTACTTGTCCGAGGTTTGATCATCGGTATCACATTATACCTTGTTCAACCTCGTCTCCTGACAAGTACTCTTTACTCGTACCGTGGTATGTGGTCTCTTATGAACTTATTCATATGCTTGCAAGACATTAGACGACATTCCACGAGAGGGCCGAGTATATCTATCCGTCATCGGGATGGACAAATCCCACTATTGATCCATATGCCTCAACTCATACTTTCCGGATACTTAATCCCACCTTTATAACCACCCATTTACGCAGTGGTGTTTGATGTAATCAAAGTACCTTTCCGGTATAAGTGATTTACATGATCTCATGGTCATAAGGACTAGGTAACTATGTAATGAAAGCTTATAGCAAATAACTTAATGACGTGATCTTATGCTACTTAATTGGGTGTGTCCATTACATCATTCATACAATGATGTAACCTTGTTATTAATAACATCAATGTTCATGATTATGAAACTAATCATCTATTAATCAATAAGCTAGTTAAGAGGCTTACTAGGGACTCTTTGTTGTTTACATATCACACATGTATCAATGTTTCAGTTAATACAATTATAGCATGGTATATAAACTTTTATCATAAACATAAAGATATATAATAACCACTTTTATTATTGCCTCTTGGGCATATCTCCAACAGGAGGTTGCAGCCAGAGATGCTAGCGACAGCCAGAAGTTTGCCAAGACCGCAGCCGCAATGTTAGAAGAAAGAACCATAGCGGCGAACTTCGTGGACCACTTTCAGAAGAAGGACCGCGAGGTTGATGAATCTCTCGAAAAGGTCAGGCAACTCGAGAAGCACTGGGAGGCCAAGGTAAAGTTTGTGCAGGAGGAAGAAGCTAGAATCAGGCGAGAGGCCATCCTTCCCCGCAAGATTACCTTCGCAACACCCACAGAGCAGCAGCCGCTCGCAACTCCAAAGGATAACATGAAGAAGGCTGCGAGCTCCTAAAGAAGGACGAGGAGATTGACATCAACTACGTCAGGAAGCTCGTTGCTTCAGCAATGCGACAACAGCAAGGCAGACACTTCGCGCAGGTTAGCATCCAATCCGGAACAATGCATATCCACCGCGCAGAAGGACGCCATACCAAGTCAACATCGTGATGACGAGTCGCGCACCGGATCTACGGACGCGGGAGGAAAATCGGAGATCATCAAACCCAATCCCAATACCATCGGATTCAGCTCAGAAAGATCAGGAAAAGGGAAGGTGCGATGTACACAGAGACAAATATCGTGTTCCATCACCGCCGCCCCGAGCTTCGCGTCCTCCGCTACCCCCTCGACGTCGCAGTCCTGCCGGAAACCCCAGGCCCCATGGGCCAGGAGGAATCAACATCACGACGGCATGCCGGCACCTAGAGACGAGAACGAGGGAGCGTACGCTGGAGCAACAGAAGCGGAATCAAGACCGCGAGCCAGAGCCTCGTCGGAATCAAGACGCGAGCTGAGCCTCGTGGACAAGAACGCGACTGCCTCGCGGAAGCCAAGGACGCGATCCGGAACCAAGGAGGAGCCGGAATGAGGTGTACGCACCTGAGCCACGCAGAGCCGGAACGACGGAGGCGACCACCACCAAGAGGAAAGGAGCCACCGGAGCCGGAGCAGTGAGGGAGCCACGCCACGGGTCCGAAGGCGGAAGATCATCCCAAGGCCCCTCGCAGATCTCCCTCACCACCACCAAGTGGAGGAGGAGGTGGAGGCGGAGGCAGAGGCCGGAGATCCCGTTCTCGCTCAAATCGCCGTGGTCCTCGTGATGCCGGGATCGCCTCAACGAGTATAGATCGACTACATTGGTCCAAGGTGCTTTGGCCGGATGATCGAGAGGAACCAAAGCCAAGAAGCTTGAACCTTAAGCTACCCTCTGAAGCATTATGATGGCAGCGAGAGGCCGGATACCTGGATCGAGGATTACTACAATGCGTAGCTAACCGCAGGAGGAACCCCGAATATAGCCTGCCGCATGCTCCAAGTTGTACTTATTGGTCCAGCTCCTTTGGCTCAGCGACCTCGAGGAGAACACCATCTTTTCTGGTTGGACTCGAAGAAGCCTTGAACCACCACTTGAGTACTTACAGAGACCGGCCACCACCCGATCTTCAAGCTTGCATCCGGAAGAAGGGTGAGACATCTAGGAGTTTCCTCACCCGATGGTTGGCAACGAGAGTGCGAGAACGTAGATAACCGCACAGCAATGCACGCCTTCATTGGTGGTTTGCAGCGTGGGGGGCTGCTGCGCCACAAGCTTACATGCCTGGTGAACGCAAACAAACTCACTCTCGATGAGATGATAAACATCGCCAACGATCATCACCGCGCGATGACGACGAGCGGAGATCTTGCGGCTACAGCCATACCCTGCAGCTGAGAAGAAAACCGTGATAACGGCGTCAACAACAACAACAAGCGGAAGAACCCCCTGAAGACCAGAAGGGCGGAGGATCCGACATGGTAGCCAGTGACGTTCCAACGCGGAGGTCGGGGAGGCGGAAGAGGCCGCGGACGCGCGGAGAAGCGGAGCGAGGGGGAGACGACAACGCGCGACTGAAGTCCCGCAGCCGGATCCCGCGCCCCCAAACGTACGAAAATACAGGGATATGCCGTGCCTGGCCCATCGGATCCGGCTACGGGCAAGTCCTACCCTTTTCATCGCAGTGGGTCAATGATCCCGAAGAACGACCCGAGAGGCGGGATACAAGCGACCGGAAGCACCACGCGGCAAAGGAGGCAAGAGCAAGAACAAGGACAAAGAGGAGGACAGTTCGAGGCCATGGACGAGGACGACTTCGCCGGAACCCAAGGAGGGTACCGCAGCAAACAAGTCACCCCTTTGGTAGAAAGAGTGTCGGAACTTACCACACCTTCCTCGGAACCCCCAACTCCGAAAAATCGGCGCTCGGATCTTGAGCATACCTGTTCCGGGCAATGCCATGATATGTCAAGTGGTCGAGAAACCTGTACTTGGAGTCGGATCATCCTACGTCATCCCCAAAGAGTGCTACGCCACAGTTTGTGAGTCCCGCATAGACGTGTGTGACTACTCAAGTGTCTTATGGACGGAGGAGCCAGCTGAACATCATGTACTGGAGACCTGGGAAGATGAACCTCACCAAGGACCAGCTCAAAGCACCAGAATTCCATGGTGTGGTTCCGGGTAAGAAGGCAAACTCCGGGGCAGCATCAAACTTCCCGTGGCCTTCGGCGATGTGAACAATTACCGCGAAGAGATGATCACGTTTGAAGTGGTGCCCTTCAAAAGCTCCTACCACGTGATCTTCGGCAGGCCCACCTACCACAAGTTCCACGCCAGGGCATGCTACATCTACAACAAGCTCAAGATTCCGGTCCTAACGGTTGGATCACATGTCAGGAGACTACAAGAAAGCTAGGGGCTGGAGGGCGAGCCGCGCTGCAGAATCCGTCATATACGGAGAGAGGCTGCAAGGCCTACCAGGCCAGCGGTGGATCCGGCGAGATCACAGACCACCAGAAGCGATCTCGAGAGAAGCCTCGTTCAAGGCCGCGATAGAAACCAAGAAGCATGACCTCATTGAAGGAGACAGCTCCAAGCAGGTTTCAGTCGGGGCCAACATGGACCCCAAATAGAAAAGCGCTCGTCGAGTTCCTCGAGCTAACATGGATATCTTCGCATGGCAACCTTCTGACATGTCCGGAGTACCAAGGGAACTCGCCGAGCACTACCTCAACATAAATCCGGGTGCAAAACCGGTGAAGCAAACTTGCAACGGTTTTGATAAGAAGCGCCGCGCCATAGGAATGGAATTAGCAAAGTTACTAGAGGCAGGTTTTGTAGTAGAAGTTATCCATACCGATTGGGTCGCAAACCCCGTCCTTGTACCTAAAAGAATTCTGAAATACTAAGAATGTGCATCGATTACTCGGGCTTGAATAAGCATTGTCCGAAAGATCCGTTCCCTTAGCGCATTGACCAAGTCATTGATTCGACGGCAGGGGCGGAACTTCTGTGTTTTCTTGACGCGTATTCCGGGTATCATCAGATCTTGATGAAGGAGTCCGACCAAAGGCGACCTCTTTCATCACACCCTTTGGCACATATTGCTATGTTACCATGCCTTTTGGTTTGAAAAACGCAGGTGCCACATACCAGGACGATGCAGCGGTGCGAAGGACCAAATTGGTCGGAACGTGCACGCCTCACGCCGGCGACATCGCGGTCATGACCCGAAAGGGATCCGACTTGCTGAGCGACCTCAAGGAAACCTTTGATAATCTCCGACGGTACAAGATGATGTTGAATCAGCTGAAATGCGTCTTGGCGTACCAGCCAGGAAAACTCCTTGGCTTCATTGTTTCTCACGAGGCATTGAAGTTAACCCGGAAAAAATCAAGCCCATCCTGAACATCAAAAGGCCAACTTGTCTCAAAGATGTGCAACGATTAACTGGTTGCGTTGCAGCAATCGGTAGATTTGTTAGCCGTCTTGAGAAAGCCTTACCTCTATACAAAAGAAAACCGACAAGTTTGTCTGGGATGAAACAGCAGATAAAACACTTCAGGAGATGAAGAACATACTCTCCTCCCCACCTATATTGGCAGCTCCAGCAGTGAGCCTATGCTCCTCTACATAGCGGCTACCAACAAAGTTATCAGCCTCGTAATCGTGGTGGTGCGAAAGGAAGAAGGATTTGAGCACGGAGTCCAAAGGCCTGTCTATTACATTAGCGAAGTCTTGACGGAATCAAAGCAGAGATACCCACTCACTGGAAAGCTAGCTTATGGAGTTTTCCTTGGAAGCCGGAAGCTGAGACACTACTTCCAGGAGAACCCAATGACAGTGGTGAGCAAGGCTCCCGGCAACGATCATCACCAACGCAACGGGACGCGTAGCAAAATGGGGCATCGAGGTATCTGCCTTCGACATCAGCTACGAAGCCCGAACTGCAATCAAGTCTCAAGTTCTAGCGGATTTCATCGCAGTTGGAGTGAAGCTTACGGAATGCACACTGTCCGGAACACAGAAGCTTGGGTCATGCACTTTGACGGATCCAGCAACATCAAGGCTTCAGGGGCTGGAGTTACCCTGAAGTCACCTCACGGAGAAGAACTGCGTGCGTTAGTTCACTTCGAAGCAACCAGCAACATGGCGGAATACGAGGCTCTACACGGTCTGCGCATCGCTAAGGAAATTGGGATCAAGCACATCATATGCTGCGGAGATTCCGACCTGGTGGCGACAAGTAGCGGAACCTGGAACGCCGAAACTCCGTCATGGCGGCTTCTGAGAGCGAAGTTGGACAGAGATCGCCAAGTGCTTCCTGATACGTCAAGTACGTCAGGAGAGACGATAACACAGCGGCGGACATGTTGTCCAAGCTCGGATCCGCAGGAAGCCAGTGCCTGGAATTTTCCTTGAGCATCTGCGAGTACCCTCGGTGAAGGGTGCAAACCCGGAAAATCCCGATCTGGCAGTTTCTCCGGCTAAGGAAGTGATGGCGTCATTCCGGCCTGGACTCAGCCGTTCTTGGATTATCTCATTGATCAAAAGTTGCCGGAGGACGAGGTCCACACGACAGATCATCAGACGAGCAAGATCCTACACAATTGTTGATGGACAGCTCTACAAAGAGCGCAAACGGGGTATTTCTCAAATGCGTCTCAGTCAAGATGGCATTGAAATCCTTAGAGAGATCCATGCAGGGGATTACGGGCATCATGCCGCCCCAGTCCCTCGTTGCAAAAGCTTTTCGGTTAATTTTCTGGTTAACAGCTAAAGAAGACGCTGATAAAGCTGGTGAAAACTTGCCCCGCAGTTGTCGGTACTATGCTCTCAACCAAACGCTCAGCCCAAGAGCTGAAGACCATACCTATCACCTGGCCGGTCTGAGGGCTCGATATGGTTGGTAAGTTAAAAAAATCATCTCTGGCGGTCATGAATACCTCCTGGTCGCTATTGATAAGTTCATTAAGTGGATCGAGGCAAAGCCAGTGAGAAAAGCCGATGGTGCAACGGCACTAAAATTTGTTTGTAGCCTCGTGACGAGATTCGGCATTCCACACAGCATAATCACAGACAATGGCACAAACTTTGCGCAGGGAGAACTCAAGGATTACTGCGATGAAGTTGGGATCGGCTTGACCTTGCATCTGTGGCTCATCCACAATCTAATGGTCAGGTCGAACGAGCTAATGGCCTTATACTAGCCGGAATCAAACCTCGCCTTGAAGACCGCTGCGCCGCGCAGGCGGAGCTTGGGCTGATGAGCTGGATTCTGTGCAGTGGGTTTACAACTACCCTAACAGTCAACAGGATTTACTCCTTTCTTCCTGGTATACGGATCAAGGTGCCTCCCTACGACATCATCCATGATTCACCGCGAGTTTCCGCCTACAATGAAGAAAAGCTGCGAGGCTCGACAGCTATCTGTGGACCTGATGAAGAAGCTCGGAATCTAGCGGACCAACGCTCCACCATTTACGGCAGAAGCTCCGGCTATCATAGGCGTCGAGTTGGAACCGCTCGTTCATGGTCGGAGACTTAGTCCTCCCCTTCGCCGGGTGAAAGATCACAAGTTGCAAACTCCATGGGAAGGACCTTTTGTCATCAGCAAAGTACTACACAACGGATCCCTACTATCTCGTTGTTCCGGGAACTAAAGGATAGACCTGCCAACTGGCATCGGAAGCAGCGAGAAGATCGGGTGACATATATGATGAAACGGATCGTCCCTGGAACATAGCACAACTACGTCCTTTCCACACTTAGCGCTTTACGCATTACATACCTTGTAATATCTATGATACATGATCAATGAAATAAAGCTTTTGGTTCACTCTTAAAGTCTTTTACCTCCTTTAATTTTCATTTGGATCGTGTATGTTTTCCGACTAAAGCGCAGCTGGATCTTTCCGCCTAGGCGTGTATGAAAGTTGTGATTTCAAAATCGTCCCTTAGGACGTAAGTTTAAGTTTTCTGGCGGAAATTTTTTCATTGCGAACCCATGGATTCTGGTAGCGACTTAGGCACTTGGGCTGGGGGCTTGTTTCGCGGTTATTGACGGATTGCCATTGGGCTTCGTCGCCGCCGGCGAGCGTTTCCGGACGGGTCTTCCGGCTCGTGGAAGGTCAAGTGGGCAAGCCAGAAATCATCAAACCAGCACTTGCTTTCAAGAAACAATACATGCAAATAATATATAAACGGATAGCAGGATAAGTTTTTTCCGCCCACGCATGCATGCCTGTTTCGCCCCTAACTACTTAAGAATTTAAGTTATATTACAAACCCTCGCTGGGGCCAAAATGATGCATTGTTTTATCCCGCAGGACATAAACGTTTTCACTCCGCCTTGGACGGAGAAGCAGTGGCCTCTGGATCTTTTCCTTTGGCGCCTTCAGCCGGAGACGACACGTCTTCATCGCTCTCTTCATCTTCGTCGGAGGTTGCAGCGCTGGTCCTGGGCTCTTCCTCTTCGGGAGCGTCCTTGGAGCTGGTCCATGTAAACTGGGTTCCGGATTCCGCAGGACGGGCCTCCGCGTCGCGCTCTGTTTGGAGTTCATCTTCAAGGGGCTCGTCTGCTGGGAGAACCACCTTGTCGTAGAACTCCTCGTGACGGATCCTCCGCGCGATGCGGGTGTCATAGCCACTCACTGCATCGAGAAGCTTTCCGACATCTGCGGTCGGAGGAACTCCAGAAGACACCCGATCCAGGTCCATCTTCGGGTTATGCGCCAAGCACATGGTTAGAGTCATAGCAGCTGCACCTCGGGCAGATGACGCTTGTAGATCGGTCACCAGCTCCGGAAGAATATCCATACGTTTGATAAGCTTGCGCAGACTGCATGTGCGGCTCCTCTTTAGGGACAAGTTATGGCATATCTTAGAGAAGCGGATATAAGATCCTTGCAGTCATCGCCGCGTGGAAAGAACGTCGTCCGGGGGAATTTGTTCCGGCGCTTTTCAGTATCCGAGTGGCTCTGCAGATAAATACAAGAATAAACATTCAAGTTGAGCACGAGTAACTAAGCATCAAGACAAGAAATTCCGAGTATAAGTACCCAGAATATTTCGACGACGCAGTCCCAATGGTGCTCCGCGGTCTCCATATATTTCCGGAGTCCATTGAGCTCCTTTGCTGCCTCTTGATGGTCTCTTCCTCAGCATTTCGCTTCTTGCGCGACCCGCCTTTCTCCACGATAAGCTCGGGTTTTTCCGCCCAGCTGCTTCTCGGCACGCTCCTTCTCAGCTCCGCCTCCTTCGGCTTTATCTCAGTTCTTGGTAGGAGGAGCGCAGGTTTTCCAGCTCGGAGGTGGTGGCGAGGGAGGAAGATGCGCCTACAAGGATTCAAGTTAGATACAATTCAAAGTCGGAACGTGAACTGATAAGAAAGGTCGGAAACCAACCTTGGGCGTCCGCCACTGCTTCAATTCTGCATTCTTATCTGTAAGGGTCCGGATGTTTTCCGCTTGGCGGCGCTGCAGAGCAATATTTTTATGCAGCTCATAGTGCAATGCCTGCTGTTCAAGACAGAGCAGGAGTCAAAATTCCGCTTACAACACAGTGGTGTCCTTTGAAGCATTATTGCCGGAATCTTTCCGACATCATGCTTGGGGGCTACTGTAACATTTTAAATAAATCTTCCCAAAAGTAGCGGTACTCTAAAGCATTTAAGCGCTCACTACTACTTGTTTCCGCTTACATGCTTGGGGGCTACTGGGGAGTACCTTTTGTTTGCAGATGAGCTTGTCGAAGAACTCGCCGACGCCCTTCTTGAAGTCCTGGATTTCCGACGTCCGGCGTCCGGCTTCCCCCAGGCGTTGTTCAGCATAGCATTGAGCAAGTCTTGTTCAAGCTCCCATTTTTCGCCTCTGAGCTGTTTGAAAATTTTGTAGCATATGCCTTGGGGGTGGAGGTGAGTCAGCCGGATCTCCAGTTCTTTGGGCAACGACATCGCCGGCCATAGGCTCCGACCTCTCGAGTGACTTCAGTCTCCTTGATCTGGTGTTTCTTCTTGGGCAGGGCCTTGGCCTTGGGATCCTCTCCGCCCACCTTCTCGCTGCTGACCGGAATTATCTCCGGTGGAGTGTTTGCGGCAGGAGAGGGAGATTGATCCGCCTGAGGAGGGGATGACGGGGGAGCAGTGTGGGAAGCGCTTGGCGGAGCTGGGGTAGCAGGACCAACAGCCGGAGATTTCCTCATAAATTCCGTGATGGGTTTTTGGCTGGCGGTCCGAGTGGCGGTGATAGTCGGAGTCCTGCGAACAAATAGAAGAAAATCGCATAAGTAACAGATGCATCAAAGTAAATATGTACCATGCCCGGAAACTTACGGGCGCGGGGATGTTGGGGCGTGAGCGTTTGCTGTTGTTGAAAGCATTTTCAAACGTTCCGCTCCGCCTTCCTTGAGTCGAGCGGAGGGGCTTGACGATCTTGGGCTTCTTGGCGGAGGCCTCGCGGCTCCGCCGGGCCGGAGCTTTGGCGCGGGGCCTTCGCAGGTCGAGCTACCTTTGCGGTGCTTACTCCTCTTCCTCTTCTTCATCTCCGAACCTCCTCCGCCGTGTCGCCGCCGGGGGCATGAAGAATGGTGCGTAAGTTTTCCTCCGCCAATGTAGCGAGCTGGAGGGAAAGATAAAGTGTTAGTCAATATCCAAAAATTTGTGAAGTTTGAAGTAACGAAAGGATTGAAGCTTACCGGAGGACACTGGTCGTTCGTGTAGATGTCTTTGATCAGTTCCGGGATCGGTTGACCCCGGCCCACCTTCACCCGTCTTGAATCTCCTTTTGAGAGAGTCAGCCAGGAAGATCGTGGCGGGTAGCTCGGAGGTTGTCCGCTCCTTGGTATATGCATTAGTCGCGTGGTATATCGTAGAGCTGGATCGCCGAGTGGTCTTCCCTGTAAGCCGGGTTCGTTAGCTGTCGTGGACTAACCCAGAGATTCTCGCGCCGCCTTCTCGTGATGGGAGTTAGGAGAGGCGATGATGAAGCTCCAGCTTAAGTAGATCTTCCGGAGAGCTCGTTGTTGAACTTGGGGAGACCATCATGGATCTCTGGAACTGGCACATTCTTCTCAAACCATCCGGCATTCCACAGTACCGGACGGTTCGTCACCCAGTCATGTGGAGGGTACATACGACCAGGTCGGAGCATGAATGTCATGCTCCCGATTCAGCATAGCTTTGTCTTTTGTTTCTTTCTTCACTCGGAAGAAAAACTGCCATAACTTGACGTCTGGCCGGATTGAGATGCCCTTCGCAGAGAGTTACGAAGTTGGACGAGAAGGTAGGAGTTGGGGCGGATGTTGTGGGGCTGAAAGCCCGTATGTTGTGAGGATGGAGAAAAATTCCGAGCAAGGGAGCGATAATCCGCGTTCCACCCAAGCCTTGGTCATGACCACTTCTCCGGCTCCTGGCTTGGGGACGACGGTGACGCGTATGAAGCTCCAATGTGCGGAGATCATACCTTCGTTCTGGAGCTCTCTAAGCTCCGTATCAGTGGTTTCGCAGGCCACCATTGACCCCGCTCTCCTTCGCGGTTCCGGGCCTTGGAGGCTTTCTTGTTCTCCGTCTCTTGCACCTTGGCAGCCATTCTAGCTTGCCCTTGAAGTTCTTCTTCGATTTCTTGTGCGGTTGGGATCCGGCTTAACTTGGTGCTGGAAGATGCGGAAAAAGGTTGAGCCAGCCGGATGTCGGAAACATATGGTGGTAGATATGCTATGGGATCCGGACAGATAGGCTCTAATGAACTGGGATCCGGGCTATTCGGAGAACTACCAGTACAATGAGAGTCGATTGGCATGCTTCCGGCTGCACCCATGCAAAGTGTTTGAGTAACCGGAGTCTACTCTACTCTACTTCTTCTTCTACAAGTCCGGTGCACGTACCGTCAATGGCGCGGCGAACCGACGGTGCTCCGGCGAGGTCGAAGGACGTCGAACTTGCTGAAAACCGGCCCGCGTGACCACGAATCGGCGGCGGGGAAGATTTCCCGATCAACCGTGGCGATCTTGGAGCGAAGGGAGGTTTGAAGCGACCGGGCGCGAAGGTCTCTGCGGCGGAGCTCGTCGGAGTTCAGATCTTGCTGGCGGCGCGGCTGGAGGAGGAAGACGAAGTGGTAACTGGGGTGAAAAGAATGAGAAATCACCGCGTGATGGGGTATTTATAGACCACGCGCGGAGATTCGCGTTCCGGATCCGACGGCGGAAACTGAACGGTCTCACCATTGGATGCATGACACGTGTCTTAGGTTAAAAACGGTAAAATGACGTGGAGGTGATTTAACCATGCGCTCCCGAAATTTCCGGCTAAAGATTCGCATCTCCGAAAATTTAAGCGCGGGAAGATAGGAAGTTGTGCGCGGGAAAAATGCAAACTCCGTTACATTATCAATATCTGAAGGACATAAGGATTTCCGGTTAAATGATATCGGAAACAGGAAAGTTGGAAGCTCTTCAAGATTCTCTTCGGTTCAGAGTTATTTGAAGACGGAAGAATGATGAATCTCGGAGAACTGGCTCTTGTTGTGGGTATACTTTATGGGTATATCAACGACATGGCCTAGATCGGCAAGCCCGGGTGGCCCAGAGACGGTGATGGTGGCATGGGGCCCATCGGGCGGCCCATTGCGATGATCAAGAAGGATGAAGTCCAGCCCAGGAACCGGGCCGGATCCCTAACCGACCTACGAAGGAGTGGGATCCGTGAGGCCCATAAAGTATCCGGATCCAAGTATGGCCATAAGGAAGGCGGATCCTTGACGTACACGGCAAGATATTGTACCGTAGTTAGGCAACTTGTATTCCGGCTAGGACTCTCCATGTAAACCCTAGATCCGGCGCCTTTATAAGCCGGATCTGGAGCCCTAGAGGCACAACCACAACCATTGTAACAACGCGCAGCGCCCCGGATAATTCCGGACAAACAGCGAGGCCCCGTCATCGTGCGAGGTGTTCCGAAGCCGGGTAACCTCGCCACCGTCCCCGTGTGCACTCCGCCCTATGGCCCCTACTTCTTCTCCCCCTCGTGAGGATCCCTCCTCCGAGGTATCGTCGATTAGGCAACGACAGACGATACTAAGGAGAAGTGAACTATAAGGATTAGAAAAAGTGAACTTCACCCATCCTACACCTATCCTGCTAAGCCTAGGAGGAAGGGTCAGAGTGAACTATAAATGCATTCACTTTATTTTGCAACCTATCGACTTTTTGCTACTGTGTCCATGCAAATATTGCAAAGTTGACCTTGGCACAGGAGACTCTCAACTGCTTTAGTTGAAGCAGTGGACTCTCGGGGCGGTGGTGGGTGGACTTCCTGAGTTGACTGAGTGAAGTGCCAGGGAACAATCAAGTGCACTGCCATCAAAATTCTAATTATTCTTCATACTTGCACTATACTTAAGACTTCTACTATCATATACATCACCAATTAGGAGAAGTTAACTCCACAGATTAGAAGAATTGAACTTCCGATGATGAAAAATAAAATTTGCACATTGTTTGGTTTCTATAGCTGCATCTTGCAATGTTTTTTGTGCAGAACTTCCTATATCAACGAAGTAAACATACTGAAAAAATATAAATTTCTCAAGCAGAAGTGAACCTTGCAACCCAAAAATTAATTTAGTTTTAGCACCTACAGTAAGAACCCCTACCGCTGGAAAGGCCTTGCGCTGCTACAATAAATCCTACTGCATTCTCCGCTCGACAACACCAATATCTAAATCGTGTTTGGTTAACTCCCAGGATGCTCACAGTGGACTTCCCAACTCAGCACGGTGGTTACCGCAGGGAGGTGATAGCCAACGGGGAGGCGCAAGCATAACAACAGGTCACAATCTAAGAAAAACTGAAACATCAAACAATCTCTTACTGAACTTCCGACAAAGCAAAATCGCCTAAAAAAAGTAAAGTGAGTTTCCCAGTGACACACACATCATAGGAGTTCAAAGGAGGGAGCTTACTTGTGCAAACAACAACAAACTGAACCGAACTTCTGGCTAATAGTGAATGTGAACTGCACCACAATCGCTAGATAGAGATGGCATCCTGGTCATGGTAAACCTGCCAATAATTAATAGGGATTTCTATTTTCGTGCCCTCAGTTCCTTAGTTGTACTCAGTTTTCCCCAGCTCCTTAGTTTTTCCTCAGTTTTACCCCCAAACGTTTGTGCAGAAACCCAGAAGCAGCTCAGGCGGCAGGATTCCCGTTTAGTTGACCGTTCGTCACGTGTGGGGCCGCGTCGTGTGGGCCCGCGTCGCGTGGGGTTGGTAGAAAGGGACCGCGTGGGACAGGACGAGAAGCGTTTGGTTGCACGTGAGCGGGAGTTCTGTCTCTCTCGGCCCAAAATTGGCATTATTAAGTGCACCTTTTTCCCCTCTTTCTCTCTGTCCTTTTCACCAAATTAGTATAAAATCTAGAGAAGCTTGCATTTCTGACTTTCTTCAATTATTTGTGCCTTTTGGCCCTCGTTGTTTGCCCAATATGGCAGCAAATCTAGTACTCCCTCCGGTCCATATGTATGTAGTTAAATCTAGAAGCAAATCTCCAGGATAATGTACGATAAATTCACAGTCATAGTAAATCAAGAAAACTAAGTACGGCCAACAAAATATAGTAGACTAGGGATAGATAATCCCTAGATAATATGGATAGATAATAGGCTGCATACACAGCAGCCAACATAGTAACAGGTTCTTCACAGCACCATCATACTAACATAACAACAAGGGATCCCTAGCTAACAACAAAGGGATCCCAACAACAAACTAGGAGGCAGCAGCAGCAGCAGCACACGTCCGGGACTCCGCCTACCCCATCGGCTCTGCCTCCACTTGTTGCTCTTGCTCCCCTTGGGAGCCTTGGGCTTGAGCGGAGGCATGCGGCGGAGATCTCCACTGCAAGCTGCGGAGGTGCATGCCGAGCGCCACGTGCAGCGCGGAAGGAGTGGACGTTCACCGTCGTGCCGACGTTGGGGAAGGTGTTGCGATGTTCTCGGCATGCGTGACGAGGAGTTGAAGTCCGTGGCGCCGAGTCTCTGGTGCGAAGGGCACACACCTCCTTGGCGAAGTAGGAGATGTGGCCGACCTGCAGCCTCGGAAGACCAGAGTCTTGGTGTCCTCCTCCTCTTCGCCGCTGACGTCGCTGCTGACATCGATCCATATCAAACAGAAACTAGTGAATGAGTTGCAACGATGACTAACGTACATGATAACAAAGTTAAGAAAAACAGTCGCCTCGGTTAGAGTGGACATGATTATATATCTACGGGGAAGGTGTTAGCGAACTAAAGCTCATGCACAACAGATTTGTACACAGCAATGGTTCGCTGAACCCTCCCTGTAAAAATTTGTGCCCAACCATTCATCATAGGCAAAGAAACAGATTCTAGATCTGAACTAGATCTAAACTTGAACACATTCGAGATTATTTGCAAAATTAAACGGTTGATATCTTTTGATTAGTGCATAAAATAACTGATTGAGATCCCATGATTACTTGCATAAATTAACGATTGAGATCCAATATTACTTGCATAAATTAACCGAACAGCCGAACCCCAAATCTTAAACGAAATCAAGAAGTGATCAAAACAAAATGGAATAAAATCGGCGCAAATATTAGCCCAATACTCATCCATCTACAGATCCATCTACACCAGCAAAAATAGGGTTCAAAAAGGAATGGGGAACAAAAAGGAAGCAAACCGTAGTTACCTCGTTCCATGGGTCCTCCGGGGAGGTGTCGTAGGGGTTCGGGGGAGGGACGTGCGGCACGGGGTCGTAGGGGTCGACCCATCCACCGGGATCCCAGCCCCACCCGGCGGCGGCGGCGGAACGTAAATCGTCCGTAGAGGGACGGCGCCGAAGATGGAGGCGTCGCGCTTTGAGCCCACCTCGACGATGGGATTGGCATTCTCCTTGTCCATCTACGGCGGAGGAAGAGGAAGAGGAGAGGGAGAGGGTTTTGCTTTGGAGAAGATGATGGGACGTGAGAGAGGGCGTTGCATGAGCGAGTGAGAGTGACGAGAGAGTGCGGGCGTCTATAAAGGCGAGGGTGGTTAATGCGACCCGCGTCCTACGCGTGCAGCGCACGTCTTGGACTTCTGCAACGCGACACGCGTCCACGATTGCACGTCTCGACTTCTCCACCGCGACCCGCGTCTACGCGTCAACAATTGCACGTGTCCTCGAGTCTAACCCCGGAAATTTAGATATACTCAGGTATACCCGAGTCTTATACTAGCATTTTTGTGTGCTCAATTTTCCCCTCGAGTGCTATACTGGCTAGTGCAATATACTCAGTTTTACCCTCAAGTGGCTGGTCAACAGAGAGTCAACAAATGGGATTAACTAGTTAAATGAGTCATTTAATGTGCAAAAAAATCCTAAAAAGAGTGGCACTTACTCATGGAGTCTTTACCACAAATTGCCACTTCTCAAATCATAGATAAATCATAGATAAATCAAGTTTTACCACAAATTGCCACTTCTCAAATCACCTAGTAGCTATGAAGGTGCATGGTTTTCCACAACAAGCCCTTCCCAAAACAGCTTCCCCCAAATCATACTTTGTCTAAATGAGGCCACAATTCTCACACTGATGTATATTGGTATTGCAAATAGTTTGAGGTAGGCCAAGATGGTTTCATTGTACAAAACACACATTTTCCATTTTTCAAATCTCAAATTTGAATCCTTAGTCTTTACTACTCAGGTGCCCTTGGTTTCTTGATAGTACTGGTTTTTTCTCTCTTCACAAATTCTCTGCCGTGATTGGTCTAGCCCATGTCGGGGTTATCATATGGAAAATGATCGTATCCATAAATGATCTCTCTGTTGGCGGTTAATTAGCTTAGTTTCAACAGTAGCTGTAAGGGCGGTTTCTGAATTATTTTTCACGCGCTAAAAATTATAAACTATTTTAGGCGTTACTTTTCACGCAAAAAAATGATAAACCATCAACAATTTGTTGTAGCCATTACTTTTCACGCAAAAAAAATGATAAACCATCACCGATTTGTTGTTGCCATTACTTTTCACGCAAAAAAATGATAAACCATCAACAATTTGTTGTAGCCATTACTTTTCACGCAAAAAAATGATAAACCATCACCGATTTGTTGTTGCCATTACTTTTCACGCAAAAAATGATAAACCATCAACAATTTGTTGTAGCCATTACTTTTCACGCAAAAAAATGATAAACCATCACCGATTTGTTGTTGCCATTACTTTTCACGCAAAAAAATGATAAACCATCAACAATTTGTTGTAGCCATTACTTTTCACGCAAAAAAAATGATAAACCATCACCGATTTGTTGTTGCCATTACTTTTCACGCAAAAAAATGATAAACCATCAACAATTTGTTGTAGCCATTACTTTTCACGCAAAAAAATATGATAAACCATCACCGATTTGTTGTTGCCATTACTTTTCACGCAAAAAAATGATAAACCATCACCTAATTTGTTACAAAAGCTGGTTTCAGTGAGACCTAACCAAGTTTGGCATACATGATGGCATACCTATAACAACAAGGAATATCTAAAAGGGAAAGTTTGAAAATTTGAAATTTAGGGTGAAATGATGCCATACATGATGCTTTTTTTCGAGGTTTTGACCTGAAAATCAATTGGGTATTATAAAGGGAAATAAAAAGTTCGAAAAATGTAAAACGAAACAATCTATCTATCTATGTATAGAAGATCAGCTGTATGAAATTTGAGGTTATTTAGAGAAGGTAGAAAAATCACCTTGTTAGAAAAGCTGGTTTCAGCGAGACGAAACGGCATGCGCTTAAGCAAAGTGATTTTTTCGAACATCTCCTTATGACCACAAATTTTCCATACATGATGCCATACGTGTAACAACAAGGAACCCTATCTAAAAAGTGTCAAAAAAGTTTGCCCAACCGTATAGCTCTATCAAAAAGAACCTCACCATGGCGCTAGTATAATTTTGGGATAGTTACAAACTTTCGTTACCTAACCTTCAACATGAAACTTGTTTCAAATTCATTTTGGCCTACGAGAAACAAATCCCAACTTGATTCGAGCACCATAGCCTCCAAACGATGCCGATGCCGATATCGGCATGGTCAGAACGGCTATGCTCGCCGCCACTGCTAGGTCAACGTCGGGATGCACTCTCAATCCCGTCCCCTCATTCGATCACTGACACACCAGCGATACCGCCGAGGCCAATGCCGAACGTACATGCGATGCCAATGCCGAACATGCATGCACGCCGCTGTGGGCACGGCCACGCCGACCCGCTATGCTGGACGCCACAGACCGCGCGGTCTTTCCCTTCGCCACCACACTCTCCTAGCACCCACCTATACGCCATAAAGGAGAGACACTAGTTTTCTCTACATTGCTCGTGTTCGTGTCCGACACGTCAGTCAAAGTTTTGACGTAGTCTTCGATGTCGTCGACCATTTCTTCTCTTCTTTGCATGGTTAAACGCGTCTAGTTCATATCTATCTAATGCGTCTGGTCTCGCCTCATGCGGTTCATTGTGGACGTCGATCTCATCTCGGCACCCGCATGCCACCTCCTCCGTGCCATCGCTGTAGAGCTCCATTTAAAATCTAATCCTACCCGTGTATTGCCCCTTGTATCAGCGTCATGGCCCCACTTGTCATTCGATATACCGAAGCCCCACTCGTTCGCGTTTTGGTCGGGATACAGCGATGCTTACGGTCAAACAAAGATGGATGGTCACGTGTCTTTGCGGGCTCTACGTGGCCCCACTAGTCAGAAGATAACGGTCAACCGTCGGGCAGCGCGTTATCACGTGTGATGGTTTCAGACAAAAGTTTGGGTAAAACTGAGGAAAAACTAAGGAGCTGGGGAAAACTGAGTACAACTAAGGAACCGAGGGCACGAAAATAGAAATCCCTAATTAATAAGCATATAAGAACTTTTTCAACAATGTTAGACTGTAAGTCATTATGCTTTAAAAAGTGCCAATAAAATCCAAGTTGCTATGAAGAACTAGATAGTCAAAGAACCAAGGCAATACGTGAAATAGGAAAACTAAACTATTGAACCAAGGCAATATAGATCTTTCTTAGTGTTAAGAATGAGTATAACAACATAATTATAGGGAACAAGAATAGAATATTGAATGCATATGCATAGTTTACTAGATAATTACCTTAAGTTTTAGCGTTGAAATCACCATGGAGTATTACCGGATCATCCATCCCGCAGCCACAAACTTCACAAATATTATCTAGCAGGAATATATAAAATGAAAATAGCAGTAGATGTGAACTTCACAAATTAAGAGAAGTGAGCTTCACAGATTAATCATGGACTTATTGAACTTTTATATGCATACTAAGCGAACTACTATAAGAAAAAGATAAGTTCTACAAAAATGATAACTCCTCACAAACAAATTGAACATCTACTTTGTTAGTCAGGCACAAATAAACACATGCATATGCCGTATTTCTTTCTTTTTAAGTGACCTTCTACTTTGTTTTTCATAGTTGAAGTGGACTGCTCAAACATAGACAACGACTGCATCAGTGGCGGCATTCGGCGGAGGTTCTAAACAGTGAGGAGGGCTGGCCAAGCATGCTGCCAAGGCAAGAATCAGTAGTTCAACTATGAACTAGTGGTGGTTCTGATCTAAAACACCATTAGTTCAGAACCATAACAACATCATTCTGCACCCTATTCTGCAATGAAAGAAATCCTTGGTACAACATTGAGAGAAGCTCACTCTTGTTGCAGCAGGACATTTTTCTGAGAAGCCGACTGAACTTTCTAAAAACAAATAAGTGAACCTCTCTGCAACAAACAACAGCCACAGATGAATTGATTTCTCTGTGTACTGATGGAGATGCTAATATTTCTATATTCGGCTGACACTGAACTTCTGGCAAATTAGAGATGAACTTCATGTATTTTTATAGCTGAAAGTTTTCTTCAATCATCGCTGCCTATGGATAAAAAAAGACAAAATCCAAAGTGAACTTTCTCTTTGTGAACATATTTAACATCTACGTTTTCTTATAGTCAGACACGCATGAGAAGACATAAATGTACTGTGTTTCTGCCCAGGCTTGGTTAGCTTTTGCCTAAATAACAAAGAACAACAAACAGACAGTAAAGGGAGAGATAGTACAGTACAGTCTAGTACGTACCAACAGCAGCAACGTAGCAGTTCAGCTAGCACCCCTAGTCCATCAGTAGTAGGCAGATTAGTTCAGCTCGATGGCCACAACGAGGAACACTAGGTGGGAGTCCAGGCTGGCGTGAGAGTGCTAGTCCAGGCCATTGCTAGTGGCAGTCCCAGCCATTGCGAGTTACAGAACTTCAAGGGGAAGTTCACTGGTGAAGTGCCTTGATCGAATGAGCGGACTCCGCAATACACACATAGCAGTTCACTTTTTAAAACTCTAGCTTGGACGACTGTGGGCTACCATGAATTGTAATTAACTCTAGCTTGTGTTGGACTTCTTTTAACTGTAGTCTATGATTTTTTAAACTGGACTTGTCATATTTTTTAATGAGCTTCTAGCTCTGCCATAGTGAAATCTCTGACATTATATAACAATTTACTGAGAAAGGAAAATGAACTTCAGCAATGGACAAGGTGCACTTCAGAAACAAAACTAAAATTCAAGAATATGAACTTCTATTTTGGGATCATTTCACCGCTAGGAAAACTAAAAGTGCACTCACCAAATAAATTCTTTTGATTGATGATTTTTAGCTAGATACCAACACTTCTATTTCACATCAGTGGCATCACTAGTAAGTGGCAGTGACAGCAGTAGTTCATAACAGCGGGGGCATAAGATGGGGGAGGCGAGGCCGTCGGGGATATGGGCTGCGGCAGCACGCTGGTGGTTGGCGGCGGTGACTCGGGGCGATACAGCGGCGCGATGTGGGGAGGCAGCCGCGGGGGCAGTAGGTGGCGGAGCGCATGGAGGAAGGAGGCCGGGTCGCGTGGTGGAGGACGGAGGCCGGGGCCGCGCCGTTGGGGAGGGAGGTCGAGCGGCGGGGATCCGGGAGGCGCGCGGAAGAGGGGATGCGGGAGGCGCACGGCGGCGGGGATTCGGGAGGCGCGCCGAGACAGTGATGCGGGAGGCGGCGGTGCTCGCGATTTGGAGGTCGGGAGGCGCCGGCGCTAGCGCGGTGAAGGCCTCATCGCGGCGCTCGCGCGATGGAGCCCGGGAGGTGGAAGCGCGCGATCTGGAAGGCGGCGGCGGACGAGGGAGGAGGAGGCGAGGCGGGGCGGGTGGCGGCGGCAGGAGGAGGTGGGTGGAAGAGGCATGCGGCGGCGGGTTGGTCGGGCGGAGCGGCGCAGGGAGGAAGGTGGGGAATGCGGGGGTCGAGCTTTTTTCTTTAGGTAGGTGTGGTTTCCACGGTTGGCGGTTCGGTCAGATTGTGCTCGGATCCGGGTAGAAACTAGTGCTGGAAAAGGGTTCGAGAATAGCTATTCTAGAACCCTCTTAAGGGGGTACCCTCGGGGGGTTCGAGAATAGTTCTATATATATATATATATATATATATATAGGTAAATTTGGTGCTAGGTGCCCGGGCACCATACGTAGATACGCGTATTTTTGCTTTGTAGTACACATACCTGAGGGTATACATACCTAAGTTACACATACCTAAGGTATACATACCTAAGATATGCATACTCAAGTGATACATACCTAAGGTATTGCATACCTAAGGTGTACGTACACTGATACGTGTATATATATGTTAGGTATGTGTAACTTGCATGTGTGTATGTTAAATATGTAAATGTTAGGTATGTGTAACTTGTATGTGTATATGTTAGGTATGTAAGCTTAGGTATGTGTAATTTAGACACACCAAGGTATGTAAATGCGTTGGTGCGTACTCCTAGGTGCCCCAATTATATATATATATATATATATATATATATATATAATATATATATATAGAACATATTCATGCTACACCCATCAAGCCCCGAACGAACCCACCTAGCCGCAAGCCCGCACCCCCGCTCGCACTCCCGCAGAACTCCATGCCTTTTCTATCAAAAAAAAAAAACTCCCAGCCTTATCCACCAAACCACCACCACGCGCCCCCATGGCTACCATCCCCGCCTCCGGCTTTCTGCTCCGGCCGGCCGCCGCGTCCGGCCACCCGCCCAGCGCGCCGCCTGGTCCGCCCATCCCATCGACGGCGCGCCGCCACGGTCGGCCATCCCATCGACGGCGCGCCGCCACGGTCGGCCATCCCATCGACGGCGCCACGCCCGACCTCCCTCCCCAACGGCGCGGCCCCAGCGTCCATCTTCCACCGCGCGACCCGGCCTCCTTCCTCCATGCGCGGCGACAGGTACCTCCCCACGTTGTGCCGCCCCATCGCCCTGAGTCGCTTGCCACAACCAGCACGCCGCCGCGGCCACCGCCCCACCTCCAACCACCAGCGTGTTGCCGCGGCCCACGTCCCCGACGCCCTTTCCCAACAGACTACACGGCGGCCCCGCCTCCCCCATCTTCCCTGTCGCCGGCGAGCGAGGGCTCCACTGCGGCAGGTCTGGCGGAGGCCCTCCCCTCCCCTGCATCGCGCGCCGACCGCCGTCGGCCGGTACATCCCCTCCGTCCAATGGGTCCGGCGGCGCCACCCACGGAAATTCACAAGGGAGGCGCACGGGATTTCACAGGGTGGAGCCGTCTTGCCTTCCCCGGCCTACTCCCCCTCGGGTGGCCTGGCCACATCGCATAGTCGGGCGGTCCGCTGACAGAGCCGGCAGAGTTCACTGCCGCCACCAACAGAGCGCATTACTCCCTGTAACACCAGGTTCGTGAATTACTCAAGCGAACTTATGCTCCCACTGATATGAACTACCGTTGTCACTGCTGCGTACTAGTGATGCCACTTATGTGAAATAGAAGTGTTCGTATCTGGCTATAAATGATCAATCAAAAGAATTTATTTGGTGAGTGCACTTTTAGTTTTCCTAGCAGTGAGATGATCCCAAAATAGAAGTGCATATTCTCGAGTTTTAGTTTTGGTCCTGAAGTGCACCTTGTCCGAACCCTCATTTTACTCACATTGGAACAAGCTATATATGGTCTGAAGTATGATACATGATGAGGATATGAATTTTTGGCTTTATGCTTTAAAATGAACCTCTTTAGCAAGAGGAGCAGCATGAATCTGCATCTTTTTTTTTGAATGGATGATTGCACTAAATTTTTTTTGTTATGCAGTGCCCTGTACTAATACAAAGTATATGTATGGAAGTGCACATAGAAGAAAATAGGTAGTTCATTGTATATAAAATAATAGAAGTGCTCTTCAGTTTGTCACTTTACCTTCTTCCGTCCAAAAAATTCATCATTTAGTTTGTTTGTTATTCACAGGAAGTTCATTCATTAGACGAAGTTCACTTTGGATTGAAAAATAGTTCTATCAGGCTGCACATGGGGCCCTCCAATTGAAGAAGTTATCCAGCCAGGTGTTGTTCCTCGATTTGTGTAGTTTCTTTCAAGAGAGGATTTTCCCCAACTGCAGGTGTGTGTCAACGGAGTCTTATTCTTCAAATCTGTTAGTCTTTGAAGGCCTGAACCAAATAGACTTATAACTGTGACGTCTTTCTTCAATAGCAACTTTGCGATTGAGTTGGAGGAGTTGCGATGCTGTAGGTCAGCATCCGAGGAGGTAGCGACCTCCCAATCCTGCTGCTGCCAAAGATCCCTCTCTCCCTGGCTTCTTCACTCATGTTATTCTTGGGTTCGGCTAGTTGTACATGTGCTTGTCCTGGACATCTGAATGGAAGTTGGGATACTGCAGGTTTATGATGTGCTCATGAATGTCATATGTTTGTTAAAAATGCTCATGTGGTACATGTATGTGCCACAACAAGGACGAGCTCAGCTATTGCATCTTGTCCACTTCTGTATCTCAACACTTTAGGTGTATGTATATTGACAGTTCAGTTGTATGTATATTGATAGTTCACCTTTTTTCTTTTCTCATTGAGAAATGACAATTAACTTATGTATAGAAAGCTTAATCACGTTCAACAGTTCGTTTTCTTCCGTAGTGGAGTTCAATTTGTATGCACTTGAAAATTCATAATGTTTCTGTGTAAAAATTGTTGTGATGATATACTTGGACAAGCTGCAGTTCACTTCTATTTTATTGGCAAGTTCAATTCGTCAAGCCTGGGTTTCACAATTAAATTGGCAAAAGTCCACTGTAGGAAAAATTAATCTAAAAAAGCAGTGGACAGAAATATAAGAATTATTTTATATGGGTTAAATCATCTATAAAAAATTATAGTATACACTAGGAAAATTGCCCGTGCGTTGCGACGGGTTACAGGTTACAACAGTTGCCGCGTAGAAAACCTGGCCCAAAAAATCGGTCGTTCTTACAAGTTAATTTTAGAAGGTATGGGAGTATTATATGAAACAAACGCATGAGTCTATTGTATCTTTATTAATCACACATCCAACAGATTCCTTGCTTACTATTTGCTCTTTCTATTCCATGCGCCGATTGCAAAATAAATATATTTCAGATCAGGAAACCAATGTTATGGTCATTCCAAACACTGACATGTGAATTCGTCCACAACAAAAAAAATCCTCCAATGTGAGGAATATTCTTCTTCAACCATCGATAGAACAGCTCAGCAGAACATATATAAACACCAAACACGATCCTAGAAGCAAGAGAAAAAATAAACCATGAAAATGCAGTCCTGTATATTCTGCATTCTGATATCTAACCCGTTTGGCTGAGATTGAGCATTGAGTACCTAGTGTTAGTTTTGTGCTTCAGAATAACATTAGCGGTCAGGTGTGCTCTACACAACAACCAAGTAGAGCAGTTAGGTAGTGGAGCTACATGCGAGGGTGTGGGATTGCATGTCCAGTGCGCAGCGTTGCACCATACTCGCTCAAGTTTGTTTTCTTGTAATCCTTCAGACTCATTTGAGATGATCCAGATCTGTAATTACAATTCCGGCAACCGGTAGAGAGAGAGGACGCCCGAATCCAGGGATTGGCTGGCTGAGGCTACTAACCTTGTGTCGACCTGCTATGCAGGCGGCTCTGTTCAGGGACGGCCAGATAGATGTGACTGCTGCTTCCATGGAGAAAAGAAGCCAGCGTAGGATGATACTGTATAGGAGGCGTGGATTCCGGATCCGTAGCTCGCACATAACGGGGGCCTCTTCTCCCCTAGTCCCCGTCCCCTACCTCCTCTGTGCAGCCCGTAGCTGCACCTTCCGAGCTCCCCACCTTGCTCCACATTACGGCCGCATATATCCCTCCAATACATCAGCGTCGGCAGCACACTTCATCCTCCTAGCAGAGCCAATGTTTATACCAGCGTGAGATAGGGCCGGGATCCCGCGTTGCCCGCGATTTGTAGAGAAAGCCAGCCTCGGGAGAGTATTAACAACACCAGCAGCAACGACCCAACTAAGGAATCAGGCTGATCACCACACGCCACGCTAAATCAGATTGCCCGTGGCGCCTCGTCGGACCTGCGCGTGGGGCCTGAAAACGCTGGCCGTGACGCGTAAGAACACCTCGGCGAGGAACCATGCCCTGCCCAACACAACGCGCTAAGCCCGGACGGCTTCGTTGGGATCCGGCGCGCCAGGGCCACCTCTCCACCTCCCTGCCGCAAGTGTCGTCGTGCTCTCGACGGCCGGCCCACACGCCTGCACTGGCATCGAACTCGACGGATAGGCGCCACCGCCGAGAGGCTCCTCGACTTCTGGCTGCGCTCACCGCCGTCGACTTTGAGATGTGCCGTCCTCCTCTCGCGTCGCATGCTAACCCGTCGATCGAAGACTTCTTTTGCCGGCCGATGGAAACCACGGTTTCGAGCTTCGTTAATCTCTTTCTGCAGGGATCAGCGTTTGAGGAGACGTGGTATATATGGTGGACTCTTTTGGGCCATGAGTCAAACAATTATGAGTTCGTATGGAACTCGTTTGGATAGGATTAGTTGGAAGGAGATATGCCGCGGACGAGAGTCTTTTTTGAGGCACGGAAGAAAACTATCCCCCGACACGAATTAGTATTTGCATCTTGTACGATAGGAGGTATTGCGATCGATCGAAGGACGTGTGATGCACTGAGGCGGACGGACGAACAAATAATCCAGACGGACCGAACCACGGAAACACTATTTTCTTTATTATTAGGTATAGATAGTAAAATTGCCCGTGCGTTGCACCGGAAGGACGTAAAAATCTGCGTCGCAAAAAGCAGGTATTTTTTATTTGTTCGCAATAGCGAACTAATAAGCCAATTAAATCCAATTGACATGAATATAATTATAAAAAATAAGGCATGACAAAGCTTTTGAAGATGTCGGAGCTGACAGGTCTGAACTATAGTTAGAAAAACACAACGAATACATCATGCCTTATAAAATCACACAAACATTTAGTTTGCACCAATCAACCTATCACTATTTCGATTCGCTGCAAATATTTATACAAGAATCTGTATTGGGAGCGAAAAATAGTAAATTATAGAACTATGAACAATAAACATGAATAATAAATTACCTGACGTAATAAATCAGTTGCTTGGTCGTTCATTCAGTGCAACGAACAATGTGTGCAGGAAACAAGCTATCTACTTATTAAAAGTTCTAGCGCGCTCTAGCTGAATCTTTGCTCTGTATTTTTGTTCGTCCTTAGCTTCCTCTATATTCAACGCAAGTTTGGCCTGATATTTTTCCAGAGCTCGTCGCTGCTATTGCTACTTGTAGCTGCTAGCTCTGCTTTGTTTATACGCTCGTTCCTGCTCTGATGTCACTTGTCGTTGCTTTGTAGTCACCTACTCCAAATTTCTCTAGTCGCTGCAGCCCACCACCTATCGACGCACTGAATGACCATCCAAAGCGGGACACGGGGCAAATTGAATCAGAAAAGATCCGGCGAGTGTTTTCTGTGTGTATTCTTCCATATGTTCTCTAGATCGATCGCCTTCCTTTCTAGCATAGGGACATACCGTATCCCCGCTACCATGCACGGCAGATCCGGATTGAAGGCCTCCTCGCCAAACCCTGCCGCGGCCGCGCTAGCCTATCTATATTGCAGAACAAAGAACAAATTCATGGAGAATTGTCTCCGGACTATGGTCTAGGACAATGCCCGCGCGTTGCGGCGGAACAGCGAGCTGATTTGCTTGGTGCCTTTCTTTCTTTATCTCTTTTACTATCTCACGAAGTTGAGGGGTGCATCATGCATGTGTGTATAATATACACGTGATTGTACTACACAAAAATACTCGGACTAATATGAAAATTAGCACTATCCTCCTCCTTGGCGTTCTATGCAGACCAAGGAAAAAAATAGCGCGCTATAATAAAATAGCGTGGGTCTAAAAATACGCTATTAGCATGCTATAGCGTGCTATTAACGCGAATAGCGCGCTATAGCGCCGAAATAGCGTAGCGTCGGCTCTCCAGATATGCTATAGCGTGCTATTAGCGTTGGAATAGCGCGCTATTTTTTTTCTATGATGCAGACTTGTGTTGAATAATTTTGCAGCTATGAACATCAGATGCTCAGGAGTGACCACAACTCATGTATCCGTGGAACAATGTTGAGAGAGTGAGAAACCTGCCATGGCTGATTACCAGGAACAGTAGATCGGTTGTAGATAAAAGCTGGGAGGAAGAACCAATGAGAGGTTGATCCAATCTGCCGACCAAAGTCAAGCTAGCACGAATCCGTCGAGATGGAGTACCGTCCGGCCGATTGAGAATACAATGATTCCATGGCCACCCTCTCGATCTACCGCGCACATGGCCGGAAAGACAGGCCTTCTTCATAAAGTCTAGTTGATCATCCCAGCATCAATCCTCTGCGTGCATGTTGATTCCTTTCGCGCGTATCCAAAATTCCAAACTGGTATTTCTCTGATGGTTCCTTGTAGCCTGAGCTCTATTTAATCCCTCAAGCACCCGTTCCTTCACCCTTCGCGATCATGTCAGGTACGACAAACGGACGAACCACTCAGCGCTGCGTGGAGCTGCACTACACCATCCATCCGATCTGCTGCGGCACCTGCTCATGGGCGGAAAGCAGGCACGCAGGAGCGGCCGACCACCCCGCACGCATGCCGCAGGCCATCCTCTCGTCTAGGGGCCTCGAGCCGATCAAAGCAACCCCGCGTGCACCAACAGAAAGATCGTACCGAGGGAGAGAGGCGACACCACAGGCTTGGCGACGGCTCGGTGGAGGGGAAGAACGAAAACCCTAGGCGTGGCGTTTGTTCGCTCGGCTTGGCATATATACGCGGGCGCTCGCGGGGCTTGCAGCGACCTGCAGGAGTCGGTTGGTAATTGGGCCAGGCCCAGCGGAGCGATGGACACGGTGAAAAAGACACCGTTCGCGCGTTCGCCGGACGGATCGCTCTTTCACATAACCGGTGGTAAATCATGTAATTACTGTTGAAAAATATGGGCAGTTTTAAAACGGACGAAATTTTTGGGGAGAAACCTTACTTCCTTTATTAGTAGGTATAGACTAGGAAAATTGCCCGTGCGTTGCGACGGGTTACAGGTTACAACAGTTGCCGCGTAGAAAACCTGGCCAAAAAATCGGTCGTTCTTACAAGTTAATTTTAGAAGGTATGGGAGTATTATATGAAACAAACGCATGAGTCTATTGTATCTTTATTAATCACACATCCAACAGATTCCTTGCTTACTATTTGCTCTTTCTATTCCATGCGCCGATTGCAAAATAAATATATTTCAGATCAGGAAACCAATGTTATGGTCATTCCAAACACTGACATGTGAATTCGTCCACAACAAAAAAAATCCTCCAATGTGAGGAATATTCTTCTTCAACCATCGATAGAACAGCTCAGCAGAACATATATAAACACCAAACACGATCCTAGAAGCAAGAGAAAAAATAAACCATGAAAATGCAGTCCTGTATATTCTGCATTCTGATATCTAACCCGTTTGGCTGAGATTGAGCATTGAGTACCTAGTGTTAGTTTTGTGCTTCAGAATAACATTAGCGGTCAGGTGTGCTCTACACAACAACCAAGTAGAGCAGTTAGGTAGTGGAGCTACATGCGAGGGTGTGGGATTGCATGTCCAGTGCGCAGCGTTGCACCATACTCGCTCAAGTTTGTTTTCTTGTAATCCTTCAGACTCATTTGAGATGATCCAGATCTGTAATTACAATTCCGGCAACCGGTAGAGAGAGAGGACGCCCGAATCCAGGGATTGGCTGGCTGAGGCTACTAACCTTGTGTCGACCTGCTATGCAGGCGGCTCTGTTCAGGGACGGCCAGATAGATGTGACTGCTGCTTCCATGGAGAAAAGAAGCCAGCGTAGGATGATACTGTATAGGAGGCGTGGATTCCGGATCCGTAGCTCGCACATAACGGGGGCCTCTTCTCCCCTAGTCCCCGTCCCCTACCTCCTCTGTGCAGCCCGTAGCTGCACCTTCCGAGCTCCCCACCTTGCTCCACATTACGGCCGCATATATCCCTCCAATACATCAGCGTCGGCAGCACACTTCATCCTCCTAGCAGAGCCAATGTTTATACCAGCGTGAGATAGGGCCGGGATCCCGCGTTGCCCGCGATTTGTAGAGAAAGCCAGCCTCGGGAGAGTATTAACAACACCAGCAGCAACGACCCAACTAAGGAATCAGGCTGATCACCACACGCCACGCTAAATCAGATTGCCCGTGGCGCCTCGTCGGACCTGCGCGTGGGGCCTGAAAACGCTGGCCGTGACGCGTAAGAACACCTCGGCGAGGAACCATGCCCTGCCCAACACAACGCGCTAAGCCCGGACGGCTTCGTTGGGATCCGGCGCGCCAGGGCCACCTCTCCACCTCCCTGCCGCAAGTGTCGTCGTGCTCTCGACGGCCGGCCCACACGCCTGCACTGGCATCGAACTCGACGGATAGGCGCCACCGCCGAGAGGCTCCTCGACTTCTGGCTGCGCTCACCGCCGTCGACTTTGAGATGTGCCGTCCTCCTCTCGCGTCGCATGCTAACCCGTCGATCGAAGACTTCTTTTGCCGGCCGATGGAAACCACGGTTTCGAGCTTCGTTAATCTCTTTCTGCAGGGATCAACGTTTGAGGAGACGTGGTATATATGGTGGACTCTTTTGGGCCATGAGTCAAACAATTATGAGTTCGTATGGAACTCGTTTGGATAGGATTAGTTGGAAGGAGATATGCCGCGGACGAGAGTCTTTTTTGAGGCACGGAAGAAAACTATCCCCCGACACGAATTAGTATTTGCATCTTGTACGATAGGAGGTATTGCGATCGATCGAAGGACGTGTGATGCACTGAGGCGGACGGACGAACAAATAATCCAGACGGACCGAACCACGGAAACACTATTTTCTTTATTATTAGGTATAGATAATATAGTGTTGAGTAAGAAGAAAAAACGTCAACATCTTTTGCACATGAAAAATTCAGAACTTAGCCAGCACCAGAGTAGGAAAAAACCACCGACAGTAGTTGTCTCTGAATTTCACAATCTATACATGCGAACTTATCTCTTCCGTGAATTTGACATTGCAATTAGTGCAGAAAAAATAAACTTAAACATCTACATTCTACAGCAGCGACATACGAGCTTCATACGAGGGAGTTATTCTTAGAGACGACGTGCAGTTCACATCAGCAGAAGTAGCAATTCAATCAAGCAGAGAACGGGAGGAACAGGGTGTAATCCCAGCAGCACAGGATGAATTCCCGCGGCGTGAGGTGGACTTCCAGGATGCTAGTGAACTGGGTGACTTCCGCTCCTCTCGATGGGGGGAACCTGGGTCCATGCTCCCTCGCCGCGTGACAGGGGCAACACACAAGTTGACCTCCATGCCGGAGAGCTGCGCGTCGGCGCCAGCGAGCTCCGCAGCGGGTGCAGCGGCCGTACGAGAAGCTCGGACAGGAGGCAGGCGAGCTCGCCTCAAAATTCCGACGGCTCCTTGAGGGCAGGAAGTCGGGGAAGGGGTGGGGCGGTGCCTTGCACGTGGTGGAGTTTCTTGGACGGATGGAGACGGTGGAGATGGGCCGGCGGCCGCCGCACGGTGTGCCGGCAGTAGAGGATTTGAGGCGGCGCGCGTTAAGCTGCTGGGAGGTACGCGGGTCTGGATGTGGACGATCTTGCTGGCGGAGATGCGCGGCTCGCGGGCCAGTTGGTGGGTGCCGCGCACTGGGGATGGTGGCTGATGATTCACGGAGTTCATTTGCAAACGAGGGCAACATGGGCGAGTTCGCTTAAGAAGTTCGGAAGGGTTCGAGAATAGCCGGTTCGAGAATAACACATATATAACTATTCTGGAACCCCCTTAAGAGTGGTTCTAGAATAGTTATTCTCGACCCCCCCGAACCAGCGGGATGCAAACCTCCCACCCGCGCAGCCCACCTCCCCCCGTGCGCCTCCCACCTCCCGCCCCGCCACGCCACCACACGTCGCGCGCCCGGCGACCGCCGCCACACCACCTCCCCCCCGCGACCGCCGCCGCCCCCACTCGCGCGCCGCGCCGCGCGCCGCGACCGCCGCCCCACCACCTACAGCGCGCCCCGGCGACCGCCGCCCCCACCACCTGCAGCGCGCAGGGCTTCCGCCGCCCACCTCCCGCCTCCCGCGCCAAGCTCCTCCGGCGGCGCCCCAACCAGATCGAGTTCTGCAGATGTGAAAATTAAAAAAATCTCTAGAGTACAAAAAATCAGGAAGTTCACATCTACAAGACTCAGTAGTTCACATCTGCAGAATTTGGATGTTCACATACACAAAATTTCTAATTTTAGAAAATTCTCCAGATTTCAAAAAATCAGGAAATTCACATCTGCAAATCTTGGAAGTTCACACTCGCAAAAAATTCAGAAGTTCAGAAATTTTATCTAGAGTTTAAAAAATGGGAAGTTCACATCCGCCGGAATTTAGAAGTTCACTTTCGCAGATTGGTGAAGTTCACTTTCGCCGAATTCAGAAGTTCAGAAGGCTGCTGCATCATAAACATGAAAAATCGGAAGTTCACTTCGAACGCAATAGAAGTTCACATTATTTTTGGAAGTTCACTTTGAACAAAAGACAAACACAACTCGAAAGTTCAATTCGAACATGTGGAAGTTCGCAAAATATTTTCAGAAGTTCACTTGCCACCATCGGGAAGTTCACTTACCTCCGTATGAAATTTCACTCCCCGTATAGAAGTACATATTTGAAATGGAAGTTCACTCCTTACAATGTTGAGGTCCGTCTGGAAGTTCAGATGCAGATAAGGGGAAGTTCAGATCTGTATCCGGAGAAAGTGCAGATGCGACGGTAGTTCGCTACATTTTCTGAAGTTCACTTCAAACTAGACTAAAGTTTCGGAAGTTCACCCTGTACAATATTGAAGTCCGTCGGGAAGTTCAGATTCAGGGGAGAAGAAGTTCACATCCACAGAAGTTCGCTATAATTTTATTACATGCCTGAAACTTTTATACCGCGATCGGAAGTTCACTAACAGATATAAGGAAGTTCACTTCTACATTTGAGCACCTCATACACTCTGTTTTTCTGGACGGAAATCATACGCATAGAAATCGTCCATACAACCACCGATTGCGCAAATCGACCAACTCAACGTACAATTAGCACTAATATAACTCTACTAATACTCCAACATATTGCAATGCCACACCTAATCAATCTAGATGATCCAATTTCGAAATGTTCTTGTGTCGGCGTTATCTTCACTTTTATGTATTTCTGAAATTAAACTAAAACCATTTAGAATTTGGAAAAAACATTCAACATGAAAAATATTCGCCTAATCAATATCTTTTGAACGCAATATCATTTGGAACATTTCGATAAGTGGTTCGGAAATAAGCCCCAAAAACAGTTCGAAAAACCGAGAAGTTCGAAAAACGTAATCACGTATTTTCAAATCTGCTCTTAAACTATAAAGAATTTAGAAAAGTGTTCTTCATGAAAAAGGTGCGCCTAGTCAGCACCTTTCCAACGGCATGTCATACGCATCATTCCGATAAACGGTTTGAAAACTAGAACCCCAACGCTGTACAAAAATAGAGAAATCCGCGAAACGTTGTTTTGTATATTTCAAATTATTTTTAATAAATATAGAATTTGGGAAAACAATGAACACAAAAAAGTTGTGAAATTTCCTTGCGAATCCAACGGTATATTATACGCATCAACCCGATAAGCGGTTTGAAAATCATCATGAAAATATTGTCCGCACGAACATGCAATTCTGGTATTCCGTCGAGAAGTTCACTAGGAAACACCCGGAAGTTCAGAAAGGGTTCGAGAATATATATGGAATAAAGTCTGGTCGAATGAGGCAGCGCGGCCAACAGAGCACAACCGAAGGATACTAGTACTACCTTGGAGTAGTGTAGTAATATAATACTCCCTCCGTTCCTTGATATAAGGTGTCGAATGAGGCAACGTGGCCAACAGAGCACAACCGAAGGATACTAGTACTACCTTGGAGTAGTGTAGTAATATAATACTCCCTCCGTTCCTTGATATAAAGTGTATAGTTTTTCAGAAAAAAAGCTCCAAAATATAAGGTGAACCACTCATTTGGATATTTTTTTAACGGATTTGGTTGCACTTTCTTAACTCATGCAAACTCCCCTATTTTCTCAAAGTAATAATTCAGGGATAATCTTGCCCAAAACTCATGTAACTTGTCCTCAATGTGCGTTTCTTAATTTCCGTGCCATTATACACCCTATATCTAGGAACAGTGGGAGTAATAATAATGGGCTTGTTTAAACCACACTTGTCAGTGTGGCATCCCGTCCAAATTTAATGCATTCTGTGCAAATCGGAATAATGATGTACAAAACTCTCATAGCATGCACCGACAGTTTCCAACAAAATGTCGCTTCAAGACGAGCATCGAGCAATGTCATCTCCATTTTCTAGAAAAACCACTGACTTATTTACATTGCAATCCCAAAATAAAGGTGTTATATCGAACAAAATTACCGTATGGACCTCTACTTGCCGGAGGTTGGGGATGTACATACATGCGAAGGTCGGTGATGGTGGTGCGTCGGGGACGTGGGAGAGCGCGGCGGGAGGATGGTGGCACGGCCCCAAAAGGCGGCTCAGAGAGGGTCAACGGTGCGGTGATCGAACCACGGCGGACAACCTTGTTATAGCAGTAATACCTCCATCCCAAAGCATAAGGCTAATTTTTTGAAAAGTCAAACCAGGTAAAGTTTGACCAAACTTTGAGAACAATCAATCAACAAATATAATATTTTGTAGATACCGTAAATAAACTAATTTCATTATCTATTTAATGATATTAATTTTGTATTTTGCATGTTAATGATATTTGGTAAAAGCTTAGTCAAACTTGACATAGTTTGACTTTCTAAAAATAATAAATCCCTAAGCTTTGGAATGGAGGTCGTATATGCGAAGAATACATGCTGGTCAAATGAGGCAGCACGGCCAGCAGAGCACAAGTACAAATAAAATACAATTGTTACAAAATATCATCATATAAACAGATCGAACATTATGTCATAATGGAACAACCTAGCGATCAATATTACACACTAGTAGGAACACCGCATAACTGACTCAATAAACGTCATCCTCAGAAGAGATTCCAAACTCTTCCCATAGGAACGTATCACGGCCGCGCTGGTAACTGATGACTTCTCTTCTTCGTATCATAAGGCGAGCTGAAGTTTAGGGTCATTGAAGGCGGCGTGGCTGAGTTTGGGTTTTGCGATTTAAGCGGGATGCTTGTAAGCTCGTAATGGAATTGTGTTTGGTGTTTTGTCGTTAATTGGGTGCTTAGAGCGTCCGTTCTGAGAGCTCTAGAGGTAGAGGGATAAGTGCGGGAACTGGCGAGTGTGTGGCGGGGTGTGATGGGTTTCATATTTTGGATTGTGCGAGTACATAAATTTTGCCTATTGGTACAAATGTAGAGTAGTAATACCTCTATCCCAAATCTTAAGGCTTATATTGTATTTCTAAAAAGTCAAACTATGTCAAGTTTGACCAAGTTTTAACCAAAAAGCATTAACATGCAAAATACAAATTCAAGAAAGCACCCCGTAAGCCTTAAGGTTTGGGATGGAGGTAGTAGTTTAGTACGAATTAAGTAGTGAAAAAATGTGCTCAAAATAATTTATTAACTACGTATACGGAGAGATGGTAGTAAACACATGAACCAGGGAAATTAGTAATCGTAATCTTCACATGCTATTAGCATGATGCCAAATTCACCATACTACTCTCCCCTTTTTTTTGAATGGGGGAAGAGACCCGAAGGTCCCAGAACAACAAATTTTTTTAAATTAGTACTACTCCTTTGAGAAGGAAGTAGAAGAAGGATCCTGAAAGAACCAAAAACTTTTACTAGCCACAACTGTTCGACTCTTTTCCTTCTCGTGTAAGCTATCACGCAATGATTATACTAATGGTCGGATGGTAGTACAACCATTTACTCAAACTTGTGCGCCCTTCATCATGTTAGCATCGTATCCTAGTGCGCAAGCAGTCTGCTCGAATGAAATACTTCTAAGTACGTACGGTACTCCCTCCAAAGACACACCACACGTGAGCTGACTATAGGATTCAAGAAATGAGCATGATAAACAAATTTCGTGGATGACTATTATTTTTTTAGTGAACACTTTTTTTTGCAAATTTTCAACAATCAGTTGATATTTTCCTTCTAAATACAGTAATTGGTGTAGATTTAATAGAAGGAAACTTTGGACAGGTTTGCCATTTTTCGTAGCTCCTTGACAAAGTAAAACATACATTTGGTACTATGTGCACCAATAAAATGGAAAGTTGATTTCTATTTTCTGGACTAAACAATTGAAAACTCGTTTTCGTATGCATAAAAGTTTGAAACTCTAGCTCACGAAATTGTTTGCCGTGACGAGATGCACATGCATGATGTTTGGTAGGATGAATTTTGCATGCCACCACGTTCACTTGGGCAGAAAGTCAAGCAAACTCATACATGTATAATAGCAAATTGTGAAGTGTTCTATTCGGATACCTTCATATCCCTATGTTTCTATTTTTACAAGCAAATAAATAACATAGGATAACTCAATGCACAAGTTGATCTCATTTTAAACTTTTTTTAAACTTCTTCTATTGTATTCAAATTTGATTAGAAGTAGTCGATCGATTGTACACGCCAATCGTATAGCTCGGTGGGTGGATTGGCATTTGAAGTTTGGTCATTGTGTTCTTGTTTGTTACCACACTCGCAAGGCACGTCCAAGTATTCCCTGTCAAAATTTATGGCATGTATGTAGTTACATAACCTACATTATTTTAATTTTGAGTTTAATTACTAGGCAAAAGCTTTAAAAATCCATATATAGTTGCAAATTGTGATCAACTAATCCTTGAACCTATATCTGCAAAATTGATGGCACTAACGCATCCTAGCAAGCCGAAAGCATGTCTATCCTACTGCTTGCAAAAGGTGGAATTATAATAATAATGTGCAACTTTTAAAATTTGGTAGCCCTCGTTGACAAATAACACACATCTAGCCATTTTTTTATAGTAATAAAAAAGGAAAATCATTCTTTCATGCATGCATATTATTGTTAGAATCTCTTGTTTGTGAGGTTGATTACAATACGATCTCTTCCAAACTTGAGGTCATATGATAACTAAAATATTTTATATGACGGGATCTATTGTATATTAAAAGTAAATTACGGGCTCACCAGAAATTAGATAAATTGCTAGAAAATCCCACAAAAATCAGAAACATCCAACCATCAATTAAAATTAACTTAATAATTACATCCGATGGATCTTAGAAATAGTCTATTGACAACAAAGTTCACAAAAATTACCCACCATTGCCCCTAAATTTTTAACTCTCAAATCTTAGATCTCGATCTAGCAAACAGAAAAACCCTAACATATGGTCTCTGCCACCATCGTATTCAACCGTATTTTCAAGCATGCTTCCGCCGTCACCATATTCCCATCTGATTTCTCCTCATGCACGACACGCAGCCGTGGAGCCATGCAACATGGATGAATCGATGCAATTTGACGAGAGGCTCATGCACCTTTTTAGATAACAGGCAGAACTTTGCCCGACTTTAAATTAATAAAGCCATACAGTAGCCAGTTAAGATTACACACCGCTGGGCATTACAGCTTGGCCACATAGTCATCACATGGGAAGATCCAACATAGAAAAAACACAAAGTAAGGGATAGATAACACTAAGGCTTCACCACACGCCCATGTCCAACACAAGGAAGAGGCTACTTCATCACGACGCCTGTGGCTTCAACTGCACGTACAGCTCCCTTAGCTCTCGTGCGATCCAGTTTAGCCCCGCCCTTTCTCTTGATTTGAACTTTAGGCTCCACAGCTGCAAAAGAAGAATGATTTTGTAAATAATGTCAGCTGGGTTAGATATAACTTTCTTTTCAATCGCAAGCTTATTGCGCGTGTTCCATAGGGCCCAGGATTGCGCCAGAAAGAGCACCCACAGCAGCCTCCTAGCGTATCCCGAGAAACCAGAAAGGATGGCATGGAATTGGGCGAAATTGGCCGGGCACCAGTTGCACCCTAGCAGCTGGCGCGAAACCGACCAAGCAAACTTTGCCAGGGAACAAGCGAAGAAAATGTGGCTTGCATCCTCCGGGGCGCCACATAGGGCACAGAGACCATTGGAAGGGCCGTGTCTAGTCAGGATCTGCTGCCCCGATGGCAATTTATCAAGCGCCATCTGCCAGGAGAAAATCTAGATTTTTAGCGGGACTTTGGATTTCCACATGTCTTTGTGATGGGCGACAGTCATGCCCTGGGATAGTTGAGCATACATAGATTTGACCGAGTAAGATCCAGGTGCCAGGAGACCTTGTCATGTCCATTGTCGAGGAGCACCTGGTTCATCATACCTTGCAGCTCACCCCAAAGCCGCAGGTTTTCCTGGTCAAGCGAACGACGGGAGCGGACTTGTAGGGAATTGTGATGAAGAGCTTCTGCGACTGAGATGTCTTGGTTGTCACAAATGGCGAAGAGCAGGGGGAAGGACTCCATGATGGGACCCCTCCCAATCCACCAGTCCTTCCAGAAGCTGGTACGCCTACCGTTCCTCACCTCATGTTTTGCTCCGATTTTGAAAAGATGCTTGATTTTATGCGAACTTTTCCAAAACGGAGATCCACCTTGGCCTGAACCAGAAAAAAGGTCCGAGGCGTCTGAGTATTTGGCATGCATGATACGTGCCCAGATCGTGTCTTCTCCTTGATACAACCGCCAAATCCATTTCAGGCTCATGCACCTAGCTGGTCGGACAACCAAAAGCCAGGTATATATGAGATTTTATTTTACTATTCTAACTATTCTTCTAGAATATACAAGCATCTATTTAGTTCTTGACTATTAGCTCAAAGGGATTGAGCTTTTTTTCTCGCCGTCGTATTCTAGCGAGTATTCATAAACGGTGCGGCCGCCGCGATGTTCTGATCCCCTGGTGTGTCCAAAGGCCAAAGCATGGTACGCCGCATGCATATTCCGATCCTTATTAGCGTATCTCAAGTATGCTGCCGCCGCCGTATACGATATACTTTAAGCTGGTCCATTCTCCTTGTGAGCATCAATAGTTATTAGGTTTTCATCTTTTCCACATACATGCACCATGCAACAGCCAACATGGATCGATCGACCCGGCCAATTTCACTTGCCGATGCACCAAGCTGGACAGTTCAAAGTCAGGTAAGAACAACGTGAGCTTTTCTTGGAAAATGCTCAGTTGAACATGGCGGCACCTGCTCCTGGCGGAAATCGAACTGCTATTGGTCCATGTTTTCAGGTAGGGTCACCGCATCAACTATACCAATTTTCTAAATTAAAGTTTATACTCATGGAATACAACACAGCACACAGGTGGACCAAGAATTGAAGTGCCTCTGCACACACCAGAGTTCAGACATGGGACCCCCAATCACATGGGTACACATCTTCTTCATCATCCAAACGGAACCGTGTTTCTCTCTCTCTCCCTGGTTCATCTCACGATGGCAGCCTGGCGGCTAGAGTAGTAGTACTAGTATGACGGAGGTGGCGGCGAGCATCGTCGGAATCGACCTGCGAAGCGAGCCTGCCGTCGGTAGATGATAGGACCTGCGAAACCTCAAGTCTGGGACTCAGCTGATCTGGACGACACAACAGCTCGCCGGTGGCAGCGACGTGGTGCGGTACGACGGGTCGACGGCCAACCTGCTGCATAAACAACTCATCCTGCCGACACAACGAGCTCGCCGGCGGCAGCGAGCTCCTCTGCTTCGACCCGGCATTCGTCAGCACCGCCGACACAACATGCACGCCGAGGCAGCGAGCTCCTCTGCTTCGACCCAGTCTGTCTCCATCAGCTAAACCTCTGACCGAGTGCCGCTGTGTCGATCCACGCTGGAGCATGCCGTTGTGGCGTCCCTGCAGCTGGAGCACGCCGGTGAGGTCAGGCGCGGGCACGGGTGGCAGGCGCGGGCGGTGGCATACGCGTGTGGTCGCGGGTGGACGCCGGCCGCCTCCTTCCAATAGAGTTGGGATGAACGCCGGCCACCGCGGCTCTCCCCATCTCCTCGATTCCTGCGCCATGGCGGCACTACCTGGAGAAGATGAGCGGTGAGGCCCATGGGGGCGAGAGAGCGGCGGGACGGGGCTATGGTGCACACGACGCCCACCTCGAGGCAGCCAGCGAGGCCCCCGTCATCACTGTCGACGACGAGCTTGACTGTGGAGCGATCCGAGCTGGAGCTCAACGCGGTGGTGTCAGTCGTCCTGCCGAGGCGCACCACGCATGATGTCACGCGGTTGCTCCACGCGTTCACGCCGTCCGCGGTCCGCCAACGCCAGCGAGCTGCCGAGCTCCTATGCTTCGACCCAGTCACCCAGGCCGGACCCGTCTGCGTGTTTTGCTCCACCTACCTTGGCTCCTTCTCCGGCCCAGCCACGCGCGGCGGAGGCGCGTGCACTGTGCCCCGACATTGTCTATGGTGCAGAAGCCACTGCCGCGGCCTCGTCGACGTCCGCTTGAAGGCTTTGCAGCATCGATTACTCGAGCAGAAACAGAAAACAGTTTCTGGGAACACGCTGTACTACGGTAGTAGTACTACTACCCCACCACTGTCCAGAAAGAGGTCCACAAGACCACAACCGTGTACTACGTGCTCTTTGTATACGAAAAAAGCCACCTACACTACTAGACCCCGCAATATTTCTGAACCAATGAGACGTCGAGTTGCCGTAGGTTCACATGCCGCCCGGTTCCATCTATGCACTCTCGCTTTTCTTTTACTATTTTAGCAACAAGAATTGGAGGTGCAACAGGTTATGAGAGTTCACCGTGAAGAAGGAGTATACCCCACTTACTACCCATGCGTGGATTTCATGAGGAGTGCAGGAATCTTGCAAGATGTTCAGAGTCTAATCTCTCGTGCAGGGTTGGATGATTTTGTTGTTGGTGAACCATGCCAATATGCAAAATTGACGATGTCTGTAGTGCAAGATTTTGCATTCAATTGGTCTCAATCCAATCCCATGGTTCGGTACAAAATTTATAATAAAACTATCAATTTGCCTTTCAATGATTTCTGTGCAGCCATTAGAGTGCCGCGATGGGGATCGTGCGAGAAGATGAGGGGATCGCCGCAAGAGCTCTTGAATCTCTACAAGACGATTTGTCATGGAAGAAGCTTCTCAGAGGACGGTGGTAAAATTAGCAGTATTCAATTCCCAGCTATTCGTTACTTTGCTTATTTCATCACCAAGTGCGTTCTAGCTAGGAAGAATGGTAGTAAATTATCTATCCAAGATTTAGCTTTCCTAGCTGCTGCATTACAAGGTACGTGATAAGACTTATAACTTGGGAGCTTTGATAGCCCCTAGACTTGCCACTAACCGTGAGAAGGGCGGAATTTGCGGAGGTCTCATCGCCTCTCGTTTATTAGCTATGCATGGTGTAGAACCTCACCATCTTGATATTCAGCTTTCCGTAGAAAAACTTGATATAGTCTCCATGACTAAACATGAATTTGTTTCTGATTCATCTAACTTGAGTAACCTGTTTTACAGGATAACATTTTATAATAAAATTTGGAAAACAACTAAGAAAACTGAAAAGTTAGTACGATTGCCCGCACCTGTTTTTTAACTTTGATTCCAGGAAGAATTGGTCAGTCACCGAAGGAGAACTGAATGCATATTTGGAGGGAGATAGCCACCAGGCAAGAGGCGACACGGAGGAGGCCGAGGAACACCTCGACTCGTCATCCGATGCAGCGAGCTCCTCGCATCAACATTACGGTTATACGGAGCCTCCACGCTATTCTTCTGCACAAGAACCTTATTATGATCACGCCATGTACGATTCGCCGGCGTGGAACCCTAACCCTCGCTGGGGTTGATCTCCACTTAGGCAAAAGCCTAAGCTTGGGGGGGAGGTATACCGACATCACTCATTCTTTGCATATTATGGTTGAGGATACTTGTATATACTTGTTTAGTTTCTTTGAGTGGTTTTCTAATAAGAGGGAGATGACATTTGGGGAAGTGCTGCCTGAAAACAGATTTTGGGCTGTTACTAAAAAAGATCGTGCGCACAGCCAGAACGTTATTTTCAGTTGTAAATTTTTGAGCATGTGCCCCAGGTTGTTATATAACTTTCATTAGTTGAACACTTTTTGAGCTGAGCAACGGAAGAGTTTTGTTAATTTCGATTTCTGTACTGCTGTCAGGTTTTGGCAGATTTCTGCCATCCTGCTTTTCTGTGTTTCTTCTAGTTTTCATTCTCTTGTTTTTGTTTTGTTTCTTTCCTAAAACACAAAAAGACCAAAAATATTTCTGTTGTTTCTCTTTACCATTTGTTATTTTGGTTTCTTGCTTTCATCTTGCTTTATTTGCTATCGTTGGTTTGCTATAAGAAAATCCAAAAAGATTTTGCTTTGCTTGCTTGTTTCCTTTTGTTCTTGTCTCCAATTCGAAACACCAAAAATATTTGCTGTTCTTCTTTGGTTTTGTAAAGTTCATTATGGAGTTCAGTGGTCTTCGGTGGTTGGAGCTTGGTTTTCATTCCATATTATTCAAGCTGCACAAGTGAAAGGCAATAATGACGATCAACGATAATCTGACTGTGGTGAGAGGCTGGTATGAACTCTATTTGTTTTCATTTTTGTACATATACTCATCCATGTGAGCATGCTTAGTTGGTTCATGTGAGGTATATGTCAATTAAGAAAGTCTAGTAGTTCATGATCTCTCATGTTTAGCTCCAATCTATTAATATGAGTAGCATGTCATAAATATTTGCTTGTATTGCTTTATTCATAGATAGATATGACATTGTGGTATCCTCCTTTGAACAATTCACTTGAATCGACTTGGCACATGCTCACGCATGCATATGACTGAACAAAAGTCAATTAAGCCTCGATGATTTATTTTGCCTCAGAGTTCTTGTATCACTTTTATGCCTCTAATTAATTTATTTTGCCGCAAACATGATTATGACAGTTACTGCTCTCTTGATTGTCGCTTCCCAGTCTATTGCTAGCCTTCATTTGTACTGAGCGGGAACGCTGCTCGTGCTTCCAAACCCCTGAAAACCAAGTTATTCCAGAGTGTCCACCATAAATACCTATGCATGGCATTTCAAACCATTCCAAGTAAATTCTCATGTGCTACCTTTAAAACCTTCAAAATGCTTCTCAATTTGTGTTAATGTTTTATAGCTCATGAAGAAGTATGTGGTGTTTATCTTTCGATCTTGTCATTTACTCCGGACGGACTTTCACCAATGGACTAGTGGCACATCCGCTATCCAATAATTTTGCAAAAAGAGCTGGCAGCGGTTCCCAGCCCCAATTAATTAACTCTCATATATTTACAAATAGACACTCCTCCATGGTATGTGATTGTTGGTCGGCACCCGAGGATTCGGTTAGCCATGGCTTGAGAAAGCAAAGGTGGGGAGGAGTGTCATCTAAATAAAACTAAAATAAAAAGGCACTCCTTCATGGTATGAGATTGTTGGCAGGCACCCGAGGATTCGGTTAGCCATGGTTTGTGAAAGCAAGGTTGGAAGGAGTGCCACCCAAAAATAAAATTTCATGGGAGCCGCTCTTGGAAGTCCGGTTGATGAGGTAGTTAGAGTACCCATTACCATTCGTTGACAACAACAAACACCTCTCAAAACCTTTTTACTTTTGTCTTTATAAAAACTAGCAAGGTGGCCCTCGCAAATGCGAGGGCAACACATTTATTGATTTTGGAGTGTTTGGGAAACAATCTCATCATTTCATGAATGTTCATATTATGAGAAACATAATAATAATGTTCTATAAGCTTGGCGGATACTACGGTACATAAAATATGTGTGGTGTTCATATTTTCTCCTTCCACAATCTTGCACATCATCTCCTCATTGTTATGCTAGACCTCATCATTATTTGGTCCAGAATATATAGATTCATAAATGTATTCCATATACTAACGACTGAAATTTTGAATGCTAATATTACGAATTGATCTAACATCAAAAACTAACATAGGCTCGACCGTAAGATAACACATGTTTTTGGCGATCTGTTTGGCAATCAAATTGGTCCATGAGTTGTACGAACTCCGTTAGGAAGCTAGTAGTTAACTATTGTGGCACTATGGGATACCATGTAATTTATCTCGAATGTAGCCGCCAGCCAGTATGGTTATCTATGAAAAAACTATATTTCTATTTCTCGGTTAATTGATGTTGTTTAAGACATGCTCTTCCCAAGTTAAGCCATCCATCTCAGCTAGATTATTAATTGTCGCATCTATCTTTTTATTTTTCGACAAAGCAAGATTTAGTGCTTTCCGCCCATATGTTTTTGCGGTTTGTTATATGAGATTTTCTTAGTGCTTACTCAAGTAAGATTACAATCTATTTGACTCAAACTACATCATAGGATGAAGAATCTAATAGTATAGTTTCCACCTCAGAAACCCAAATAATACCCTCCTGTCAGTTGTCAAAAATAAAATAAAATCCTACTCTTTTTAATATGAGATATATACTGTGATGATGGTAGTAGTAAATGGTAGTACTCCATTTGTCTCAAAATATCTTGCTCAACTTTATCTAAATAAATGAGTATAGGTAGATATATGTGTTCTCAAATTGTGTAATCCCTCCGTTCACGAACGTAAAATCTTTTACTCCGTAGCTTTTTCATAAATGCTTGTATAAAGATGCATTTTATTATGTTGGTTCACTCAATTTGATCTGTATCTAATTCACTTTAAGGCATCTATAGGGTTTTTTTATATTAGTGAACGAAGGCAGTACTAAAGTTAATTATAGCTAAAATATTTATTTTCTGTTATATTTTACTCTCATTCATGTGGATACATAGCAATTTATACTTTTAGTTCACAAATATTTTCCCATACCACGTTCTAGCTCCAGGGTTTCATGTAGATTTTTTGATTGGCAAGCCTATTTTACGTGTGTACATGTTATTTCTTGGGAACGTGTACCATGTAGTCTCACCGGAACCAACCGTCCACGTAATATGCCAACCGGAGTACCACGTTATATAGCTGGTCTTTTTTTTCTTGGAAAACTACACGTTGCCTCAATAACAGCTAGAGTACATGATTGCTTCAATTAGTAGATGCAGTTATTGGAACGGAAGTCTGTTTAAACGTTGGTTGTTTAATTGTAGGAGTTCGGATCGTAGACGTGATATCTTCCAGCGAGGGTAGCTAGCATAAACCATTATATCTTTTGTGGAGACGTGATCGTTAAAACATATTCGGTCCCAAACATGTTACGTAACAAATAATAATTCATTAAATTCTAGTCGTAAATTTTAGATCTAACCATCAAAATAATTAGGATGATGTGGATTAACATAGCGTCTCTATTATAACCTCTCATTTTGCTTTTAGTATATAATAGATATCTTTAGAATACACCATAGATTTGTCAGATCAATTTGGTTTTAGATTCTTATTACAAAAGGACTCAGGTTTTTCTCTCCACGGTGTGATAAGGTGGTTCAGTCTTTAACACTGTTCTCCCAAGAGGCCAAGAAGTAAAGATTCGAAGTTGCAACCTTTAGTTACCTGTCTAAACTGGCGCAGCCTTTCTCTGATTTTGTTCACGCGTGTTGTCACCTGTCTGATGCCCTTCTTTTTTGTTCTTGAGCATCCATGCTGCGTCGTGATGTCACTGGCAGATAAACGCCCATCTGACCGGTGGGCCGATATCTGTTGAAGACTTGAAGGTGAGTCAATTTTACCTCTCAAGTCAGATTTACTTCCGTCGTAAGAGAATTGTACAAAAAAAGGTTGTACATATAGAAACGCTAATTGTCATGTTACTTTCTATGCTGCTGATACTCCAAACTAAGGGAGTTAAAGATCTTTGTTGGGATCATATGGAGGCGCACAATATGAACATATACAAAAAACGCAGCTCAAAGGTGAGTGCAAGTTTACTTCCTAGAGTAACTCTGTTGGCAAACGTTACTTAGTATCACAATGGCGGGGTACTTGCATGTGCCTGGAGCCTTCAACATGCTGCACCCCTACAAGCCAATGCCAAGGGTATGCACGTATATACAAATGAATACCCAAGATTTGGGCGAAAAAAATTGAGTATAGGTAATATGTGGCCCGGTAGCCCATTCAGTCCAACCCAACCTCAACACGCAGTCGCTCTCAGCCTCTCACTCACGATTCGCACGAACAGAACACGCGGAGGAGAGGCGTCACGGGCGGCGAACCGGCAGGGCAAACCCTAGGGCGATTCCAATCGAGGGCCAAGCGGAGGCGGCGGCGCGGCGCGGCTGCGAATCGGCGAGCGGCGGCCAGCCAACCAGCAACCACAGCGTCAGGCGAGAGGCGACCGTCCAACCAGCCACCGCGGCGTCAGGCCTCGCGTCAGGCCTCACCGTCTCAGGCGACCCGAGGCCGCGATGTCCATGTCCGGCCACGGCCACGGGCAGCAGTAGCACAACGACCAAAAGGGAAAGAGGAAGGTAATTTTCAGACTTATTTTCCTCTTAATTTTCTTCAGATTTCAGCCACATATGCACCAATTCCTCTTAATTTCTTCGGATTTCCGCAAGGGCAAGACGACTGCGGCAAAAAAAAATCCTGCGGAGCAAGATCGACTGGCTTGCCCGATTTTTTTTTCCTGCGGAGCAAAAAAGAGAGGAAATGAATACCCGGCCACCAATTCCTGGCGCCGCCGTTGTACTCAAGAGAGAAATATCGACGCGAGGGAGGAGGAGGAGCGCGATGTGTCTGACTGCGCGCCGCATCTGGCGCGCCGGTGGCGAGGGCGAGGCCCCCCGGGGAGCAGGGTGCTCGCCGGCCTCGCGCCGTCGCTCCATGCACCGCCGCGGAGGGAAACGGATCTGGGGAGATCTGGACCGGCCGGCCAGGAGAAACCGCTTCGCGACGCTCGCCGGGGGAGAGCGATGATGAGGGTGCCTCTGCCAGCGATGGTGGAGGGTCTGCTCCGATGGATCCAGGGGTGATCTCGCTCGGCGATTTCCTTTCACCGGCGCAGATTTCGCTGGTCGACCCGCAAGTCCGGGAGGTCTCGGACCCAACGGTGCTTCTGCAACCTTCTTCGCCGGCGGCGGCGTCTAACCGGCAGGGGCCGTTTCTGCTGTGCTCGTCGGACTTCCCGGCGTTGCCAGGGGCGGATCAACGGCGGCGAGCGCTGGGAGTGAAGGGGCCCTCCCGCCGTTCATCTGGATCAGGGAGGTTCCGGTGTCTCTGGCGGCGAGCGGGGCGCCGCTGCCCAGGGAGGAGACGCGTCCCCAACTAGGGTTTCCTTCCTCGTGGGTGGTGGTGGGCCTTGAGGGGCCGTTGGACCAGGCCTTGGTTGGGCCTACAGGCTATTCGGGTGCGGACGGCCCACAAGGGGTTGGGCCTTCCGTGAACGGCTCACACCTCGACCCCGATGCGCGACAGGTGTCCCAGGGGCAAACTTCGACGGGTATGATTGACTCACACGATCTAGGGTTCACTTCTTCCAGTTCTACCCCTGTGCCACCGGTACTTAAGTGGTTCTAGGTTCCAGTTGGAACCCTAGATCCATTCTCAGGTTTTCCAGCCTGCTCTCGAGACATCTCCCGCTTCCAGCGCTCAGCCAAGTCCCCTAAGGCCCTCCCCAACTCCAGCCCCGGTGATCCCTCCTTCGTGGTGATGGAGCGTAACTGGCGCGGTGGTAACCCGGGCAAGCTCCCTTACGACGAGATCTCTGGCGGCGGGGCGCGGCGGCGGGATCAAGATCTTCGCCAAAGGTTGGGCAGGGAGCAGGAGACGCAGCGCCGTCAGCAGCGAGCTTGGGACGAAGAGTCGTCAAGACGCAGGGAAGATGAGCGGTTTGACCGTGACCATCCGCTGCCCCCTCCCCCTCCTCTGAACTCGCGAGGGCGCGATGCGGGAAGGGGAGCGGGTCCTCGCCGCAACAGGCCACCTCGAATCCCGCAGGGGACAGAGCAACCTGGAGCCCTGTCGGGCGGCTCAGAGATGGTGGCGGGCGAATCGTCGGGGGGCGACGCCACGCGCATCATCTGCTACAAGTGCGGCCAACCGGGCCATATGCAAGTGGGCTGCACCGCTAACCCATTCTGCGTGAACTGTAAGAAAGAAGGACATCTATCCGCCATGTGCTCCATCTTCTCCAAGCTGCAAGAACCGTTCTGGGCTGGTTTCGGCGGGGATGGCCGAGGTTTTTTCTGTTGTGAAGTTGCTGAGGAAGAGTTGAAGAAGCCAGCGGCGAACTCTGCCATTGTCTGCATTGAGTCAAGGGACCTCTCAGCTGAACAGGTGGATGTAGAATTTAAAGATCTGGTCGAGGATGACTGGGACTGGCAAGTCCAAAAAATCTCCTCTACTGATTTCTCCCTCACCTTCCCATCAAAAGAAAGTCTTCGCATGGCTATCTGCGGGGGCGGTATCAAGCTTCCGACCAGTCAGTGCCATGGCATTGTCATGTCCAACACCGCGGATCCTTCGGCGGCTGAACAGCTGGTGGAAACCAATGTCAAGCTTTTCGATGTACCCCCACCTTTCCGCTACTCCGACAGACTCCTGGTGGGTGCCAGAGAACTAGGCAGGCCGCTCTCGGTGGACGAGGCGTCCCTTGCCAATGAATCAGGACCAGTGCGTATGACGATCGGCTGCAGGGCTCGGTCCAGCTTCCCGAGTCCATCGTTCTGTTCGTCAACATGCAGGGCTTCCGCGTGCGCGTGGTGCAGGATGGGATGGATGTGGCTAAGGGGGCGCCCTCTCCCCCACCGCCTCACAAGCCAGCAGATGAGGAGGAAGAAGAGACGGCTGACTCGGACGGCGAACGTTGGGACGGTCGCAGGGGCCGACACGCCAGTAAGGAGCCCAAGAACCCAGCGCCAAAGAGCTTGGGCAAAGGTTCGAATGTGAGTAGAAAATCTGTTTCGTCTGGGGAGGTTTCGTCGTGTGTTGACAAGGAGGAGCTCCTATCTGTGTTGCCAAAGTCGGTTCTATCCCAATATGGCTCAAACCTCACCAAGGATGGGGACATTTTCCCTTTGGTGGCAAAAATCTTGGCCTCGACCCGGCCCCTGTGGCTACTACTGAAGAAGACTCTGCCAACGATAGTGAACAGCCGCCCATCTCCTTGTCTATCTCCGAGCAATGCACCCCGGGGGGCGGGGCTGCTACTGGACAGAACTACGTGACTCCGGGCAAAGCTGCTTCTCTGTCCATGTCGGACAAGGACGATATTGGTTGGGAGGAGCCGATTCTAGGTGAGTCCGATGCTGAGAAGCTTAGAGAGATGGAAAGACGTAGCAAAAGCAACAACGACCGCCCTTCCAAGACTCGCAGCCCAATTCTGGAGGAGGTGGCCACACACCTTGATTTCACGGACGACTCTGATGCGGCCTCCAAGCTGATCAGTGACAAGCTGCAAGGGGGGAAGGTGATCCCGGAGCTGGCGGCGACGGTTGCAAGGGCGCCAAGGAGCCGCGCCTTCGCCGGTCGATGCTTCCCACAAGAGCGCTCGAGGCTAAGGCCTCACGGAGGGCAACGTGCTGGAGCGTGCGATGAGGGCGGCCGCGGACAAGGACCCAGGTACCTCCCATCCTATCTCTTCCTTTGCGGTTTTCCAAGACTCGCCCTCGGATCTTTTGCTTTCTGTCGCCAAAGATAGCTGTGTTGTTTTCCCTTGGCTGCTGGGTCTCCTCTTGAAGTGTTGTCCCTCATTCGTGCGAAGGAACTGGCCCAGACTGAATTAGCCTTAGCTCATTCAAAGGCTGAGGCTAAAATTGCCAAAGAAAAAGAGGCGGCTGAGGCCGCGAAGTCTACTGAGCTGGCGACGGATGCTCCCTCGGTGCCAGAAGGGTCTGGCACAGAAACCATCCGTGGTGCCCCTGCTGACATAGGCATCCCCAATGGGCCTGCCGAAGATGGTACCCGGGGTTTACTGAAGACCCACAAATCGAAGAATATAAAAGATCGGAAGCCCAATTGGTGTTAAGGAAAGTTAGAGTTGTATTAGGAAATATAGAGACTTGTAATTTCACGGGACGAGTAAGAAACCCTCCCGGACTCTGTAACTTGTGTATTACGAACCCCTCGGCTCCACCTCCTATAAGGGGGAGTCGAGGGACAAAGAAAGGATCGAATCTATTATCAACACAACCCTAGTTTCATAATCGTCGAGTACTTTTCGGCTTAAACCTTCGAGATCTACTTGCCCTCTACATCCAACGAAACCCTAGTCTACAATACGTATGCATTGATAAGTTGATACCTTGTCAATTGGCGCCGTCTGTGAGATCTAGAGGCGACAAGAAGATGATCTCGATGGCACGTTCAAGATCGTCGACTTCGTTGGTAGCAAGCAATGCGATGGATCGAGGTAAACAGATCAAAACTGGTCTAGTCGATTTTGTACCTCACCCGCCCTCCCGTTTGGATGCATGTGCGTATCTAGAGGAGCCCATGGAGATGACGTTGGGAAAATTCCGATTCTGCGTCGAAAAAGAAGGGTCATATCGTCTCGAATTTCCGATGTCGTCGGGATTATCAGCGATCGATTCCGATTTTTCATCAGGCAAAGAGGAGATTTCGTCGCCACGTTTCATCAGCGCCATGGCAAGCGACAAGCTCGCCAAGATCTTCAGCGACATGTCCTTCGAGTCGTCTGCGGACTCTAATATAAGCAGCGATTCGACAGATCGACAGCTTTAACTTCATCGACGATCTGTTGTTGTTGGAAAGGTCTTCGCCAATCTATACGATGGTGTCACCAACTCGACAAAAATCAAAATTCAAAATATCATCAGATCTACGCAATTGAAGAAGCAAACCCGAGCAGAGAGACATCGAGGCTTTCGACAATGCGGGAAACCCATATGTTGATCCCGCTGATCTTAGGCGAGGTTTAGGCACTAAATATGTCGGGCCTACACCACGTTTAAGAGTTCAACTCCCGCAAGAAGCATGTGATAGAGCTGCAAAAGCCATGGATGGTACAGAACCAATGACCACAACTGCGACAGCAGAAGAATTGCAAGCTTATCAATATAGACTTGCTCGTGTTAGCAGGGAGTTAGAAAAACAGACAGCTGCATTAAATAGAAGACAGGAGGCAGCCTCCGCGCAGGCGAAGAGAAGAACTAAGTCGACAATCAGGAAATTCGGGAGACAGTCACAAAGAAGCTCGAAGGAGAGCAAGATCTCGGCTGCAAAATATACCTGAAGCTGAGAGGGAGAATTTAGTTCAAAACGTCGACATGTCTTTTATGTCAATCGACACAGGGTATTATCCCTAAACACCTAAGCTGGGTACATGGCAACGCAAGCTTTCATCCTCGCGTCTAAACCACCTCCCAGGGATCCGAGAGAAGCGTTGTATAACATGGCAATGGCAGGAGTTGGAGCCATGGGGACAGCGTTCGTAACCACACGTCCCGAAGGAACTGCAAGGCAAAATAGTCTACGACCTACTGCAGCAGTGCAGGATCCACCGAGAGCAAGTGGCATAAGAGATTCGGCGACTCAGGCAAGGGTAGACAGAGCACGTCAGGAGAGAAGAGAACATCGGCGTTCGCCAGAAGTAGATGAGGAAGACATGTGTGGATCCATGTTACGAGACGAGTTCGAAAACTCGAGTCCCGTCGTGGTTTAAGTTACCCGAAAATTTCAAAAAAATTGATGGCCTACAGGATCCCGAGGATTGGCTTATTGATTACCTCGAGACGGTGAAGTTGATAGGCGGAACCAGGGTAACAGGTATGCAGAGCATCCAAGTACATCTGAGTGGAGCAGCACGATCATGGATAAAGAAGTTACCTCCAGGGTCCATCGACAGTTGGGATAGCTTCGAGGATGTTTTTTTTAAGAACTTCAAATTGACATGCAAAAAACCCGCGTCACTCGAAGAGTTGAGGTCGTGTAGACAAAAACATGATGAGCCAATGAGAAAATACATACAGATGTGGAACATCATTAAAAACTCGGCAGAGAACATATCTGATGAGAGAGCAATAGATGCGTTTGTGGTAGGAATTCGACGAGGAGATTTCGTCGAAGACTTGGGGAGAACCAACCCAAAAACAGTATCAGCATTGATGGAGATAGCCAACAAGTGGGCAGATGGAGAGGATGCCATACACAACAAGCGACATAGATCGCCGGAGGAGGACCGTAGTCGAAATTTCCAAAATAGACGACGATTCTCTCGACAGTTCTCCTGGCCAAATATCGGCTGGTTTCCGAGGAAACACTGGGAGTAACAGTCGAGATGACTATCAACGAAGTAGCGAGCAGCAAGGTGACAACAGAGGTGATCCCCGTAATAATAGACAAAATAGTGGACCAAGGTTCCAGAGACCATATGTGTCTCCCGAGGATGATGAATGGACCGTGCAGATGCATTTTTATCTTGATAATAATGGGAAGAGACGGGACATCTTCAGAAGGATTGCCGAAATTTTCAAGCAATGTTGAGATTTGCAGGGCACGCCAATGTCCAAGTAGCAAATAGAAACCTGTTATCACCGGATTTTGGCCAAATCAGGAGATGGGCCGCGATGGAGATGGGCTTGAAATATGTACACGTGGAAGGTCTCTGAATCGGCCTTGTACGAGACTCTGCTAGATTGCCCGTATCTCGTATTATAGTAGATCACATCTTAGTTTAGAATTAAGAGATAGAGTTTAGCCCGTACACGGTTAGGTGTACTTCCGAATTAGAAAGTCCCTGTATAAATATGTACCTAGGGTTATTGAGAAAGGAGGACGATCACGTTCACAACAAACACAAACCAGGCGCATCGCCACCCCTTGTTTCGAGGGTTTCTTCCGGGTAAGCATCATGCTGCCTAGATCGCATCTCGCGATCTAGGAAGTATACGTTTATTCGTTATCTGGTATTGCTCGTGCTGAAGCGTTGTTGATGGCGAGTAATACTGTTTATCTTAGGTGTTTTGGGGTTTGCATCGATGCTCTTATGATCTGTTTGCTTAGCTATGCTGCCCCTCGATATCTAGCTGCCCTTACACCTATCTTAGGTGTAAGGGCAGCCACTGCTTTTCGTTATTTAGTAGATTTGATCTGTTACGGTTGCTCCTTGTTCTTCAAGGATTAGTTTGATATCTGCATAGTTAGGCCTTGCAAACAGGTTGAACGATCCAGTAGCGCGTAGGGTACGGTCTACCGATCCTAGAAGGGATGTTCCGGGAATCGACGTCATGTTGGTTTTTAGGCCTCTCCTAGGGTTAGTTTTCCGTTATCTTACGTATCTGCCAGGCTCAATCACGTGTAGGATGTTCCATTATAAGGTGAAAACCCTAAACTGTCGAGATCGAGTTAGCTTATATTGATAAAGCGAGATACCCATGTTATTGCACATCTTTTATGAACCATGGGTTGATCGGCTCTTTGAGCCGATCCACAGAAACTGAGAGCCGATCGAGGCTCATTTAATGTTTACATGTCACCATGCAGAAAAACTAAAGATCATCACCACCTCCCTGACCAGGTATAGGTCAGGTGGCACGCCCTTGCGACCGTCAGGACGTGTGCCAGAGCATTGCGGGCCGTTGACCGAGGGACGAAGGCCCACCCGCAGTCTTGGGAGCCTCCCGGCTCTTCGTGTTGCTTAGTCGCTGCCCGCCGGTGGGTTTTGGCAGGCAACACATTCTGGCACGCCCGGTGGGACACTCTACAACAACCACGTCAACATCTGCAGCTGAGATGTCGGACGAAACTGTCAAGTACGAAGATCTGCCTGAAGAGCACAAGAAGAGATATGATGAGCTTAAGGCCGTCTTCAAAGCCGATCTCATCGGCTCTTTCGAAAGAACCCGTTCACATGGTATTAGGTTCAAAGGATTCTCACCCGAAGGCGTGCTCGAGGGACTAGATCTGTCTCTCCCTTCGGAGGAACGCACCGAGCCCCGCGCCAGAAGTTAACTACATGGTGGCTCATTCTTTACATCGTCATTCTGAGAGCCTGGTGAACGCTTTCGAGCGTGTTGCGCTCGCATGGTTCAGGAAATCATGAAGCATCAGTATTCTCCGTCAGGACCTGCCCTAGGAACTCACCAGGGAGAAATACCGTTCCACACCAAGTCGCAACTGCCATTCATGTTTGCAGCTCCAGAGCAACATGATGGGGTTCGTTGCATAGAAAACAAAAATTTTCCTACCGCAAAGCGAATAAAACCAACAGATCTAATCTATGGAACACCCAAGATCCAATCTACTAGATCTAAGCAACGAGGTGGAGATGAGACTAACCCTCGAAGATTCCAAAGCCTACGAGATTAATCTCGTTGTTGGGTAGACGATCGTCCCCGGTGCTGCAATCCGGAAGACTTCCGTACTCGGCCGCGCGTACGGTGTCGATGAAGCTCCTTCCTCTCCCCGCTCCAGGCAGCGGAGGTGTAGTAGATCTCCACGGAACCCAGCAGCACGACGGCGTGGTGGTGGTGGTGGAGAAGAATTGCTGCAGGGCTTCGCCTAAGCCTGCACAGTATGGAGGTGGAAGAGAGAGGGGGCGGCTAGGGTTGTGGATGGGGTGAATGGCCGCCACCCCCTCCCTCTTATATAGGGGGAGGGGTCGGCCTAGGGTTCCCCCTGGGCCCCACATATCCCTTTTGGCCGGCCAAGGGGGGAGACTTTTCTTCCCCCTCAAGCCTTCCCCTTATCTCTTCGTTTAAACACTTTATTTTAGAGATAGATCTTATCTCTAGATTTAAACCATTTAAATTTAAGAGATAGATCTTATCTCCAAGGGGTAGGCCGGCCTGGGCCCACATGTCATAGTGGGGAGGCCCCACCATGCCATGTGGCGCCTACGTGGCCTCTCCCGGGGTGGTGGGCCCACTGGTGGCCCTCTAGAACCTTCTAGAAGCTCCGGTCAAAACACCGGACTTTTTCCCGAACCCCGGAAAATGACTTCCCTTATATGAATCTTATTCTCCGGACCATTCCGGACCTCCTCGTGATGTCCTGGATCCCATCCGAGACTCCGAACAAAAACTTCGGACTCCATCTCATATTCCGAATCTACTTATGCGACATCGAACCTTAAGCGCGTCACCCTACGGTTCGCGAACTATGCAGACATGGTCGAGACTCCTCTCCGAGCAATAACCAATAGCGGGATCTGGAGATCCATAATGGCTCCCACATATTCAACGATGACTTAGTGATCGATTGAACCATTTACATACGATGTCAATTCCCTTTGTCTCGCGATATTTTACTTGTCCGAGGTTTGATCATCGGTATCTCCATACCTTGTTCAACCTCGTTACCGACAAGTACTCTTTACTCGTACCGTGGTATGTGATCTCTTATGAACTATTCATATGCTTGCAAGCTAATCAGATGACATTCCACCGAGAGGGCCCAGAGTATATCTATCCGTCATCAGGATGGACAAATCCCACCGTTGATCCATATGCCTCAACTCACACTTTCCAAATACTTAATCCCACCTTTATTGTCACCCATTTACGCAATGACGTTTGATGTAATCAAAGTACCCTTCCGGTGTAAGTGATTTACATGATCTCATGGTCGAAGGATTAAGACAACTATGTATTGAAAGCTTATAGCAAATGAACTTAATGACTTGATCTTATGCTACGCTCATTTGGGTGTGTGTCCATTATATCATTCAACTAATGACATAACCTTGTTATTAATAACATCCAATGTTCATGATCACGAAACCATGATCATCTATCAATCAACAAGCTAGTTATACAAGAGGCTTACTAGGGACTCCTTGTTGTTTACATAACACACATGTATCAATGTTTCGGTTAATACAATTATAGCATGGTATATAAACATTTATCATAAACACAAAGATATTATAATAACCACTTTATTATTGCCTCTTGGGCATATCTCCAACAGTCTCCCACTTGCACTAGAGTCAATAATCTAGATTACATTGTAAGGTACCTAACACCCATGGCATTCTGGTGTTGGTCATGCTTTGCCCTTGGGAGAGCTTTAGTCAACGGATCTGCAACATTCAGATCCGTGTGTACTTTGCAAATCTCTACTTCACCATCTTCGATGTACTCGCGAATCGAATGAAAGCGCAGCTTGATATGCTTCAGCTTCTTGTGTGACCTTGGTTCCTTTGCATTGGCGATGGCACCCGTGTTGTCACAATAAATGACTAGCGGGTCCAATGCACTAGGAACCACACCAAGCTCAACAATGAACCTCTTCATCCATACCGCTTCCGATGAAGCCTCTGAAGCCGCTATATATTCAGATTCTGTTGAAGATTTCGCCACCGTGCATTGCTTGAACTGCTCCAGCTTACTGCCGCACCATTCAATATAAACACGTACCCAGACTGAGACTTAGAGTCATCAGGATCGGTGTTCCAACTTGCATCGGTGTAACTGGTTACAACGAGCTCTTGGTCACCGCCATAACAAAGAAACATATCCTTAGTCCTTTTCAAGTACTTCAGGATATTCTTGACCGCTGTCCAAGTTCCATTCCTGGATAACTTTGATATCTGCTGGTCAAACTAACAGATGTGATATCCGGTCTAGTACACAGCATGGCGTACATGATAGAGCCTATCGCCAAGCATAGGGATCTTGCTCATCCTCTCTCTTTCTTCTGCCGTAGTGGACCTTGAGTCTTACTCAAGACCTTACCTGGCAACATAGGCAAGAACCCTTTCTTGCTTTCATCCATTCTAAACTTCTTTAGAATCTTGTCCAGATATGTACTTTGTGAAAGGCCTATTAGGCGTCTTGATCTATCTCTATAAATCTTGATGCCTAAAATGTATGCTGCTTCACCAAGGTCTTTCATTGAAAAAGACTTATTCAAATAACCTTTAATGCTGCCTAAAAGTTCTATATCATTCCCAATCAATAATATGTCATCTACATATAATATCAGGAATGCTACAGAGCTCCCACTCACTTTCTTGTAAATACAGGCCTCACCATGAGTCCGTATAAAACCAAAGTCTTTGATCACTCTATCAAAGCGTAGGTTCCAACTTCGGGATGCTTGCTTCAGTCCATAAATGGAACGCTGAAGTTTGCATACCTTGTCAGCATTTTTAGGATCGACAAAACCTTTGGGTTGTACCATATACAACTCTTCCTCAATGTCTCCATTAAGGAACGCCGTTTTGACATCCATCTGCCAAATCTCATAATCGAAAAATGCAGCTATTGCTAACAAAATCCTCACAGACTTTAGCTTCGCAGGTGAGAAAGTCTCATCGTAGTCAACTCCTTGAATTTGTCGGAAACCCTTTGCGACAAGTCGAGCTTTATAGACAGTAATATTACCATCAGCATCTGTTTTTCTCTTGAAGATCCATTTATTCTCGACAGCCTTGCGGCTATCAGGTAAGTCTACCAAAGTCCATACTTTGTTATCATACATGGATCCCATTTCGGATTTCATGGCTTCTTGCCATTTGTTGGAATCTGGGCTCATCATCGCTTCTTCATACGTCGCAGGGTCCTCATCATTGTCGTCCACAATCATGACATTTAGACAGGGATCATACCAATCAGGAGTGGTACGCTCCCTCGTCGATCTGCGAGGTTCAGTAGCTTCCTCGTTCGAAGTTTCATGATCATCATCATTTGCTTCCTCTCCTATCGGTGCAGGCTGCACAGGAACTTCTTCCGGCACTGCGCTACTCTGATCTATGAGAGAAGGTTCATCAACCTCGTCGAGTTCTACTTTTCTTCCAGTCACTTCTTTAGTGAGAAACTCCTTCTCAAGAAAGGATCCGTTCTTGGCAACAAAGATTTTGCCTTCGGATCTGTGATAGAAAGTATACCCAATTGTTTCTTTAGGGTATCCTATGAAGACGCATTCTCCGCTTTGGGTTCTAGCTTGTCAGGTTGTAACTTCTTTACATAAGCATCGCAACCCCAAACTTTAAGGAACGACAGCTTAGGTTTCTTCCCAAACCATAATTCATACGGTGTCGTTTCAACGGATTTAGATGGTGCCCTATTTAAAGTGAATGCGGCTGTCTCTAAAGCATAACCCCAAAACGATAGTGGCAAATCGGTAAGAGACATCATAGAACGAACCATATCTAAGAGAGTTCGATTACGACGTTCGGACACACCATTGCGCTGTGGTGTTCCCGGCGGTGTCAACTGTGAAAGTATTCCGCATTTCTTTAAATGCATGCCAAACTCATAACTCAGATATTCGCCTCCGCGATCAGAACGCAGAAACTTAATCTTCTTGTTACGTTGATTTTCTACTTCACTTTGGAATTCCTTGAACTTCTCAAAAGTCTCGGACTTGTGTTTCATAAAGTAAATATACCCATATCTACTCAGATCATCCGTGAAGGTTAGAACATAACGATAACCACCGCGCGATGCTACACTCATTGGTCCGCACACATCGGTATGTATGATTTCCAATAAGTCTGTAGCTCGCTCCATTGTGCCAGAAAATGGAGTCTTAGTCATTTTTCCCATTAGACATGCTTCGCATCTGTCTCAAAGTCAAGTGACTCAAGAAGTCCATCGGAATGGAGTTTCTTCATGCGCTTCACTCCAATATGACCAAGACGACAGTGCCACATATAAGTAGAATTATCATTCAATTTAATTCGCTTAGCATCAATGTTATGAACATGTGTATCACTACTATCGAGATTTAACAAGAATAAACCATTCATCTCAGGTGCATGGCCATAAAAGACATTACTCATATAAATCGAACAACCATTATTCTCAGACTTAAACGAATAACCGTCTTGCATCAAACAAGATCCAGATATAATGTTCATGCTCAACGCAGGTACCAAATAACAATTATTGAGGTTTAAAACTAATCCCGAAGGTAGATGTAGAGGGAGCGTGCCGACGGCGATCACATCGACCTTGGATCCATTTCCAACGCGCATCGTCACCTCGTCCCTTGCCAGGCTTCGTTTATTCCGCAGTTCCTGTTTCGAGTTACAAATGTGAGCAACCGAACCAGTATCAAATACCCAGGCACTACTACGAGAACCAGTAAGATAGACATCTATAACATGTATATCAAATATACCTTTCTTCTTGGCATGGCCGCTCTTCAGATCGGCCAAGTATTTGGTGCAGTTCCGCTTCCAGTGCCCCTTCCCCTGGCAGTAGTAGCACACAGTCTCAGGCTTAGGACCAGCCTTAGGCTTCTCAGGAGGCGCTGCAACTTTCTTGCCGCCCTTCTTGAAGTTGCCCTTGTTAGGCTTGCCCTGCTTCTTGAAACTGGTGGTCTTGTTGACCATCAACACTTGGTTCTCCTTCTTAATTTCTACTTCAGCAGACTTCAGCATGGAGAAGAGTTCAGGTAACTCTTTGTTCATGTTCTGCATGTTGTAGTTCATCACGAAGTTCTTGTAACTTGGTGGCAGTGATTGGAGGACACGATGAATACCCAGCTTGTTAGGGATCACAATCCCCAAGTCACTGAGCTTCTTCGCATGTCCGGACATGGCGAACATGTGCTCACTAACGGAGCTGCCCTCTTCCATCATGCAGTTAAAGAACTGTTTCGAGGCCTCATAGCTCTCCACGGCTGCATGAGTCTCAAAGATAAGTTTGAGCTCACGCATCATCTCACATGGGTCGTGGTGCTCAAAACGCTTTTGGAGCTCTGCCTCTAAACTGCACAGATGGCACACTGAATTTCGGAGTACCGAGTTACCCGAGTCTCATAAACATTCTTTATGTCCTCGGACACTGCAGGAGGTGGTGGGGGACCTAGCGGTGCTTCGAGCACAAATTGCATGCTCACGCCAGTGAGGAAAATCCTCACATGACGGGACCAGTCAGTGAAGTTGCTACCATTGCCCTTAAGCTTTTCTTTCTCTAGGAACTGGTTAAAATTGATGGAGGGGGCGCCATGATCTACAACATATTTGCAAAGAGTTTAGACTAAGTTTATGATAAAATGAGTTCAGTTTTAATTCTTAAATTAACTAGGTGAACTCCCACTCAAAACAACATCCCTCGCATTGTCTTAGTGATTACACGAACCAAATCCACTACACCAAGTCCGATCTTCACGAGAAAAGATGTAGTTTCAAAGGCGAACACTCAAAGTGTTCATCATATCATTCATATGACTCATGCTCTACCTTTCGGTATCCCGTGTTCCGAGACCATGTCTGTACATGCTAGGCTCGTCAAGGCAACCTTAGTATCCGCGTGTGCAAATCTGGCTTGCACCCGTTGTATGCACATGTAGAGTCTATCACACCCGATCATCACGAGATGCTTCGAAACGACAAGTCTTAGCAACGGTGCATACTAAGGATGAACACTTTATTATCTTGATATTTAGTGAGAGGGATCATCTTATAATGCTACCGTCGCGATCTAAGCAAAATAAGATGCATAAAAGGATTAACATCACATGCAATTCATAATGTGTGATATGATATGGCCTTTCTTCTTGTGCTTTTGATCTCCATCTCCAAAGCACGGACATGATCTCCATCATCACCAGCATGGCGTCAAGGTCAGTGGCGCCGCTTCATGGTTGTCCATCACTTATAGCTACTATAACAACTACTTGGAATAAAGCTATTACATGATGAATAGACACGCAGGTCTTTAACAAAAATTAAAGACAACCATTAGGCTCCTGCCGGTTGCCATAATACATCAATGAACATCTCATACATCGAATATAATCATCATCACATTATGGCCATATCACATCACCAAACCCTGCAAAAACAAGTTAGACGCCTCTAATTTGGTTTGCATCTTTTACGTGGTTTAGGGTTTTCGAGTAAGATCCAATCTACCTACGAACATGAACCACAACGGTGATACTAGTGTTGACAATAGAAGTGCAAATTACAATCTTCACTATGGTGGGAGAGACAGACACCCGCAAAGCCACTTATGCAATACAAGTTGCATGTCAAGCGTGGAGCAAGTCTCATGAGACGCGGTCATGTAAAGTTAGCCCGGGCCGCTTCATCCCACCATCCCGCAAGAAGCAAAGTACACAAACTAAAGCAACAAAAGCATCACCGCCCACAAACCATTGTGTTCTACTCGTGCAACAGATCTATGCATAGACGTGGCTCTGATACCACTGATGGGGTTCGTTGCATAGAAAACAAAAATTTTCCTACCGCAAAGCGAATAAAACCAACAGATCTAATCTATGGAACACCCAAGATCCAATCTACTAGATCTAAGCAACGAGGTGGAGATGAGACTAACCCTCGAAGATTCCAAAGCCTACGAGATTAATCTCGTTGTTGGTGTAGACGATCGTCCCCGGTGCTGCAATCCGGCAGCACTTCCGTACTCGGTCGCGCGTACGGTGTCGATGAAGCTCCTTCCTCTCCCGTTCCAGCGGGCAGCGGAGGTGTAGTAGATCTCCACGGAATCCCAGCAGCACGACGGCGTGGTGGTGGTGGTGGAGAAGAATTGCTGCAGGGCTTCGCCTAAGCCTGCACAGCGTATGGAGGTGGAAGAGAGAGGGGGCGGCTAGGGTTGTGGATGGGGTGAATGGCCGGCCACCCCCTCCCCTCTTTATATAGGGGGAGGGGTCGGCCTAGGGTTCCCCCTGGGCCCCACATATCCCTTTTGGCCGGCCAAGGGGGGAGACTTTTCTTCCCCCTCAAGCCTTCCCCTTATCTCTTCGTTTAAACACTTTATTTTAGAGATAGATCTTATCTCTAGATTTAAACCATTTAAATTTAAGAGATAGATCTTATCTCCAAGGGGTAGGCCGGCCTGGGCCCACATGTCATAGTGGGGAGGCCCCACCATGCCATGTGGCGCCTACGTGGCCTCTCCCGGGGTGGTGGGCCCACTGGTGGCCCTCTAGAACCTTCTAGAAGCTCCGGTCAAAACACCGGACTTTTTCCGAACCCCGGAAAATGACTTCCCTTATATGAATCTTATTCTCCGGACCATTCCGGACCTCCTCGTGATGTCCTGGATCCCATCCGAGACTCCGAACAAAAACTTCGGACTCCATCTCATATTCCGAATCTACTTATGCGACATCGAACCTTAAGCGCGTCACCCTACGGTTCGCGAACTATGCAGACATGGTCGAGACTCCTCTCCGAGCAATAACCAATAGCGGGATCTGGAGATCCATAATGGCTCCCACATATTCAACGATGACTTAGTGATCGATTGAACCATTTACATACGATGTCAATTCCCTTTGTCTCGCGATATTTTACTTGTCCGAGGTTTGATCATCGGTATCTCCATACCTTGTTCAACCTCGTTACCGACAAGTACTCTTTACTCGTACCGTGGTATGTGATCTCTTATGAACTATTCATATGCTTGCAAGCTAATCAGATGACATTCCACCGAGAGGGCCCAGAGTATATCTATCCGTCATCGGATGGACAAATCCCACTGTTGATCCATATGCCTCAACTCACACTTTCCAAATACTTAATCCCACCTTTATTGTCACCCATTTACGCAATGACGTTTGATGTAATCAAAGTACCCTTTCGGTGTAAGTGATTTACATGATCTCATGGTCGAAGGATTAAGACAACTATGTATTGAAAGCTTATAGCAAATGAACTTAATGACTTGATCTTATGCTACGCTCATTTGGGTGTGTGTCCATTATATCATTCAACTAATGACATAACCTTGTTATTAATAACATCCAATGTTCATGATCACGAAACCATGATCATCTATCAATCAACAAGCTAGTTATACAAGAGGCTTACTAGGGACTCCTTGTTGTTTACATAACACACATGTATCAATGTTTCGTTAATACAATTATAGCATGGTATATAAACATTTATCATAAACACAAAGATATTATAATAACCACTTTATTATTGCCTCTTGGGCATATCTCCAACACAACAGGGTTCACCGGCATACGTCGTCTACAAGGTTGGAGGCGATCCTGGCGATTACCAATTCTTGTATGAGCCGCCTAAAGAGATCCCACATGGATACGTGTGCACATACGTGCCGGAACAACTGGCCGCACGAACCAGATTACAGCAGGAGGGAGTTCTGGAGCAGATGCTGAGAAACAGGCGTGGCTAGCTAAATATGCCACCGGAATGAGTCATGAAAGCTCAATCCCTGCAGCTCATACCGTGGATCAAATCAGCGCAATCTTGAGAGACCAGTTCGGTATCCTGCCAAAGAAGAGAACAATCGGCTATTCCAAGCCGTATCCCAACGAGTATGACTTGATCCCGCTGCCACCCAAGTATCGGCTCCCTGACTTCACAAAATTCAGTGGATCGGAAGGGTCTAGCTCAATTGAGCATGTGATCCGATATTTGGCACAGTTGGGCATGGTTTCAGCATCAGACCCGCTACGTGTTAGGTTCTTTGCGCAATCTCTCACGGTCCAGCTTTGGGTGGCACACCTCGTTGCCACCAGATTCAGTTCACGGAAGCAATGGAAGAGCAGCCACATACATATCCTGGTTGGCGAGCCGTGCATTGCCGATCCGACAGTACGGCAAAGGCGGGAGAGATGGTGTTTGAATACATTCAACGTTTCAGATGTCAAGAACCGATGTTATTCGGTTCGTTTATCCGAAGAAGCGCATCGGGCATAGGGCCTCTCGCCGCTCAAGGATCTGACTTTCCAAGTGGAATACAACTCGCTGGCGCATATGGTCCAGAAACTGATATTGTATGAACAGCGCCACCCAGAGTTGTACCAAGACAAATTCAAGCGCCCGATAGCCCTGGTCGAGCAGAAGATGTTGAGGACTCAGAAGATCGAAGTCGCCGTGGCTGAATGGGCTCGGGTGCCCGTGTCCCGCAAATGGGTGAAACAACCAAGGCTGCAAAAGGGTTTGACTTTGACATAAGCAAAGGAGCAGATTTTCGTTTGCTACTGAAGGAAAAACAGCTGAAGTTACCCGAAGGCCATAAATTCCCTACGGTGCAAGAGATGAATGGGAGACCATACTGCAAATGGCATCACACGTTCACCCATGTCACCAACGACTGCAAAGAGTTGCGTCGGCAGATCAAACAAGGCCGATTGATCTTCGGTCAGTTTTCCATGAAAGTGGATACACATCCGTTTCCTGGCGTCAACATGGTGGAACTCAACAACTCCATGAGGTACCAGCCAGGTTTCTCTTTCGATGTTAACATGGCAGGGCTCGTAGACCTCCATGGCAAGGATAAAGGAGAAAGCAGTCACTCCCGTGGCAAGGATAAAGAGGAGGCCGATCCACGCGACCGGCCCCGATACGATGACAGACGGTACTCCGACCGAGGAAGAAGAGAGGCGTGCGGTATCAACGACCACTCTCCGCGCATCTCCTTAACAAATATGAGCATCAGTATGACCGACGTCGGCGCTACGACGTGGATGATGAGAGATATCGTTGGTCTGATGCAGACAACAGGAAATATCGTCGATATGATAGAGACGACGAAGGACATGAGCGTCGCGCTAAGGGGAGGTCAAGAGAGCAGGAAGACATGGACAGGCACTGGGATTGTCCTTTCTTTGCACGCTGGGACTCAGAATGAGCCGATTGCCTACAATCGATAACTACCTGAATGTAGACAGCAGAGGAAGGGCGCGAGTGAGGTTTCTTTGTCAAGCTGTCTAGGACCTCTCCCACCTCGTAACAAACGAGCTAAGTCATCTCGAGATGAAGATTTCGAGTCGGAAGATGAAGAAGAAGATAGATACCACCGGCCAAGGTGGTGCCCTCGATGGACTCAGCCACTCCCAAAGCGTAGGTGCAGCGGCTACGTAACTTGGAGAAGCCGAGGCGCAGTGACTGTACACGTTGAGGGTGCGCGGCCCGATCGGCCGTAAATCGCAAACGTTGGAGACAGAGGCACGGCCACGAAGAAAGAATGGCGCCCCAAACGACAAAAGACGCAGAGGCATCGGCTGGTACAAACATGGTGTTCATGCTGCCGTTGGAGTTTCGTACTCCAAGGACCGAGGAGGTGCCAGTAGCACAGTTTGACTGCGGTCCACGACCAGTCATCTTTGAGAAGCCACGAGAGAGGAGCTACAGGCATCTGAAAGCCCTGTACCTACGAGGTTATATCAATGGGCAGCCTGTCAGCAAGATGTTGGTTGACACGGGAGCGGCAGTCAATATAATGCCGTACTCCATGTTACGACGTTTGGGACGTTCCAACGAAGATCTGATCAAGACCAACGTCACACTAAGCGATTTCAACGGCCAAGCATCAGAAGCACAAGGTGTTCTGAACGTGGAGCTAACCGTGGGCCGGAAAACCATCCCTACGTCGTTCTTCATCGTCGACAGCAAAAGCACTTATGTTGTCCTGCTAGGGAGGGATTGGATTCACGCCAACTGCTGCATTCCATCCACAATGCACCAATGCCTGATACAATGGGATGGAGATGAAGTGGAGGTCGTTCATGCAGATGACTCGATCGAGATCTCACTAGCTGGCATGAATATTTGGGATGCAGACGACCAAGAGCCGCTCTCTGGAATCAGTTTGGACGGCTGTGAGCGCATCGAAGCTTCAAAAAACGGGGTGAGGCTGGTCTTATCCACCGGCCTGACAGAGTAGCAAGATCCAAGTCTATGGACGCAAGGCCGATCCCTGCGATCGGCCCAAAAAATAAAAAGCAATGATCTTATCTCAAGCATGTCACGTAGTCATAGTAGAGCACCAATAAGTTGTAAACCCTCATTGAGCAATGCAATGGAAAAGGAGGCCGATTCCAGCAATCGGCCAAAATTATCCTCAACATGCGTTTTGCCTGTGTTCAACATCGATCTAGCAGGCGACGGAAAGCTAGGATATGGGTTTACATCAGCTGATGAGCTAGAAGAGATTGACATTGGTCCTGGGGATAAGCCACGACCAACATTTATCAGCAAAAAGTTAGATCCGCATCTGAGGGGCCTGATGATAGCCTTGTTGAAAGAGTACCCAGATTGTTTTGCATGGGATTATACAGAGATGCCTGGGTTAGACAGGAGCATCATTGAGCATCGGCTCCCTCTGAAGAAAGGATTTCGGCCGTTCAGCAGCGAGCACGACAGATGAAGGCCGAAATTTTAGAAGAAGTCAAGAAAGAGATCGAGAAAATGTTGAACGCGGGTTCATCAGGCCATGCAGGTATGCTGAATGGATTTCAATGTCGTACCTGTGGAGAAAAAGGATGGCCGATGGCGCGTCGCCATAGATTTTCGGAATCTCAATAGTGCCACTCCAAAGGATGAGTATCCAATGCCAGTAGCAGAGACATTGATCAATGCGGCTGCTGGTCATAAGGTTTTAAGTTTCATGGATGGCAATGCCGGCTACAACCAAATTTTTATGGCTCCAGAAGATATACACAAGACTGCATTCAGAGTACCAGGATCGGTGGGCTTGTTTGAATATGTAGTCATGACATTTGGACTGAAAAATGCCGGCGCAACATACCAAAGAGCCATGAATTACATCTTTCATGATCTAATCGGCAAGTTGGTGGAGATTTACATTGACGACGTGGTAGTCAAGTCTGTTTCAGTGGAAGGACACTTGGAGGATTTGCGACACGTCCTGGACCGAACTAGAAAGTTCGGACTAAGAATGAATCCAAAGAAGTGTGCTTTTGGTGTAACGGCCGGTCAATTCTTGGGTTTCTTGGTTCATGAACGCGGAATTGAGATCGGCCTGAAAAGTCAGGAGGCAGTGCGAACAATGAAGCCACCCACCACGAAGAAGGAACTCCAGTGTCTCATCGGCAAAATCAATTTCGTCAGAAGGTTCATCTCCAACCTGTCAGGACGAATCGAGCCGTTCATGGGATTGGTCAAAATCAAGTCTGATGAGGAGTTTCGCTGGGGGCAGAGCAACAACGAGCATTCGACGATTAAGGAGTACCTAACGAAGCCACCTGTGTTGGTTCCGCCTCAGCAAGACAGGCCATTCTACATTTACTTGTCAGTAGCTGACACCTCCATCGCGTCAGTGGTGGTGCAGGTTTATGATGGTCTGGAAAAAGTGGTTTTCTACCTCAGCAGAAGGATGTTGGATGCAGAAACGAGGTACCCCGAGATCGAGAAGTTGTGCCTCTGTCTGTTTTTCACCTGCACCAAGCTTTAGCACATCTTGCTGTCAGCGGAAATTTTCGTCATATGCAAATCAGATGTCATCAAGCACATGCTGTCGGCTCCTGTGTTGAAAGGCCGACTCGGCAAATGGATGTTTGCATTATCGGAATTTGATATCCGGTATCAGCCTGCGAAAGCAGTCAAGGGACAAGCGTTGGCCGATCTTATTGTTGAACGAATTAACACTGATATAGCAGCACTATCCGTGCGTGCGTGGGCTATGTTTTTCGATGGATCGGTTTGTGACGATGGTTGCGGCATCGGCATTCTACTCGTGTCGCCTCGGGGGGCAACATATTCCTTCTCCATCAGGTTACCTACCCCTTGCACCAACAATGTCGCTGAGTATGAAGCAATTTGCAAGGGAATGGAGTTGCTATTGGAAGCCGGGGCAGGTGGAACTTTTTGGAGACTCCAAATTGGTGATTTCCCAACTCACGGAGGAATACAAATGTGAGAGCGAGTCGCTCTTCCCATTATGGATGCAATGCCGTGAGCTGATGGCATTCAGGTATATAAACTTCAATTGGATCCCAAGGTCGCAAAATACCGAGGCGAACGATCTCGCACAGATGGCGTCAGGATACAAAGACGTAGCGATGGAGCCGATTTTCAGGTGCAGTTCATGGAACCAGATGATTGGAGAGCCGATATCTTCAATTACTTGAAAGATCCGGCTCGGGGGGCACCTAAACGGATAAGATACAGGGCCATGAAGTACGTCCTGATTGGGGATGACATGTTCTACAGGACTCTGGAAGGGTTACTTCTCAAATGTTTGGGACCAGCCGAGTCCAATCGGCTCTTACATGAGGTACATGAAGGTGCCTGTGGAACTCACCAATCGGCTCATAAGATGAAGTGGCTGATCAGGCGATCGGGATTTTATTGGCCCACCATGCTTGAGGATTGTTTTAAGTACTATAAAGGGTGTCAAGCATGTCAGAAGTTTGGGAGCATTCAGATGGTACCCGCATCAGCAATGAATCCCATCATCAAACCTTGGCCATTTCGAGGTTGGGGCATGGATATGATCGGCAAAATCAATCCTCCATCGAGCAAAGGCCATGAGTGGGTTCTGGCCATTACAGATTACTTCACTAAATGGGTGGAGGCCGTCCCTAGGAAGTCAGTAGCATCGAAAGATGTCATCAGTTTCGTGAAGGAGCATGTCATTCATAGATTCGGGATTCCCCAGACTATCACGACCGATGGAGGTTCGGTCTTCGTTTCTAAGGAGTTTAGAAAGTTCTGCGAGGATATGGGAATCAAGCTGATCCGATCGTCGCCATATTATGCTCAAGCAAATGGGCAGGCTGAAGCATCCAACAAGAGTATGATCAAGCTGATTAAGAGGAAAATCGACGAGTATCCTAGACGTTGGCACGAGGTATTGTCAGAAGCGTTGTGGGCTTTCGCATGTCATGTCATGGAGCGATAAAAACCTCGCCATACCATCTGGTCTATGGACAAGAAGCCGTGTTACCCTGGGAAATCACGGCTGGGTCGAGACGGATTACGTTTCAGAATGATCTAACTACTGAAGAATATGCAGCCCTGATGAGTGACAGCATTGAGGATGTAACGGAACTCAGACTATGGTCACTTGAGAAAATCAAGGAGAATAAAGCCAAGGTGGCTCGCGCATATAATAAGAAGGTGAGACCAAAGGAGTTCCAAGTTGGTGATCTGGTATGGGAAGCTGTATTGCCGTTGGGGACTAAGGATAAAGTGTATGGTAAATGGTCTCCAAATTGGCACGGCCCGTACAAAGTCGACCAAGTTTTAAAGGGGAATGCATACATGCTCGAGCAGTTGGATGGTGTGAAGTTCCCAGTGGATGTCAATGGCAGCATCTCAAGAAGTATTTCCCAAGTCTCAGGATGATGGGCAAAAATGTGGAGGCCGATGCACGAAATTGGCCAAGAAAAACAATTCTCTTCCAAGTATGGGGATGATGGACAATGGAACATGGGGGCCGATGCGAAATCGTAAAAGGAAAAGATATGCAAAGCAAAGATGCGAGCACAGCCGATGCACATACATCGACTTTAGAGGAAACACCGATACGTACATCGACTTTAGAATAAATGTCCGATGCGCAGCCATCGACTTTAGGTATAAAGTACCATGACTATCAAGCCGTCTAAATTTGAGGAATGCTTGCTTGGACCTGTCTAATTTGGTGATTGAGTTGGCCTTATGGGCGTTTGATGGTGAAAGACCGATACGCTGCTATCGGTTCTTGGTGCATTGACCCACTTTGACAATCGGAAATTGGAAGACACTCGGAAAATCAAATTGGGGGAACAAGTTTCATTGATTCGAAGAGGGATTCAAAGAACGATTTACAAGGAAGTGCCATTGGCTCTCAAAAGGATCATTCGATGCCTAATGCACTACCACTACTAGCCCTACACTACTCCCTAATCTAAGGGCCTTCGCTGCCCTCGTCGTCGCCGTCCTCACCGCTGTCGGCACTGCTGCCGGCGGCGTCCTCGTCGCTGCTGATGAAGCCTCCGGCAGGGGCTTCATCCTCCTCCTCGTCGTCGTCGTCGTCATCCGACCCGGCGCGGAAGCGCTTGGACGGTGGGTACCCCGCGGAGGAGGAGTCCTCCTCCGTCTCCTCCGCCTCCTCTTCCTCCTCGTCGGAGGAGAGGTCCGCCTCCCATGGGAAGAGGTCGTCGTCGCTCGCTGGTACCAGCTCCCCGTCGACGAGGAACCGGAGGTCTTCTTCCCCACGGTGAGGGGCTTTGTCGTCCTCCGACTCGATGGAGGAGTCCTAGTCCCTCGCGTCCCAATACTCGGGGGCGAGAGCCTCGTAGATGGCCGCCATATTGACCTCCTGCTCTGGCTCGCTGGAGGAGGAGGAGTGGAAGGAAAGGCCGGAAGAGGCAGAGGAGGAAGAAGAAGACATGGCTGCAGAGAGGGGTTTTTTGCCGATGGCTAGAGCAGGGGGATGAAGAAGCGAATGCTCGACGTGGTTAAATAAAGGGGACATAGGAGATTTTATGTTACGGTGGTTTCGAGGAACATGGTGCCAAACTGTCAAATCGTGCAGAGAAGTTGAGAAGGCAAGGCATCATGATGAAGGATACTGCGACGGTTCTGCTCTGCCACGACGTGACCCTACGAAGAAAACAGAGTGGTTTTGAAATTATCATTGCCAAAACCAGGGGGGCATGTGTTATCACCGATTTTGGCCAAATCAGGAGATGGGCCGCGATGGAGATGGGCTTGAAATATATACACGTGGAAAGTCTCTGAATCGGCCTTGTACGAGAATTTGGGCTAGATTGCCCGTGTATCTGTATTATAGTAGATCACATCTTAGTTTAGAATTAAGAGATAGAGTTTAGCCCGTACACGGTTATGTGTACTTCCGAATTAGAAAGTCTCCGGACTATAAATATGTACCTAGGGTTATTGAGAAAGGAGGACGATCACGTTCACAACAAACACAAACCAGGCGCATCGCCACCCCTTGTTTCGAGGGTTTCTTCCGGTAAGCATCATGCTGCCTAGATCGCATCTCGCGATCTAGGCAGTATACGTTTATTCGTTATCTTGTGCTTGCTGAAGCGTTGTTGATGGCGAGCAATACTGTTTATCTTAGGTGTTTTCGATGCTTTATGATCTGTTTGCTTAGCTATGCTGCCCCTCGATATCTAGCTGCCCTTACACCTATCTTAGGTGTAAGGGCAGCGCCTTGCTTTGTCGTTATTTAGTAGATTTGATCTGTTACGGTTGCTCCTTGTTCTTCAAGGATTAGTTTGATATCTGCATAGTTAGGCCTTGCAACGGGTTGAACGATCCAGAGCGCGTAGGTACGGTTTACCGATCCTAGAAGGGATGTTCCGGGAATCGACGCCATGTTGGTTTTTAGGCCTCTCCTAGGGGTTTTCCGTTATCTTACGTGATCTGCCAGGCTCAATCACGTGTAGGATGTTCCGGTTATGCGGTGAAAACCCTAAACTGTCGTAGATCGAGTTAGCTTAGTATTGATAAAGCGAGATACCCATGTTATTGCACATCTTTTATGAACCATGGGTTGATCGGCTCTTTGAGCCGATCCACAGGGTAACCTGAGAGCCGATCGAGGCTCATTTAATGTTTACGTGTCTACCATGCAGGAAACTAATTGAAGCGATCCAACACCTCCCTGACCAGGTATAGGTCAGGTGGCACGCCCTTGCGACCGTCAGGACGTGTGCCAGAGCATTGCGGGCCGTTGACCGAGGGACCAAGGCCCACCAGCAGTCTTGGGAGCCTCCCGGCTCTTCGTGTTGCTTACCGCTGCCGCCGGTTTTGAACAGAAACCCCCAGGGGCCAAGGAGTGAGATCCACCTCCCACCTCCTCCCGCAATTACGGACGAAAATCGACACCAGCTCAGAATAGCGGCAGCACCACACCCACCTCCATATGTTGATCCTAACTCCAATGGCGCGGTCTCGATGATTCAGAAAGCTAGGCCATCTAATAGGGCGCAGAAAGTAATCTCACGACAAGTGTTCATGGCAGAGAAGATGCCTCCACCAACGGTGGAGTATTTAAATTGGTCGGGACAGGACATCGGCTTCACAATTGCGGATCATCCGCAGCAAGTTCCTCGACCAGGGCAGTCAGCACTTATCTTGCCAGCGGTGATAGCAGGATTCGACGTATCTCGAGTATTCATAGATGGCGGCAGCAGTTTAAACCTTATGTATGCAAATACATTAAGGAAGATGAACATATCCTGCAAATCTAAACCAACCGACACACGTTTCCATGGAATCACGCCAGAGAAGCCGAGTTATCCGTTGGGAAAGATCAATCTCGACGTTCAGTTTGGGACCCGAGAAAACTACATGATAGAAAAGTTGGAGTTTGAAGTTGTGGATTTCCCGTCGCAATATCACGCCTTGTTGGGACGACCAGCATATGCAAGGTTTATGGCGGTACCACACTACACGTACCTGTTGTGGAGGTTACCTGGACCTAAGGGACCAATTACGGTCAAAGGAAGCGCGTTAGCGATAAATGCGACAAAGATTTCCATCGACTGTCAGAAACTTTCGGGATGCAAGCAGAATATATGGCGTCAAGGCTTACAACTGACTATGATGTGTTACCAGATCAGGAAGGCCACTCAGGGAGCCAACCTTTAATACTGCTAAAGATTCCAAGGAGGTGCAGATTCACCCGACATACCCAAAGAAAACGACGTCCATTGCAACAAACATGGACCTCGCATAGGAAAGCGCGCTCATCGAGTTCCTCCGTGAGCACTAGAAAATCTTCGCATGGTGTCTAGCTGACATGCCAGGAGTACCCAGGGAACTTGTCGAGCACCACCTAAACTTGGATCCAATAGCGAGACCAATCAAACAACCTTTGCGGCGTTTTTCGGAACCAAACCGCAAAGCCATGCTGTCAGAAATTGATCGACTCAGAGAAGCTGGTTTTATTAAAGAGATATCTACAGAAGCCACTTGGGTAGCTAACCCAGTGATGGTGCCGAAGAAAACACGAAAGTTCTTCGCATGTGTCGACTTTACGTGTCTCAATAAACATTGTCCAAAGGATCACTTTCCCCTCCCAAGGATCGATCAAATCATCGACTCCACGGCAGGATGTGAACGTCTTTCCTTTCTGGATGCATATTCTGGTTATAACCAGATCAGATTAAAAGAAGATGATGAAGCAAAGACATCGTTCATAACACCTTATGACGTGTTTTGCTATAGAACAATGCCTTTTGGTCTAAAAAACGTGGGAGCAACATATCAACGGATGATGCAGAAGTGCTTGGCAACACAGATTGGGAAAAACGTACAAGTGTACATTGACGATGTCGTCATAACATCAAAAAAGGGGGCAACATTGATCGAGGATTTGAAGGAAACTTTCGACAACCTTGACAAGTTCTGCCTGAAGCTAAACCCGACGAAGTGTTCTTTTGGCGTCCCTGCAGGAGAACTTCTTGGGTTCCTAGTATCAGCAAGAGGGATCGAGGCCAATCCAGAGAAAATTCAAGCCATCGTAACAATGAGGAAGCCGACAAAGTTGAAAGAAATACAACAGCTGACGGGGCGAGTCGCAGCTTTAAGCAGATTTGTCGCCAGGCTAGGAGAGAAGGCATTACCGTTCTACGCATTGATCAAACAAGGAGAGAAGTTTCAGTGGAACGAGGAAGCAGATAGAGCTTTCGAAAATCTCAAACGCACAATTTCGACACCACCAATCTTGGTGGCGCCTAAGGAGAAGGAACCCTCCTGCTATACATTGCAGCCACACCTCAGGTGGTCAGCACGGCTCTCGTAGTCGAAAGGGAAGAAGAAGGAAAACTCCATGGAGTACAGAGGCCAGTATACTTCATCAGTGAAGTATTATCGCCTTCAAAACAGCGGTACCCGCAGTACCAGAAGCTGGCATATGGAGTGTTTACAACAGCAAGAAAGTTGCGGCACTATTTTTCGGCGCATCCGATAATAGTGGTCAACGAGGCGCCTTTATCAAATATATTAAACAATCCAGAAGCTACGGGTCGTGTCTCCCTTTGGGGAATAGAGCTTTCCCCTTGGGACATCACGTACGAAAAAAGAAAAGCAATAAAGTCGCAGATCCTACTGACTTCATTGCAGAGTGGATGGAGCTACAAATACAGGACCCCAGATTTATCGAGAACCTGGGCTATGAACTTTGATGGGTCCAAAAGGTTAGAGGGATCTGGAGCAGGCGTGATACTAATATCACCTGAAGGCGACAAATTAAAGTATGTCTTACGGATGACGTTCCCAAACGCGTCCAACAATGAGGCAGAATATGAAGCCCTCATACACGGGATGAAGATGGCAAAGGCTTGTGGTGCAACCCGACTGAAAATCTTTGGCGACTCACAATTGGTGGCTCAGCAAGTCATGAATCAATATGATGCAGTAAATGAAAGTATGATAGCATACAAGGAGATGTACAACGAGCTAGAAAAACTGTTTGATGCGAAGTAAATCACATCAGCAGGTTGAGCAATGATGAAGCCGATGTTCTTGCAAACATCGGGTCACAGTGTCTCGCGATTCCACCAGGTGTGTTTTGGGAGGAAATAGCCGAGAGATCTACAAAGCCGACAAAACCAAAGAAGAAGGAGAAGAACGAAAAACCCTCGGGGCTACGAAAGAAGCATTGGAAGAAGAAGAGGAGCAGGAGCTAGTAATGATGGTGCAAATTCCATGGATGCAGACATACATATCGTACATCCTAAGGAAAACAATACCCGACGATCCAGTCGAAGCAAGGCGAGTAATCAGACGCTCCAAAGCCTTCACGTGGTCAAAGGGGAGTTGTACAAGCGAAGTATTCGGGTGTTGTGTGGCACACCCGAAGAAGGAAAGATAATTCGAAGGACGTACACGAAGGAATATGCGGTCATCACGCAAGCGTAGAGCTATCGCGCCAAGGTTTTCAGCAGCAGGATTTTATTGGTTGACAGCAATCGAGGACGCGAAGGAAATAGTGCGAACTTGCGATGCGTGCCAGAGATTCGCCGCAAAGCCTCATTCTCCGGCAGCAGAGTTGATGCCAATCCCGCTGTCTTGGCCCTTTGCTCAATGGGGTCTCGATATGGTGGGAAAATACACAAAGCTTCGCCAGGAGGATACGAGTATATGTCGTTGCTATCGACAAATTCACCAAATGGATAGAAGCAAAGCCAATAAATTCACCAGACGGCGCGTCGGCAATCAAGTTTGTGAAAAGCATTGTTTTTCGATTTGGATTCCCTCATAGCATCGTCACGGACAATGGCAGTAATTTCACATCCAAGGAGTACAAGGCATACTGTGCAGAGGTGGGCATCAAATTGCACTTCGCGTCGCACCCGCAGACCAACGGTCAAGTCGAGAAAGCCAACGGTATCATCTGCAATGGCATCAAGAAGCGCTTGATAGGACCATTGGAAAAAGCTCGACATACTTGGCCAGAGGAGCTGCCGAGTGTGTTATGGAGTATCCGAACAACACCAAATACAGCGACACAGACTCCGTTTTTCTGGTCCATGGAGCCGAGGCAGTGCCGATAGAAATAGAGCATGACTCTCCAAGAGTCACGGAATATGACGAAGAAACTTCCAGAAGAGCATTAGAAGACGATGTCGACGCACTCAATGAGGCTCGAGACGAAGTGCTATCACGAGTCGCTAAGTACCAGCAAGACTTGAAAAACTACCACAGTCGATGTTTGCGACCAAGATCTTTTCAGGTTGGAGACTTGGTTTTACGACTCAATCAGAGTCATCACTCGAGTCGCCGTGTCTTCCGTGGCTGAACCAACTAATCGACGATACCTCGGAGGAGGGATCCTCACGAGGGGGAGAAGAAGTAGGGGCCATAGGGCGGAGTGCACACGGGACGGTGGTACGCGAGTTACCCAGCTTCGGAACACCTGCACGATGACAGGGCCTACTGCTGCTTGTCTGGAATTATCTGGGCGCTTGCGCGTTGTTACAATGGTTGTGGTTGTGCCTCTAGGGCTCCCAGGATCCGGCTTATAAAGGCGCCCGGATCTAGGGTTTACATGGAGAGTCCTAGCCGGAATACAAGTTGCCTAACTACGGTACAATATCTTGCCGTGTACGTCAAGGATCCGCCTTCCTTATGGCCGTACTGGATCCGGATACTTTATGGGCCTCCACGGATCCGGCCTCCTTCGTAGGTCGGTTAGGATCCGGCTCCAGGTTCCTGGGCTGGACTTCATCCTTCTTGATCAACAGCAACTGGGCCGCCCGATGGGCCCCATGCCACCATCACCGTCTGTGGGCCACCCGGGCTTGCCGGATCTAGGCCATGTCGTTGATATACCCATAAAGTATACCCACAACAGTAGCCCCCGAAGTTCTCCGAGATTCATCATTCTTCCGTCTTCAAATAACTCGGAACCGAAGAGAATCTTGAAGAGCTTCCAACTTTCTGTTCCGATATCACTTAACCGGAAATCCTCATGTCCTTCAGTATCGATAATGTAACGGAGTTTGCATTTTTCCCGCGCACAACTTCCTATCTTCCCGCGCTAAATTTTCGGAGATGCGAATCTTTAGCCGGAAATTTCGGGAGCGCACGGTTAAATCACCTCCACGTCATTTTACCGTTTTTAACCTAAGACACGTGTCATGCATCCAACGGTGAGACCGTTCAGTTTCCGCCGTCGGATCCGGAACGCGAATCTCCGCGCGTGGTCTATAAATACCCCAACACACGGTGATTTCTCATTCTTTTCACCCCGGTTACCACTTCGTCTTCCTCCTCCAGCCGCGCCGCCAGCCAGATCTGAACTCCGACGAGCTCCGCCGCAGAGACCTTCGCGCCCGGTTGCTTCAAGCCTCCCTTCGCTCCAAGATCGCCACGGTTGATCGGGAAATCTTCCCGCCGCCGATTCGTGGTCACGCGGGCCGGTTTTCAGCAAGTTCGACGTCCTTCGACCTCGCCGGAGCACCGCGGTTCGCCGCGCCATTGACGGTACGTGCACCGGACTTGTAGAAGAAGAAGTAGAGTAGAGTAGATTCCGGTTACTCAAACACTTTGCATGGGTGCAGCCGGAAGCATGCCATCGACTCATTGTACTGGTAGTTCTCCGAACAGCCCGGATCCCAGTTCATTAGAGCCTATCTGTCCGGATCCCATAGCATATCTACCACCATATGTTTCCGACATCCGGCTGGCTCAACCTTTTTCCGCATCTTCCAGCACCAAGTTAGGCCGGATCCCAACCGCACAAGAAATCGAAGAAGAACTTCAAGGGCAAGCTAGAATGGCTGCCAAGGTGCAAGAGACGGAGAACAAGAAAGCCTCTAAGGCCCGGAACCGCGAAGGAGAGCGGGGTCAATGGTGGCCCTGCGAAACCACTGATACGGAGCTTAGAGAGCTCCAGAACGAAGGTATGATCTCCTCACATGGAGCTTCATACGCGACACCGTCGTCCCCAAGCCAGGAGCCGGAGAAGTGGTCATGACCAAGGCTTGGGTGGAACGCGGATTATCGCTCCCTTGCTCGGAATTTTTCCTCTCCATCCTCACAACATACGGGCTTCAGCCCCACAACATCTGCCCCAACTCCTACCTTCTGCTCTCCAACTTCGCAACTCTCTTCTCGGAATCCGGCCAGACGTCAAGTTATGGCAGTTTTTCTTCCGAGTGAAGAAAGAAACAAAAGACAAAGCTATGCTGAACTGCGGGAGCATGACATTCATGCTCCGACCTGGTCGCATGTACCCTCCACATGACTCGCACGAATCCGTCCGGTACTGGAACGCCGGATGGTTTTACGAGAAGAATGTGCCAGTTCCGGAGATCCATGATGGTCTCCCCAAGTTCAACAACGAGCCTCCGGAAGAGCTCGCAAGCTGGAGCTTCATCCCGTCGCTCTCTAACTCCCATCCTGGAGAAGGCAGCGCGGAGAATCTCCTGGTTAGTCCACGACGGGCTAACCGGAACCCAGCTTACACGAGCTGGTTCACTCGCGGATCCAGCCCCTACGATATAACGCGACTAACTGCGCATACACCGGGGCGGACGACCAGCTCCGAGCTACCCGCCACGATCTTCCGGCTGACTCTCTCAAAAGGAGATTCAAGACGCTGGTGAAGGTGGGCCGGGGTCAACCGATCCCGGAACTGATCAAAGACATCTACACGAACGACCAGTGTCCTCCGGTAAGCTTCAATCCTTTCGTTACTTCAAACTTCACAAGTTTTTGGATATTGACTAACACTTGATATCTTTTCCTCCAGCTCGCTACATTGGCGGAGGAAAACTTACGCACCATTCTTCGCGTCCCCGTCAGCGGCGACACGGCGGAGGAGGTTCCGGAAGACGAAGAAGAGGAAGAGGAGCAAGCACCCCGCAAGGTAGCTCCTCGAGCGTCCCCGCGCCAAAGCTTCCGGCTCCGAAGCCGGAGCCAGCGGCGAGGCCTCCGCCAAGAAGCCCAAGATCGTCAAGCCCCCTCCGCTAGACTCAAGGAAGGCGGAGCGGGAACGTTTGAAAATGCTTTCAACAGCAGGCAAACGCTCACGCCCCAACATCCCCGGCGCCCCGTAAGTTTCCGGGCATGGTACATATTTACTTTGATGCATCTGTTACTTATGCGATCTTCTTCTATTTGTTCGCAGGACTCCGACTATCACCGCCACTCGGACCGCCAGCCAAAAACCCATCACGGAATTTATGAAGAAATCTCCGGCTGTTGGTCCTGCTACCCCAGCTCCGCCAAGTGCTTCCCACACTGCTCCCCCGTCGTCCCCTCCTCAGGCGGATCAATCTCCCCCTCCTGCCGCAAACACTCCACCGGAGATAATTCCGGTCAGCAGCGAGAAGGTGGGCGGAGAGGATCCCAAGGCCAAAGGCCCTGCCCAAGAAGAAACTCGAGATCAAGGAGAGGCGGAAGTCACTTCCTCCGAGAAGGTCGGAGCCGGTGCTGGCGATGTCGTCGTTTTCCAAAGAACTTCGGAGATCCGACTGACCTCACCTCCACCCCCAAGGCATATGCTACAAAATTTTTCAAACAGCTCACTGAGCCGGAAAAATGGGAGCTTGAACAAGACTTGCTCAATGCTATGCTGAACAATGCCTGGGGGAAACGCGGTACATCGGAAATCCAGGACTTCAAGAAGGGCGTCGGCGAGTTCCTCGACAAGCTCATCTGCAAACAAAAGGTACTCCCCAGTAGCCCCCAAGCATGTAAGCGGAAACAAGTACTAGTTAGCGCTTAAATGCTTTAGAGTACCGCCACTTTTGGGAAGATTTATTTAAAATGTTACAGTAGCCCCCAAGCATGATGTCGGAAAGATTCCGGCAAAAATGCTTCAAAGGACACCACTGTGTTGTAAGCGGAATTTTGACTCCTGCTCTGTCTGCTTTTTACAGGAACAGCAGGCACTGCACTATGAGCTGCATAAAAACATTGCTCTGCAGCGCCGCGTTACCTTGGGTCAAGCGGAAAACATCCGGACCCTTACAGATAAGAATGCAGAACTGAACAAACAGCTGGCGGACGCCCAAGGTTGGTTTCCGACCTTTCTTGTTATTAGTTCACGTTCCGACTTTGAATTGTATCTAACTTGAATCCTTGTAGGCGCATCTTCCTCCCTGGCTACGACCTCCTCCGAGCTGGAAAACCTGCGCTCCTCCTACCAAGAACTGGAGATAAAGCTGAAGGAGGCGGAGCAGCAGAAGGAGCGTGCCGAGAAGCAGCTGGCGGAGAAAAACTCCGAGCTTATCAGGGAGAAAGGCGAATTCGTGCTGAGCGAAATGCTGATAGCGAGACCATCAAGAGGCAGCAAAAGGAGCTCAATGGACTCCGGAAATATGGAGACCGCGGAGCACCATTGGGACCTGCTGGCCGAAAATATTCTGGGTACTTATACTCGGAATTTCTTGTCTTGATGCTTTGTTTTCTCGTGCTCAACTTGAATGTTTACTCTTGTATTTTTGTGCAGAGCCACTCGGATACCCTGAAAAGCGCCGGAACAAATTCCCCCGGGACGATGTTCTTTCTCTCGCTGGTGATGACTGCAAGGATCTTATATCCGCTTCTCGGAAGATATGCCATAACTTGTCCCTGAAGAGGAGCCGCACATGCAGTCTGCGCAAGCTGATCAAACGTATGGATATTCTTCCGGAGCTGGTGACCGATCTACAAGCGTCATCTGCCCGAGGTGCAGCTGCTATGACTCTAACCATGTGCTTGGCGCATAACCCGGAGATGGATCTGGATCGGGTGTCTTCTGGTGTTCCTCCGACCGCAGATGTCGGAAAGCTTCTTGATGCAGTGAGTGGCTATGACACCCGCATCGCGCGGAGGATCCGTCACGAGGAATTCTACGACAAGGTGGTTCTCCCAGCAGACGAGCCCCTTGAAGATGAACTCCAAAAAGAGCGCGACGCGGAGGCCCGTCCTGCGGAATCCGGAACCCAGTTTACCTGGACCAGCTCCAAGGATGCTCCCGAAGAGGAAGAGCCCAAGACCAGCGCTGCAACCTCCGACGAAGATGAAGAGAGCGATGAAGATGTGTCGTCTCCGGCTGAGGGCGCCAAAGGAAAAGATCCAGAGGGCAATGCTTCTCCGTCCAAGGCGGAGTGAAAACGTTTATGTCCTGCGGGATAAAACAATGCATCATTTTGGCCCCAGCGAGGGTTTGTAATATAACTTAAATTCTTAAGTAGTTAGGGACGAAACAAGCATGCATGCGTGGGCGGAAAATACTTATCCTGCTATCCGTTTATATATTATTTGCATGTGTTGTTTCTTGAAAGCAAGTGCTGGTTTGATAATTTCCGGCTTGCCCACTTGACCTTCCACGAGCCGGAAAACCCGTGCCGGAAACGCTCGCCAGCGGCGACGAAGCCCAATGGCAATCCGTCAATAACCGCGGAAACAAGCCCCCAGCCCAAGTGCCGGAAGTCGCTACCAGGAATCCATGGGTTCGCAACAGAAAAAATTTCCGCCAGAAAACTTAAGCTTACGTCCTAAGGGACGATTTTGAAAATCACAACTTTCATACACGCCTAGGCGGAAAGATCCAGCTCTGCGGTTTTAGTCGGAAAACATACACGATCCAAAAATGAAAAATTAAAGGAGGTAAAAGACTCTAAGAGTGAACCAAAAGCTTTATTTCATTGATCATGTATCATAGATATTACAAGGTATGTAATGCGTAAAGCGCTAAGTGTGGAAAGGACGTAGCTGTGCTATGTTCCAGGGACGATCTGTTTCATCATATATGTCACCCGGATCTTCTCGTTTTCGTTTCCGATGCCAGTTGGCAGGTCTATCCTTTAGTTCCCGGAAATCAACGAGATAGTAGGATCCGTTGTGTAGTACTTTGCTGATGACAAAAGGTCCTTCCCATGGAGTTTGCAACTTGTGATCTTTCACCTGGCGAAGGCGGAGGACTAAGTCTCCGACCATGAACGAGCGGTTCCGAACTCGACGGCTATGATAGCGTCGGAGCTTCTGCTGGTAAATGGTGGAGCGTTGGTCGGCTAGATTCCGAGCTTCTTCGATCAGGTCCACAGATAGCTGTCGAGCCTCGTCAGCAGTTTCTTCATTGTAGGCGGAAACTCGCGGTGAATCATGGATGATGTCAGTGGGGAGCACAGCTTCGGATCCGTATACCAGGAAGAAAGGAGTAAATCCTGTTGACCTGTTAGGGGTAGTTCGTAAACTCCACAGAACAGAGTCCAGCTCATCAGCCCAAGCTCCGGCTGCGCGGCGCAGCGGTTCTTCAAGGCGAGGTTTGATTCCGGCTAGTATAAGGCCATTGGCTCGTTCGACCTGACCGTTGGATTGTGGGTGAGCCACAGATGCAAGGTCAAGCCGGATCCCAACTTCATCGCAGTAATCCTTGAGTTCTCCTTGCGCAAAGTTTGTGCCATTGTCTGTGATTATGCTGTGTGGGATGCCGAATCTCGTCACGAGGCTACAAACAAATTTTAGTGCCGTAGCACCATCGGCTTTTCTCACTGGCTTTGCCTCGATCCACTTACTGAACTTATCAATAGCGACCAGGAGGTATTCATGACCACCAGGAGATGATTTCTTTAACTTACCAACCATATCGAGCCCCCAGACCGCAAACGGCCAGGTGATAGGTATGGTCTTCAGCTCTTGGGCTGGAGCGTTTGGTTGAGTAGCATAGTACTGACAACCGCGGCAAGTTTTCACACTACAAGAAAAGTTCTGATAGACAACGTCTCAAAATCGTCCGCTAAGGGGTATTTTTCGTCGCCTATGGGCCTAACCCGACGATATGGGTTCTGTTGTGGAAACTGCGTCAGGCAAAGTCCAACGACGATTTTTTCGGTCCGTCGCGCTTGGGCGCCCTTCCGCCACGGAAAATCGGACCGTTGCGGAAGTGTTTTCGGGAGCCCGTTGACTGCCGACGTCATGCAAACTGACACGTGGCGACGCCGTTAATCGCAGTTAACGGCGTTAACCGGCTGAAACCCCGTGGTAGATGGTAGGCCCACACGAGGCCTGCCACGTCTTAAGCGGGCCGGGCCAGATGACATAGTTTGACCGGTCAACTATATAGTGGGCTGGTCCATTAGTTACGTGGGCCGGGCCTAACCTCTAAGGTTGACTGGTCAAAACTTAAATGGGCCGGCCCATTTAACATGTGGGGTCCACCTTACAAAGAATCGGGCCGCCCAAGAAGCAAGTGGACCGGCCAAAAACACAGTGGGTCCCACTTTCCTTAAAGGGCCGCCCATTTAGTGTGTAGGGTCCACCGTATAGCAAGTGGGCCGGGCCAAAACACAGTGGGTCCCACTTTCCGTTAAAGGGTCGGCCCATTTAGTTTGTGGGGTCCACCATGCAGCAAGTGGGCCGGCCCAACAAAATAGTGGGCCGGGCCAAAAACAAAGGTGGGTCCCACTTTCCTGTTAAAGGGCCGGCCCATTTAGTATGTGGGGTCCACCATATAGCAAGTGGGTGGCCTAAAGAAGATAGCGGGCCAAAAAAACAAGGGTCCCACTTTCCTGTTAAAGGGCCGGCCCAATTAGTATGTGGGGTCCACCATATAGCAGGTGGGCCGGCCCAACAAGATAGTGGGCCAAAAACACAGGTGGGTCCCACTTTCCTCTTAAAGGGCCGGCCCATTTAGTATGTGGGACCACCATATAGCAAGTTGGCCGGCCCAACAAGATAGTGGGCCGGCCAAAAACATGTGGGTCCCACGTTCCTGTTAAAGGCGGCCCAACTAGTATGTGGGGTCCACCATATAGCAAGGGCCCAACAAGATAGTGGGCCGGGCCAAAAACACGTGGGTCCCACTTTCTCTTAAAGGGCCGCCCATTTATTATGTGGGGTCCACCAAAAAAGCAAATGGGCTGGCCCAACTAATTAGTGGGCCGGCCCAGTAGGGTGGGGTCCACCTTAAAGCAAGTGGGCCAGCCCAATTAGTGTGTGGGGTCCACCGTAAATCAAATGGGCTGGCCCAAGAAGTAAGTGGGCCAGCCCGTTTAGTTGCTGTTTATATGCCGGCATAATATGCGCTTTAGGATTTTGCGGGCAGGCACATATGTGATTTCGCTTAATTGGGCCGTTTAAGGGATGGGAATTCGTGATTTAGATACTGAGAATATTTACGCAGCATTGATTTCTGTCGGATAGCCTCACTTACCACAAGCACCAAAGAAAAAATGCGCGAAAGAACTATAAAAACTAACTAAATATTACATCAGCTGCAAGGCATTGAAAAAAATATTACAGAACCCAGAGAAATTGAATGGTAATTAAACCTAGCAATACAATGAAGCGATCCGGCAATCTTTTAAGTTGTCCATGCAGCACCTATATCTGAAACAAAGACATTACAAGTTAAGACAGCAACAATGGAAAGGCAAAGACACTACAATATTGTTTGGCAAAGAATTTGGAACTCATCATTTCGTCGTTATAACAAGATCATTGTAATGCGCACAATAAGCAAACAAAGAGTGCATGCCGCATACCAACAGCCAATATAACAGAGCATGTTAGAATGAAACAGCAGACTTACTACTGTCGAGTCCCATGCAAACCAACATGTTCAGGGAGTACAAAATTGGCATGAACAACATAGTAGCAGGCTATAAATTTTGTAACAACGACTGAGCAAGATGAAGTTATGATGGCTACATCTACAGAGCAGGGAATGTAAACCAAAAATAGAAGTTACGATGGCAAAAGCTAAAGAGGAGGGAATGTGAACCAACATGTGCCAAGTGAACTAAATAATACTCCTGAACTTATAGTGAAGGGGATGCAAATCAAGATGTTTCGGGATATAAACTTGTAATGAGCAACACATAGAGGATAGTTAATGCTTGAGCTTAGGATGGACCAGATACAGAATATAGTGGGATCACCTGTGAACTTGTATAAGAGGGAATGCAAACCAATATGTTCAGCTTTCCATATGTGAGCGTCATGCCAAGTCAGAGAAACAAGTCAATAATGCAGCTTTTGAAGAACAAGATGGCACGCAAAATTATTATCTAGTAGTATGACAAGTTTATTTGTACTACAGGCTAGATAGCAGAGTGATAGCATGCCAAACTAAGTCCTTACTTTGTTAGCTTACAATGAACTAGATACAAAACAATGGCATCACCTACAGGGAATGCAAGCCAACATGTTCATGGAGTAAAAAATTGGCACAAACAACATAGTAGCAGGCCATAATTTTTGTAACAACGACTGAGCAAGATAAAGTTATGATGGCTAGATCTACAGAGCAGGGAATGTAAACCAAATATAGAAGTTACGATGCCAAAAGCTATAGAGCAGGGAATGCGAACCAACATGTGCAATTACTTAAAATTGGCCATGAACTAAATTATAGCAGGATGTTACTATAATACCTACAGTATAATTTTGTAACAACGACTGAGCAAGATAGAAGTTATGATGGCTACATCTACAGAGCAGGGAATGCAAACCAAAATGTTCAATCGCTTAAAGTTAGCAATGAAGTAGAAAATAGCAAGATGTTACGGTCATAGCTAGGAATGAACTAAAAGAGCTTCAGACAAACAAGCATCTGAACCCAGAACATGGCGCTAAAACAAGGGACTTACATTAGGAGAAGCACTCTGTGGGAGTCACAGCAGATCTTCCTGGGGTTGATAGATCCGGTGATGAAGTACGCTACATGTGCTACTTGGGGTTGGAGAGACGGCCATTACACTTCATGGTTACTCATCTCATCTGCAAAAACGTAACGGCGCGTCGTTAGCACAAACAGATTCCCCCAAGATTAAACAAGAACTTGCAGGCAAGCAATAGAAAAGCGACAGTAGAAGAGTTTAGATCATGCACGGCGCCGGTGAAGCAGATCCGGTTCATGCACAGCGGTGTCGGTGAGCAAGATCCGATGCGGTGGACGACGGATCCGGCGAAGCGGCTCCGGTGGGGTGGACGATACCGCAGCTGAAGCGACTGCGGTAGACTGCTGGATGAGTATATGGTTTCGAGGTTCGGCGGGGATGATCCAGTCCGGTTGATGACGGCGTCGATGAAGCGGCTCCGGCAGGCAGCCGGATGACGAGGATCGCGAGGGCTCGGGTAGGCCAGGGAAGTCCGGCGGGGATGTTCCGGTGCGGTGGTCGTGGAGGTGGGAGAGAGAGGGACTTGGGAAGTTCCGGTGGGTGGTCTCAGAGGAGAGAGTGAGGGAAATGAATTTTTTTTCGGGGAGTTTCGGAGCTAGGGAGGTGGTGATCGAAAAAAATGACGGGTAGACCCCCCACCAACCGACTTATGCATGGACATTGTTGTCATCTTTACGAGGGTAGAATGGGAAGTTAGAGGCGTGTGAAATATTTGTATTTTTCGAGCGGGAAGTTTTGCCGCTGGAATGAGATTTCGAATTTGGCTATAGTCCAAGTAATACAAAAATATGAGACCGTACTAGTACGGTCAAGTGTCACATCAAGTCATCATCACGTTGAAAATCGGTTACCACGAGCATAATCATGATATATCTTGAAAATCAATTTTGAAAAGCCCTTCTGAAATATTTCGGGATTGGTACTAGGAGATTTTGCAGCTTGACTAAGTAATTTTTTTTCTTCGAAAAGGGGATATGACCCCAGCCTCTGCATCGTGGTGATGCACACGGCTTTTATTAATAATCCAGTCGCAACAAATGTATGTTTTTTTTTGCAAGGAGCAACAAAAGTATGTTGTACAGATGGTCCAAGTAATATATACTCGTGATTGTAATATAAGGCCAGGGGTAGACCGGAACCATATCCTCTAACGTAGAGATGACAAGTCAGGTAAGCACAGTGCTTAAGTAGTGCAAAACGTAGAAGAAAAATCAGGAAAATGTAACAAATACTGTACGTATTTACTGTAGCAACCACTGTATATTTTTACTGTATAAAAAATCGTATAAATATTTAAAAAAGATAGTCATAATTTTGATTGTTACTAATTATCGTAAATGCATATGGCTTACATATATTATGGAAGTTAATTTAGATCAAATTAGACTTAATCATGTAGATGTGGAGAAGGAAAATTAGAGAGGTGTAGCTTACCCGACTTGTCTATTGCACGTTAGAGGATCTACTTCCGGGGTAGACCATGCTACTTAGACTACTCATAGTGGGAGTAACTAAGGAGTATTAACATAGAGCTGGTTGTGGTAACTAGCTATGTTACCATAACACTTTTCAAGATAGAATGAGTCTACATACTAACTAAAACAATCATGCATGATAGTACTACATCTAAGTTACTATGCATTATGAAGGTAGTAACATAGAGTAGTGTCATATGCATGCGGAAATTCAATTTGGCTCCCGGGTGCATATGCTCCCTCTACCAAAAAATCATATTTTAAAATGTCGAAAAAAATTAGCAAAAAATTTACATGTACATATTCATAATATATGTTCGTTCGTCAAGTTTCACGAAAAACCAATATTTTTTGTGGTCTATGTAAAAAAGAGAAAACTTATCTTGTGAAAAGCATTATTTTTAGTACTGTGTTTTATCTTTTTACACACGTCACACGACAAGTCGCAACTTTTTAAGGGCGTAGCACGAGAAGATGTACATGCGAATTTTTTGTTTCATTTTTTTGAAATTCAAAATATGTGTAAGATGCATTTCAAAATGGAGGGAGCATATGCTCCTATGTTTCAAAACACCAGTCCCGCATGCGCATGACACTACTATACGGTCACATCAAGTCATAATCACAACCAAAATCAGTTCCCATGTACAAATATTTTGGATTTTATTGGCGGGAGATTGTAGCGCTTGACAGATATTTTCAATTTAGCTGGCGCTAAAAAAATACTGTACTAGCAAAATTGGTAGCTTACTGTAGTACTGCCTCCTTTCAGGGATACAAGGACAAGGACCAATCAACTAAAATAATGTATGAAAATGGTCACCAATGGGCCAACTAATAGTTATACTTTTCCCATGCAGCGCAATATAAAAAATACTACAAATCAGATTAAACCTTGATTAAATATTGGTGCATCCAATCCATTCAGTTTTCATTTAATCCACATCACCAAGGAAACAACCACCAGGTACATAACAAGTGCAGATAGAAGCACCAACAAAATAGTTCAGCATCACAAACCCTTTCACACAACCAAGGGACACCTTTGACTGTCAGTGTTCACTGTGGTATTCAGCATCTCCCACACTTTCTCAGGATGTTGCCCAGGTGGGCTTGACTTGCTTCTAATCCTGCAGTTATACGGTGGATGACTACTCTTTGTGCAGCCACTATTGCTCGTTCCTCTTTGAGTAGTTCCTCGAGAACATAAAAAGACAATGACTTGGACCTCAACCTGCGCTTGGGCTTTGACTTGGACTTGGACCTCGACAAATTAGTTGTGAACCCAGCATTACGCAGGAATGTGTTGTTGGCTATACCATGACATTGTAGTACCTTGGAAAATGAATTCAGACATTCTTCCTGGGTTTTTTCTATACCATCTTTCTTTGGTTTTGCCAGCTCCACTTTCATGTCAGACTGAGGAGTTTTCAGTTGTTACACATGTGTAAGAGAAGAGATTATAATGTGAAGACATGTGTATGAACTACCTCTAATAATCCTACAAACTGGCATGGCTGATTACCGCATATACATTTTAGTAAGAGCATGTTACATCATATTGACATGTCTTCTATTGCTAACACGTAATAGCAGGACTATAAAAATATGCATGGATCCATGTGTAGAATTCGTAATGTGCATGATATTGCTGAGAAGTATATAAGTGAATTGTACTAGCCCTTTCCAGCAGTTCAGACATTTGGTTGTGTTGGCTAGTGCATGAAGCTTGACAAATATGACAAGATATTTCTGAATACAATTGAAAACCATAACTGACATTAGTAGAGAATACTTACAATAACACTCTGTGCAAAATGTCCAGTCAAACCATTTCTGCTCGTCTGGCACACCTTGAATTGCTCAAGTAGACTCATCTCTCTGTCTGTACTCTCACAGTATGCTTGCCTTGCCTTCTGATATTTTCGCAAGAGAAAATATAAATTAGTTTCACAACCACGTCACATGCCGACATGCGACAATTGAAAGTTTTCAAAAAAAATATAAATAAAACAGAGACATCAATTTACGATGTATATTGTGCATCTATAAATTCTAAATGATTTACTAATTTAAATATAGTTGTACAGATAACATTCCTTACCATACAGTAGAGGTGTCCAATCAAGCTACGAGATCCTGTACGCTGTTGTAAACGTACATTATTACGAGCACGCATGTTACTTCGAGCGATGAACTACAAATGAAGACTTGTGAGACACATGCTTAAAAAGGAATCAGTAATGTGATCTTGTCTCACTGTCTTCACAGAACATACCAAATTCTTTTGAGCAGACCAATACTCAACAAGATCACACCATTGATCATCAGTCATCTGTAGTATAGGAGAGGTTGTTGGAATATCGCTAGGAGTCCTCCCAGCAAAGTATCTCATCTTTAGCCTATGGCGCTCCTGGCGCAACGCTGAAGAGAATATGCTCCTGATAACAGTGATTACATTCTTCATGTCATCATCAAACTCAAGACATGTCTGTTTACAACAATGGGAACCGTTCATGTGTTAGATAGCTAGCCAACAGAAAGCTAGAGGGAATGTGAACGAGCAACATGGTATTGTTTACGAAAATGACTTACATGTAACATGTGCAGTAAACCTTCAAAATGAGAAGGGGTGTTTACGTGTTGTTTCCATGATGGAAAGATAGGAATTTGAGTCCTGACAAAAACGCCTGTGATCGATGCTATATTAGATGATTCTTGTGGATCCAGTGGCCTTCTGATACCTGCTATAACTGATGTGATGGGAAATCTTGTTCCCATTCGGGCAATCTTATTTTTAAGTGATTTCAAAGTCGTTGGCCCCCTTCGTTTTCTTGGTCGTGGTGGAACTGCAAATTTAAGCATTACATCAAGCTATCAAGGTATTTATGTAACGGAGCATGTAAGGGAACACGTACCTAATTCGGCCCCACCATCATCTTTAAGGAAGAAGTTGTCTCTGGCAGGACTAAATGTCAGCGGGCGATCGTGATTAGTTAGGTGTTGAGAACCTGCTGTTGAAACTGGGTCTGCTGTGAATTGTTCTTGGGTAACTGGATTGGCAACAGGTGGCTGGGGAACATGTGGTTTGGTATTTGCTCCGTCTACAGCTTTTAGACCAACCGATGTGGGGTTAGGTCGAAGCTTTTTATGTTGGTGTTTCGCATTACAATATTTTTTTGCCTGGTCATCATTTTCAACTAGATTAGAGTGACTCTGAGTCTGAGACCTTGTTTTTACTCTGTTCACTGCATTTGTTTGTGATCTGACATGACCAGCTTGAACCCTTTTTATTTTTAGGTGAGCTGTCAGATATTGATCTTCCTGTTGAACTATGTTCTTCACCTTGTTGGTATTTGAAACGTCCTTACGTGAAGTCCCTGATGCCTGCCAGAGATAAACGGTACTTCAATCAACAAAATCATATACATGCTTGATACGATTATGGAACATAAGAACAGCAAGCCAAGACATGATGAAACATATGTTATTATTATGTGTTAACTGAGCAGATGATAATGCTATAACTTGGGCTGGGTTGGACAGATACATCACAGTTATTGAAGATGCAACAATAATGCCAATGAAAAGAGCGAGCAATCACCTTGGGTGGTGGAGTAGGGTGCTTGACAAGGGCATCCTCTTTACTCAGGTCTCCCTCAGACTCTTGTTCAGTAGGATCAAGTTCTGAATAAGAAAATGATTGTTATCGATGGAGACAGGAGAGGTGTTTGATTGTTCACTGGTGATGCCTATATTTTCTCTCCGGCCCTCTTTGTACTCTACTACAGTATCTTTAGCATGCATTAGAAAAAAATGCTAACGAGATTTATCATGGAACTTTGAGTAGAGCAGTAGAAGGGCAAATTAGTAGTAGCAAGTAGATGATAGCTCAAAAAGGAATAAAGCGTAGATCAAAAATAAATGATTTCCCTGTGCATGCCAATTGATGATTACAAGATTTATAAACATGCAGTTTAATAATGTCGACTAATCACTCTGCAGGCTTGACTTCTACTACAGTCATACCAGATAGCACCAAACAGATTGTAGGAAAAGTAAACTTGAAACCCCAGATCGCACGAAACTGATGTTCGGAAATGAAATGCATAACGGAAGCGGCTAAACACCAACCTTCGCATGGGGAGTGGACGGCTTTACGCTTTGGTTTCGCGCGGTGGACCGGTTGGGCGCGGGGTCTACCCATTTCACCGTGCGGTAGACCAGGGAGTCGGGAAGCAGATCCGACGCAGCGGCGGAGGTGGACGGCGTCCCTGAGCAGGATCCGGCGCGGTGGGCGTCGGCTACGGTGGAGCACAAATGGTGCGGTGTGCGCCTTCGTAGGGGAAGCGGCTCCGGCTTGCTTGACAACGTCTTCTCGGACACTACAGCGTCTGGTCAGGAGGCTGTGGTGGCGAGGTGGGACGGTGGTGCACTGCCGTCGTCGGGCGAGATGCTCCGATTCGGTGTGTGACGCGTGAGAGATGTGGGATTCGGCGCCTGTGCCGGTGGTATGTTTTAATGGCTGGGGTGAGATTGGCCTTGGCCAAGAGAAGAACCGCTGGGGACGTTTTTGATGAAAGGATAAGATCGGAAATTCGAACATTTGAAAATTGGAGGCGGCAACCCGAGCTATTTTCGCCGCTGTTTTGGCGCTTCGTTGAAATGGTTTGGTGGATGCGCGAAAAAAAATGGACGCGGTCCGACCCCATCAAGGTCTCATTTGTAAGCATGGGCGGTACGGCAGCCATCCTACCTTGATTTTTAGTGAATATCCATCCATTCATATATATGTGTTTTTTTCTGAATATTTGAGTACTTAAAACGGACTTCATATGACAAAGTTGCGCCTATTTTAGTGAACACTGCGTGGAGCCGATTTCGAAAACAAAACATGGACTAGGTACCAAAAAACATATATAGACTCGTTCTCCGCATTAAAAAGATTGATGTATCATGGATCTTAGTATATGTAAAATAACCTTGAGCTATTCATTATCATACGCGTAGAATTGAAGACTTCAGATATTTCTTTATATTTGAAAGAAACGCCATGTTTCATCCGACAACATTTATCATCTCATTGAGTTGGCGCTGATTTTATATGTGGTGACGAAAACAACTGAGGCTCCTTTGATTTATAGGATTTAGATCCTACGGGAATTATTCTACACTATTGGTTATATTCAAAGGGAACATATCCCATATGAATCTTGTACTACAAATCCTATATGAACAAAACATTAGGTCATCCCTCATGGAAAAATCCCTTTGGTACAATCAAAGAAACTCATATTCCCATAGGATTCAAATAGACAAGATGTACATACGTTTTTCCTATCCTATGACTTAAAGGACTCCTGAAATGGCTCGACAACAAAGATCATAAATTCCGAGTTGTGCATCGAGCAAAAGATATTGAAAAAATTCTTGATCGATCCAATTACAAAATGATTTTCAAAAGAACTAAAGTTTTGCCATTACATAATTGGTATGTATATAGGTTCTACTTATAATAAAATATGTTTTGGTTTATTGGGATTGCGTTAGAATTACATGCATCACAATGTCTCGGGACTATTTCGGTATTTACCTCTTCTTTTAGAGTTCGCCCTATCTAAGATTATTTCCGACATTCGCCAATGTTTGCAAGGAATGGCATGCAGTCGATTCCCACCCTGTTTCAGAAAAAATGAAGAAAAAAAAGTGAACTTGTGGCTATAAAATGATAAGCTTGAATTTTGATATGTTTTTTTTAAAAAAACTAGCTTCAAAATATGGCCTACCATTTTATATAAAAAACCATGGGTCTTAACAAAAATGCCCAAGGTAAAATGTGCATTAACATTTTGGGGAAAGGTGCAATAAGATTTCATTTTATTGTGGGAAACAAATTGTTGTTGTTTTTTTGCCTTTTCTGAATAGCTAAAAAGGTGTCATCTTTTTTCCATACATTCCATAATGTCATAGAACATAAGCATCCGGTGTCCAGATATAGCAACAATTCAGTATAAGACAATACTAACATAGTTTCCATAAAGTACTGCTAACACATAAGAAAACAAAAGATCTAGATGATGACCCAAGAAACATCCTTGTATATAATAACAATCTATTGACCATATGGCGGCTTTTGCATCACCCTATCAAAATCATCTGCCTTCAAGCACGAGAGCAGAATGTCGACACGTGCTTCAACATGTTCCAAGATCCTCTTGATGATCTCATGGATATCTGCATCAGCCGAATAGGAATCAAAGTTGTCAGCCACTAGCTTCTGATAGAAAGAAACATCAGTGTTGAAGGCGTCGATCTTAGGAGTCCCCACATTTCATTACTTGCAAGACCAAGATGATCAAATTCCCTTTACTTCATAAGAATGTCTGGATCGCTGACACGATCGAAATCTTTGCTAGTACCCTCCTTTGGCCGAATTCAAATTTGCATCAGATCTTGGTGCCCATGCCTTTGGTACATGCGGGTAATTTTTTGCCAATATGTCGTGCATTGCACATAGCGTCCTACTGTACAGGGGTATTTCTACATATCTTCTTCCAAATATAATTTAATTTATTTCGGGTTGGATTCAATTTGTTTCAAAATTGTCTGATATACCATTTGTATTGGTAGGAGATGCAGCTTTGAATTTTAATCATTGTTTCTAGGTGCCACACTTGCAGGGTACAGTCAAAGATTTTATCCAATGTTTCATGTCTTGACAAATCCTTTTCGTAATGGAAGTTGAGACCCCCAGCCTCTGCATCAAAATGATGCACATGGAATTTTTTAGTATGGTATTCAACAAAATATGATAAGATGCAAAAATCAAACCTTGGACAAATATGACACATGCTCACTTGGGTAGAAAGCCAATCAAACTGATACAAATTACATTGCAGAGTCCTTGCATGTTAAACTATATATTGCCAAACACCACATATATTAAGGGATACATATTAATTTCGATACTACTACTTTTACGATAGAAGATTTGTAACTACAAACGTTGTGGGTTGTGGCTGCCCTCCTCAATCTACTCACTTGTCTCATCGGCAACCGTCTCCACCTCTCTACATGCACATATGGGTACAACTTCTTCACACCCGAAGAAGATTACTTGTTTCCTGTCATGCTCCGCCACTTGTAGTAGGTGTGCTCCTTTTTCAGAGATGAATTCTCTTTTAGGATGGAGATGTTCTCCTTTTTCAGAGATGAGTTCTCTTTTAGGATGGAGATGTTCTCCTTCGTTAGAGACCCGTTCTGATTTACCATGGAGAGGTTCTCCTTCGATAGAGATGAGTTCTCCTTTGATAGAGATGAGTGCTCATTCAAGAGTACGGCATACTCATTCCATAGCTTCATAGCACGGTTTACCAGATGTGCGTTCACATCTCGGAGCTTGGACGCATGGTCAATCAACTCGCGCGACTCATCCAGGAGCGACCGCCGGATTACTTGCAGAGACGCTTCATGTTGTCGTCCTTCATTAGATGGTAGATTCACAGAGCGACCCTGTGTGACACATGATATTATACTAATAAAGTGCAAGAGTGTAACTTCAATAGTAAAAATATAGTACTCCGAAAGTTTGCAGGACTTAAACTTCAATACTCATAGTAATATGTACAAGACTAACTTCAATAGTAATTGTAATATGTATAAATTTCAATTGCAATACTGTAGTAATATGAGTACTCCGGAGCTTGGAGTAATAAAGTTTCAAACTAAGAACGAAACATGAACTAATAAAGTTTGCCCTATGCATCAATCGATGGAGAGGCTGGATCTCAAGTTCGAAAGGGGGAAAAAGACTGCAGTGAAGTTTCAAGTTTGCATTGAAGTTCGAAAGTGGTAATGCAGCTAGTATTAGTGCAGTAGAAATCCCTTGTGCCTTGTTTGGTTGACGTGTTTTCACATGGTTCAGTGAGTAATATCTGGGTCTTTCTTAATAAGAACACATTTTATCTGTTTGGCAGAAGAGTATTGGACAGGATCAGAGTCGCGGGGATCCTCAGGAAACACTTCCGCGCACGTCGGGTGGACGTGGAACCGCAACACCTCTATGCTCTCGCGTTTCTGGTCGTTCCGCATACGTGCTCCGATTGCTGCTTCTCCTTCCAGGCATCCACCCCGTTCCAGCATGGATCAGGCTGAGGGATTGATTCCAATGCAAAATTACAAGTCCTGAGGCCTGCTGGCATGGATTACGTGAATAGAAATTGGACGCTTCACTAATAAGGCCCGAGGAACCCCTCAAAAAAAAACTAATAATGCCCCAGGACAGGCTATCTCTCAGGTTGTCCTGATCTGCCGCAAATACTCACGCCAAAACATGGTGAATGAAGTATTTTGCATCAAATCCCCTCCGAATAATACTCAGTAGGGGGCTAACTAGTTTTAAACCAATGATTAAACTACATTAACCACTGACCTCGAAGCTCTCCTCCTTGGAGAGGACCGACTCCCCGGCGACGGCGAGGTTGTCTTGCAGCTGCAGCAGGACTGTCACGTCTGAGCCCACGGAGAGGTCGTTGATCCGCTGCCGCTTGGTGGGCACATCAGACTCAACGGCGAGGCCGCCATGCGCCTGCTGCAGCAGCTGTAGGGGGGCGTGCGAGTTGGCGGCGAGGTCCTGTAGTTGCTGCTGGGGGATTACGACGGTGGGCCGCACACCTAACAGGCCCCCTTGTCCACTCGTGGGATTCATCGCCGGAAGATGGGGGTGCAGGGAGGCGCTAATACAGAGGTTGTGGATGGTACAGCCGCCGACGAGCACTGTACAGGTTGGGGCTATAGGATTTTGAAGATGAATGGGGAGAGGCGGCAGGGGCCTATATAAATCGAGAGGAGTGAGGTAGCGAGAAGTGAAGTGAATGGGGAGAGGCGGCAGGGGCCTATAAATCGAGAGGGCTATAGGTTGGGACATGATTTTTACGCAATATTTAAATCTAGATTTAAGCCGCATGTCACCAGGTGACATGCGAAAGGTGCATGTCACCTGATCTCTATCCGTGAAGGACACAGGTCACTCGCAACACTGTACATGGTGTACTGTAGGGACGCGAAACAGTATTGTTCACTGTTCGTAGTGTTTTTCATTTTTCTGATTTTTTTGAATTTTATGCCCATTTGAATCTTTTGGTCAAATCCTAGGTTTGACAAAGATTTAAACAAGTTTAAAATATATGAAAAGGTAAGCATGGATCCTTCTTAGTCACTCTAAAATGAAGCTTTTGGGATGTTCTTGAAATTTCCATGCTTGACTTCATAAGACAGAGTTTAGGGTTAGGGGTAGATATATACATGATTTGTTTGGTTTGAATATGTCTAGACCTTGTTTATCAACTTTAATTCTTACTATATGACATAAGAAAACTATTTGCTTTGGTTTTTCATTTTTCTGATTTTTTTGAATTTTGATGCCCATTTGAATCTTGTCAAATCCTAGGTTTGACCAAGATAATTTAAACAAGTTTAAAACATGGAAATGAAAAGGGAAGCATGTATCCTTCTTAGTCACTCTAAAATGAAGTTTTTGGGAGGTTTTTGAAATTTCCATGTTTGAAACCCAAAACCACTTCTCTTCATGCTTGACTTCATAAGACAGAGTTTAGGGGTTAGGGGGTAGATACATGGTTTGTCTAGTTTGAAACTTTGAATATGTCTAGACCTTGTTTATCAACTTGAATATGCTTACTATATGACATAAGAAGACTATGTACTTTGGTTTTTCATTTTTCTGATTTTTTTAATTTTCTGCGCATTTGAATCTTGGTCAAATCCTAAATTTGACCAAGATTTAGACAAGTTTAACACGTGAAAACGAATAAGTAAGCCTGGATCCTTCTTAGTCACTCTAAAATGAAGCCTTTGGGAGGTTCTTGAAATTTCCATGTTTGAAACCCAAAACCACTTCTCTTCATGATTGACTTCATAAGATCGACAGATTAGTTTAGGGTTAGGGGTAGATATATACATGATTTTTCTGGTTTTAATATGTCTAGACCTTGTTTATCAACTTGAATGCTTACTATATGACATAAGAAAACTATTTGCTTTTGTTTTCATTTTTCTGATTTTTTTTGAATTTTGATGCCCATTTGAATCTTGTCAAATCCTAGGTCGTTTGACCAAGATAATTTAAACAAGTTTAAAACATGAATATGAAAAGGGAAGCATGTATACTTCTTAGTCACTCTAAAATGAAGTTTTTGGGAGGTTTTTGAAAATTCCATGTTTGAAACCCAAAACCACTTCTCTTCATGCCTGACTTCATAAGATAGAGTTTAGGGGTCAGGGGGTGTAGATACATTTGGTTTGTCTAGTTTGAATATGTCTAGACCTTGTTTAACAACTTTAATGCTAACTATATGACATAAGAAGACTATGTGCTTTGGTTTTTCATTTTTCTGATTTTTTTGAATATTGTGCCCACCCATTTGTATCTTCATGAAATCCTAGGTTTGACCAAGATAATTTAAACAATTTTAAAACATGAAAATGAAAAGGGAAGCCTGGATCCTTCTTAGTAACTCTAAAATGAAGCTTTTGGGAGGTTCTTGAAATTTCCATGTTTGAAACCCAAACCACTTCTCTTCATGATTGACTGAGTTTAATTAGGGTTTTAGGGGTAGATATATACATGATTTTTCTGGTTTTTCATTCTTTTGATTTTTTTCTGAATTTTTAGGGCCATTTGAATCTTGGTCAAATCCTTGGTTTGACCAAGATTTAAACAAATTTAAAACATGAAAATGAAAAGGGAAGTCTGTATCCTTCTTAGTCACTCTAAAATGAAGCTTTTGGGATGTTCTTGAAATTTCAATGTTTGAAACCCAAAACGACTTCCCTTCATGCTAGACTTCATAAGATCGAAAGGGGGTAGATACACGATTTGTCTGGTTTGGATATATCTAGACCTTGTTTATCAACTTGATTGCTTACGATATGACATAAGAAGACTATGTGATTTGGTTTTCCATTTTTCTGATTTTTTTAATTTTTTGCCCACCCATTTGTATCTTCGTCAAATCCTAGGTTTGACCAAGATAATTAAAACAAGTTTTATAAAACATGAAAATGAAAAGGGAAGCATGTATCCTTCTTAGGCACTCTAAAATGAAGCTTTTGGGAGTTTTTTGAAATTTCCATGTTTGAAACCCAAAACCACATCTCTTCACATGCTTGACTTCATAAGACAGAGTTTAGGGGTTAGGGGTATAGATACATGATTTGTCTGGTTTGAATATGTCTAGACATTGTTTATCAACTTTAATGCTTACTATATGACATAAGAAAAATAATGTCATGTAAATGAGTTAACTTGGATTTCCTACCCTTGAATCCATAGGAAACTTTGTTCTAATGCACTATAATAATCAACCGAGTTTTTACACCAACAGGTCTGTCACTTACGTGTGGTGCCCACGCGTGAGGTCCCACACTTCAGTGAGCACAAGTCACGTGCAATAGGTACGCAAACTCCCAGCCATCTTCTTTGTCAAGAGAAGACGCATCAGGATGCGTATTGGAAGTCTGTGGGTCCTTCTGGATCCTTCGGTTGTCCCTCTCACAAAAAAAACAAATCTCTCTCATTCTCGGCCTCTCTCGACTCGCTCGCTCGCTCGCTCGCTCGCACCTCCTGCTCACTGACAAACCCTGCACAAAAGTCAACATCATCACCCGAAAAAGGGGAGACACCATAATTCTCTCCCTTCTTCTCTCCTTCCTCCGAGTGATCCCTCTTCCTCCGAGTTTCACTCGACGGGCAAACACACTTGTGCTGCATAGTAATAATAAAAAGGTATAGAAAAATCAACCTACGAATCTATAATTAAATAGGTTAGTAATAATAAAAATGTAGAAAAATCAACCTACGAATCTATAATTAAATAGGTTAAACTAGGGTTTTGCCCACTACTACAGATCAAGGTTCAAACCTTGTTTATCAACTTGAATATGCTTACTATATGACATAAGAAGACTATGTACTTTGGTTTTCATTTTTCTGATTTTTTAAATTTTCTGCGCATTTGAATCTTGGTCAAATCCTAGGTTTGACCAAGATTAGACAAGTTTAACACGTGAAAACGAATAAGTAAGCCTGGATCCTTCTTAGTCACTCTAAAATGAAGCATTTTGGGATGTTCTTGAAATTTCCATGTTTGAAACCCAAAACGACCTCTCTTCATGCTACACTTCATAAGATCGACCGAGTTTAGGGTTAGGGGTAGATACATGATTTGTATGGTTTGAATATGTCCAAACCTTGTTAATTTATCAACTTGAATGCTTACTATATGACATAAGAAGACTATATGCTTTTGTTTTTCATTTTTCTGATTTTTTTTGAATTTTATGCCCATATATTTGAATCTTGGTCAAATCATATGTTTGACAAAGATTTAAACAAGTTTAAATTGTGAAAATGAAAAGGTAAGCATGGATCCTTATTAGTCACACTCTAAATTAAATCTTTTGGGAGGTTCTTGAAATTTCCATGTTTGAAACCCAAAACCACTTCTCTTCATGATTGACTTCATAAGAAAGAGTTTAGGGTTTTAGGGGTAGATATATACATGATTTTTCTGGTTTGAATATGTCTAGACCTGGTTTATCAGTTGAATGCTTACTATACATATGACATATATAAGAATGCTATGTGCTTTGGTTTTTCATTCTCTTTTGATTTTTTTTCTAAATTTTTATGCCCATTTGAATCTTGGTCAAAATCTTTGGTTTGACAAGGATTTAAACAAGTTTAAAACATGAAAATGAAAAAGGGAAGTCTGTATATCCTTCTTTTAGTAACTCTAAAATGGAAGCTTTTGGGATGTTCTTGAAATTTCCATGTTTGAAACCGAAAACGACTTCCCTTCATGCTAGACTTCATAAGATCGACAGGGGGTAGATACATGATTTGTCTGGTTTGGATATATCTAGACCTTGTTAATTTATCAACTTGAATGCTTACGATATGACATAAGAAGACAATGTGATTTGGTTTTTCAATTTTCTGATTTTTTTGAATATTGTGCCCACCCATTTGTATCTTCATGAAATCCTAGGTTTTACCAAGATAATTTAAACAAGTTTAAAACATGAAAACGAAAAGGGAAACATGTAACCTTCTCAGTCACTCTAAAATGAAGTTTTTGGGAGGTTTTTGAAATTTCCATGTTTGAAACCCAAAACCACTTCTCTTCATGCTTGACTTCATAAGACAAAGTTTAGGGTTAGGGGTATAGATACATGATTTGTATGGTTTGAATATGTCCAAACCTTGTTTATCAACTTGAATATGCTTACTATATGACATAAGAAGACTATGTACTTTGGTTTTTCATTTTTCTGATCTTTTTTTAATTTTCTGCACATTTGAATCATATCTTGGTCAAATCCTAGGTTTGACCAAGATTTAGACAAGTTTAACACGTGAAAACGAATAAGTAAGCCTGGATCCTTCTTAGTCACTCTAAAATGAAGCTTTTGGGAGGTTCTTGAAATTTCCATGTTTGAAACCCAAAACCACTTCTCTTCATGATTGACTGAGTTTAATTATATAGGATTTTAGGGGTAGATATATACATGATTTTTCTGGTTTGAATATATATGTCTAGACCTTGTTTATCAACTTGAATGCTTACTATACATATGACATATCTAAGAATGCTATGTGCTTTGGTTTTTCATTCTTTTGATTTTTTTCTGAATTTTTAGGGCCATTTGAATCTTGGTCAAATCATTGGTTTGACCAAGATTTAAACAAGTTTAAAACATGAAAATGAAAAGGGAAGTCTGTATCCTTCTTAGTCACTCTAAAATGAAGCTTTTGGGATGTTCTTGAAATTTCAATGTTTGAAACCCAAAACGACTTCCCTTCATGCTAGACTTCATAAGATCGAAAGGGGCTAGATACATGATTTGTCTGGTTTGGATATATCTAGACCTTGTTTATCAACTTGATTGCTTACGATATGACATAAGAAGACTATGTGATTTGGTTTTTCGTTTTTCTGATTTTTTTGAACATTGTGCCCACCCATTTGTATCTTCATGAAATCCTAGGTTTGACCAAGCTAATTTAAACAAGTTTAAAACATGAAAATGAAAAGGGAAGCATGTAACCTTCTCAGTCACTCTAAAATGAAGTTTTTGGGAGGTTTTTGAAATTTCCATGTTTGAAACCCAAAACCACTTCTCTTCATGCTTGACTTCATAAGACAAAGTTTAGGGTTAGGGGGTATATATAGATACATGATTTGTATGGTTTGAATATGTCCAAACCTTTTGTTTATCAACTTGAATATGCTTACTATATGACATAAGAAGACTATGTACTTTGGTTTTTCATTTTTCTGATTTTTTTAATTTTCTGCGCATTTGAATCATATCTTGGTCAAATCCTAGGTTTGACCAAGATTTAGACAAGTTTAACACGTGAAAACGAATAAGTAAGCCTGGATCCTTCTTAGTCACTCTAAAATGAAGCTTTTGGGAGGTTCTTGAAATTTCCATGTTTGAAACCCAAAACCACTTCTCTTCATGATTGACTGAGTTTAATTATATAGGGTTTTAGGGGTAGATATATACATGATTTTTCTGGTTTGAATATATATGTCTAGAGACCTTGTTTATCAACTTGAATGCTTACTATACATATGACATATCTAAGAATGCTATGTGCTTTGGTTTTTCATTCTTTTGATTTTTTTCTGAATTTTTAGGGCCATTTGAATCTTGGTCAAATCATTGGTTTGACCAAGATTTAAACAAGTTTAAAACATGAAAATGAAAAGGGAAGTCTGTATCCTTCTTAGTCACTCTAAAATGAAGCTTAATTTTGGGATGTTCTTGAAATTTCAATGTTTGAAACCCAAAACGACTTCCCTTCATGCTAGACTTCATAAGATCGAAAGGGGGTAGATACACGATTTGTCTGGTTTGGATATATCTAGACCTTGTTTATCAACTTGATTGCTTACGATATGACATAAGAAGACTATGTGATTTGGTTTTTCATTTTTCTGATTTTTTTGAACATTGTGCCCACCCATTTGTATCTTCGTCAAATCCTAGGTTTGACCAAGATAATTAAAACAAGTTTTATAAAACATGAAAATGAAAAGGGAAGCATGTATCCTTCTTAGGCACTCTAAAATGAAGCTTTTGGGAGTTTTTTGAAATTTCCATGTTTGAAACCCAAAACCACATCTGTTCACATGCTTGACTTCATAAGACAGAGTTTAGGGGTTAGGGGTATAGATACATGATTTGTCTGGTTTGAATATGTCTAGACATTGTTTATCAACTTTAATGCTTACTATATGACATAAGAAAAATAATGTCATGTAAATGAGTTAACTTGGATTTCCTACCCTTGAATCCATAGGAAACTTTGTTCTAATGCACTATAATAATCAACCGAGTTTTTACACCAACAGGTCTGTCACTTACGTGTGGTGCCCACGTGTGACACTTCAGTGAGCACAAGTCACGTGCAATAGGTACGCAAACTCCCAGCCATCTTCTTTGTCAAGAGAAGACGCATCAGGATGCGTATTGGAAGTCTGTGGGTCCTTCTGGATCCTTCGGTTGTCCCTCTCACAAAAAAAAAAAAATCTCTCTCATTCTCGGCCTCGCTCGACTCGCTCGCTCGCTCGCACCTCCTGCTCACTGACAAACCCTGCACAAAAGTCAACATCATCACCCGAAAAAGGGGAGACACCATAATTCTCTCCCTTCTTCTCTCCTTCCTCCGAGTGATCCCTCTTCCTCCGAGTTTCACTCGACGGGCAAACACACTTGTGCTGCATAGTAATAATAAAAAGGTATAGAAAAATCAACCTACGAATCTATAATTAAATAGGTTAGTAATAATAAAAATGTAGAAAAATCAACCTACGAATCTATAATTAAATAGGTTAAACTAGGGTTTTGCCCACTACTACAGATCAAGGTTCAAACCTTGTTTATCAACTTGAATATGCTTACTATATGACATAAGAAGACTATGTACTTTGGTTTTCATTTTTCTGATTTTTTAAATTTTCTGCGCATTTGAATCTTGGTCAAATCCTAGGTTTGACCAAGATTAGACAAGTTTAACACGTGAAAACGAATAAGTAAGCCTGGATCCTTCTTAGTCACTCTAAAATGAAGCATTTTGGGATGTTCTTGAAATTTCCATGTTTGAAACCCAAAACGACCTCTCTTCATGCTACACTTCATAAGATCGACCGAGTTTAGGGTTAGGGGTAGATACATGATTTGTATGGTTTGAATATGTCCAAACCTTGTTAATTTATCAACTTGAATGCTTACTATATGACATAAGAAGACTATATGCTTTTGTTTTTCATTTTTCTGATTTTTTTTGAATTTTATGCCCATATATTTGAATCTTGGTCAAATCATATGTTTGACAAAGATTTAAACAAGTTTAAATTGTGAAAATGAAAAGGTAAGCATGGATCCTTATTAGTCACTCTAAATTAAATCTTTTGGGAGGTTCTTGAAATTTCCATGTTTGAAACCCAAAACCACTTCTCTTCATGATTGACTTCATAAGAAAGAGTTTAGGGTTTTAGGGGTAGATATATACATGATTTTTCTGGTTTGAATATGTCTAGACCTGGTTTATCAACTTGAATGCTTACTATACATATGACATATATAAGAATGCTATGTGCTTTGGTTTTTCATTCTCTTTTGATTTTTTTTCTAAATTTTTATGCCCATTTGAATCTTGGTCAAAATCTTTGGTTTGACAAGGATTTAAACAAGTTTAAAACATGAAAATGAAAAAGGGAAGTCTGTATATCCTTCTTTTAGTAACTCTAAAATGGAAGCTTTTGGGATGTTCTTGAAATTTCCATGTTTGAAACCGAAAACGACTTCCCTTCATGCTAGACTTCATAAGATCGACAGGGGGTAGATACATGATTTGTCTGGTTTGGATATATCTAGACCTTGTTAATTTATCAACTTGAATGCTTACGATATGACATAAGAAGACAATGTGATTTGGTTTTTCAATTTTCTGATTTTTTTGAATATTGTGCCCACCCATTTGTATCTTCATGAAATCCTAGGTTTTACCAAGATAATTTAAACAAGTTTAAAACATGAAAACGAAAAGGGAAACATGTAACCTTCTCATTCACTCTAAAATGAAGTTTTGGGAGGTTTTTGAAATTTCCATGTTTGAAACCCAAAACCACTTCTCTTCATGCTTGACTTCATAAGACAAAGTTTAGGGTTAGGGGTATAGATACATGATTTGTATGGTTTGAATATGTCCAAACCTTGTTTATCAACTTGAATATGCTTACTATATGACATAAGAAGACTATGTACTTTGGTTTTTCATTTTTCTGATTTTTTTAATTTTCTGCACATTTGAATCATATCTTGGTCAAATCCTAGGTTTGACCAAGATTTAGACAAGTTTAACACGTGAAAACGAATAAGTAAGCCTGGATCCTTCTTAGTCACTCTAAAATGAAGCTTTTGGGAGGTTCTTGAAATTTCCATGTTTGAAACCCAAAACCACTTCTCTTCATGATTGACTGAGTTTAATTATATAGGGTTTTAGGGGTAGATATATACATGATTTTTCTGGTTTGAATATATATGTCTAGAGACCTTGTTTATCAACTTGAATGCTTACTATACATATGACATATCTAAGAATGCTATGTGCTTTGGTTTTTCATTCTTTTGATTTTTTTCTGAATTTTTAGGGCCATTTGAATCTTGGTCAAATCATTGGTTTGACCAAGATTTAAACAAGTTTAAAACATGAAAATGAAAAGGGAAGTCTGTATCCTTCTTAGTCACTCTAAAATGAAGCTTTTGGGATGTTCTTGAAATTTCAATGTTTGAAACCCAAAACGACTTCCCTTCATGCTAGACTTCATAAGATCGAAAGGGGTAGATACATGATTTGTCTGGTTTGGATATATCTAGACCTTGTTTATCAACTTGATTGCTTACGATATGACATAAGAAGACTATGTGATTTGGTTTTTCATTTTTCTGATTTTTTTGAACATTGTGCCCACCCATTTGTATCTTCATGAAATCCTAGGTTTGACCAAGCTAATTTAAACAAGTTTAAAACATGAAAATGAAAAGGGAAGCATGTAACCTTCTCAGTCACTCTAAAATGAAGTTTTTGGGAGGTTTTTGAAATTTCCATGTTTGAAACCCAAAACCACTTCTCTTCATGCTTGACTTCATAAGACAAAGTTTAGGGTTAGGGGGTATATATAGATACATGATTTGTATGGTTTGAATATGTCCAAACCTTTTGTTTATCAACTTGAATATGCTTACTATATGACATAAGAAGACTATGTACTTTGGTTTTTCATTTTTCTGATTTTTTTAATTTTCTGCGCATTTGAATCATATCTTGGTCAAATCCTAGGTTTGACCAAGATTTAGACAAGTTTAACACGTGAAAACGAATAAGTAAGCCTGGATCCTTCTTAGTCACTCTAAAATGAAGCTTTTGGGAGGTTCTTGAAATTTCCATGTTTGAAACCCAAAACCACTTCTCTTCATGATTGACTGAGTTTAATTAGGGTTTTAGGGGTAGATATATACATGATTTTTCTGGTTTGAATATATATGTCTAGACCTTGTTTATCAACTTGAATGCTTACTATACATATGACATAAGAATGCTATGTGCTTTGGTTTTTCATTCTTTTGATTTTTTCTGAATTTTTAGGGCCATTTGAATCTTGGTCAAATCCTTGGTTTGACCAAGATTTAAACAAGTTTAAAACATGAAAATGAAAAGGGAAGTCTGTATCCTTCTTAGTCACTCTAAAATGAAGCTTTTGGGATGTTCTTGAAATTTCAATGTTTGAAACCCAAAACGACTTCCCTTCATGCTAGACTTCATAAGATCGAAAGGGGGTAGATACACGATTTGTCTGGTTTGGATATATCTAGACCTTGTTTATCAACTTGATTGCTTACGATATGACATAAGAAGACTATGTGATTTGGTTTTCCATTTTTCTGATTTTTTTAATTTTTTGCCCACCCATTTGTATCTTCGTCAAATCCTAGGTTTGACCAAGATAATTAAAACAAGTTTTATAAAACATGAAAATGAAAAGGGAAGCATGTATCCTTCTTAGGCACTCTAAAATGAAGCTTTTGGGAGGTTTTTGAAATTTCCATGTTTGAAACCCAAAACCACATCTCTTCACATGCTTGACTTCATAAGACAGAGTTTAGGGGTTAGGGGTATAGATACATGATTTGTCTGGTTTGAATATGTCTAGACATTGTTTATCAACTTTAATGCTTACTATATGACATAAGAAAAATAATGTCATGTAAATGAGTTAACTTGGATTTCCTACCCTTGAATCCATAGGAAACTTTGTTCTAATGCACTATAATAATCAACCGAGTTTTTACACCAACAGGTCTGTCACTTACGTGTGGTGCCCACGCGTGAGGTCCCACACTTCAGTGAGCACAAGTCACGTGCAATAGGTACGCAAACTCCCAGCCATCTTCTTTGTCAAGAGAAGACGCATCAGGATGCGTATTGGAAGTCTGTGGGTCCTTCTGGATCCTTCGGTTGTCCCTCTCAAAAAAAAACAAATCTCTCTCATTCTCGGCCTCTCTCGACTCGCTCGCTCGCTCGCTCGCTCGCACCTCCTGACAAACCCTGCACAAAAGTCAACATCATCACCCGAAAAAGGGGAGACACCATAATTCTCTCCCTTCTTCTCTCCTTCCTCCGAGTGATCCCTCTTCCTCCGAGTTTCACTCGACGGGCAAACACACTTGTGCTGCATAGTAATAATAAAAAGGTATAGAAAAATCAACCTACGAATCTATAATTAAATAGGTTAGTAATAATAAAAATGTAGAAAAATCAACCTACGAATCTGTAATTAAATAGGTTAAACTAGGGTTTTGCCCACTACTACAGATCAAGGTTCAAACCTTGTTTATCAACTTGAATATGCTTACTATATGACATAAGAAGACTATGTACTTTGGTTTTCATTTTTCTGATTTTTTAAATTTTCTGCGCATTTGAATCTTGGTCAAATCCTAGGTTTGACCAAGATTAGACAAGTTTAACACGTGAAAACGAATAAGTAAGCCTGGATCCTTCTTAGTCACTCTAAAATGAAGCATTTTGGGATGTTCTTGAAATTTCCATGTTTGAAACCCAAAACGACCTCTCTTCATGCTACACTTCATAAGATCGACCGAGTTTAGGGTTAGGGGTAGATACATGATTTGTATGGTTTGAATATGTCCAAACCTTGTTAATTTATCAACTTGAATGCTTACTATATGACATAAGAAGACTATATGCTTTTGTTTTTCATTTTTCTGATTTTTTTTGAATTTTATGCCCATATATTTGAATCTTGGTCAAATCATATGTTTGACAAAGATTTAAACAAGTTTAAATTGTGAAAATGAAAAGGTAAGCATGGATCCTTATTAGTCACACTCTAAATTAAATCTTTTGGGAGGTTCTTGAAATTTCCATGTTTGAAACCCAAAACCACTTCTCTTCATGATTGACTTCATAAGAAAGAGTTTAGGGTTTTAGGGGTAGATATATACATGATTTTTCTGGTTTGAATATGTCTAGACCTGGTTTATCAACTTGAATGCTTACTATACATATGACATATATAAGAATGCTATGTGCTTTGGTTTTTCATTCTCTTTTGATTTTTTTTCTAAATTTTTATGCCCATTTGAATCTTGGTCAAAATCTTTGGTTTGACAAGGATTTAAACAAGTTTAAAACATGAAAATGAAAAAGGGAAGTCTGTATATCCTTCTTTTAGTAACTCTAAAATGGAAGCTTTTGGGATGTTCTTGAAATTTCCATGTTTGAAACCGAAAACGACTTCCCTTCATGCTAGACTTCATAAGATCGACAGGGGGTAGATACATGATTTGTCTGGTTTGGATATATCTAGACCTTGTTAATTTATCAACTTGAATGCTTACGATATGACATAAGAAGACAATGTGATTTGGTTTTTCAATTTTCTGATTTTTTTGAATATTGTGCCCACCCATTTGTATCTTCATGAAATCCTAGGTTTTACCAAGATAATTTAAACAAGTTTAAAACATGAAAACGAAAAGGGAAACATGTAACCTTCTCAGTCACTCTAAAATGAAGTTTTTGGGAGGTTTTTGAAATTTCCATGTTTGAAACCCAAAACCACTTCTCTTCATGCTTGACTTCATAAGACAAAGTTTAGGGTTAGGGGGTATAGATACATGATTTGTATGGTTTGAATATGTCCAAACCTTGTTTATCAACTTGAATATGCTTACTATATGACATAAGAAGACTATGTACTTTGGTTTTTCATTTTTCTGATTTTTTTAATTTTCTGCACATTTGAATCATATCTTGGTCAAATCCTAGGTTTGACCAAGATTTAGACAAGTTTAACACGTGAAAACGAATAAGTAAGCCTGGATCCTTCTTAGTCACTCTAAAATGAAGCTTTTGGGAGGTTCTTGAAATTTCCATGTTTGAAACCCAAAACCACTTCTCTTCATGATTGACTGAGTTTAATTATATAGGGTTTTAGGGGTAGATATATACATGATTTTTCTGGTTTGAATATATATGTCTAGAGACCTTGTTTATCAACTTGAATGCTTACTATACATATGACATATCTAAGAATGCTATGTGCTTTGGTTTTTCATTCTTTTGATTTTTTTCTGAATTTTTAGGGCCATTTGAATCTTGGTCAAATCATTGGTTTGACCAAGATTTAAACAAGTTTAAAACATGAAAATGAAAAGGGAAGTCTGTATCCTTCTTAGTCACTCTAAAATGAAGCTTTTGGGATGTTCTTGAAATTTCAATGTTTGAAACCCAAAACGACTTCCCTTCATGCTAGACTTCATAAGATCGAAAGGGGGTAGATACATGATTTGTCTGGTTTGGATATATCTAGACCTTGTTTATCAACTTGATTGCTTACGATATGACATAAGAAGACTATGTGATTTGGTTTTTCATTTTTCTGATTTTTTTGAACATTGTGCCCACCCATTTGTATCTTCATGAAATCCTAGGTTTGACCAAGCTAATTTAAACAAGTTTAAAACATGAAAATGAAAAGGGAAGCATGTAACCTTCTCAGTCACTCTAAAATGAAGTTTTTGGGAGGTTTTTGAAATTTCCATGTTTGAAACCCAAAACCACTTCTCTTCATGCTTGACTTCATAAGACAAAGTTTAGGGTTAGGGGGTATATATAGATACATGATTTGTATGGTTTGAATATGTCCAAACCTTTTGTTTATCAACTTGAATATGCTTACTATATGACATAAGAAGACTATGTACTTTGGTTTTTCATTTTTCTGATTTTTTTAATTTTCTGCGCATTTGAATCATATCTTGGTCAAATCCTAGGTTTGACCAAGATTTAGACAAGTTTAACACGTGAAAACGAATAAGTAAGCCTGGATCCTTCTTAGTCACTCTAAAATGAAGCTTTTGGGAGGTTCTTGAAATTTCCATGTTTGAAACCCAAAACCACTTCTCTTCATGATTGACTAGTTTAATTAGGGTTTTAGGGGTAGATATATACATGATTTTTCTGGTTTGAATATATATGTCTAGACCTTGTTTATCAACTTGAATGCTTACTATACATATGACATAAGAATGCTATGTGCTTTGGTTTTTCATTCTTTTGATTTTTTCTGAATTTTTAGGGCCATTTGAATCTTGGTCAAATCCTTGGTTTGACCAAGATTTAAACAAGTTTAAAACATGAAAATGAAAAGGGAAGTCTGTATCCTTCTTAGTCACTCTAAAATGAAGCTTTTGGGATGTTCTTGAAATTTCAATGTTTGAAACCCAAAACGACTTCCCTTCATGCTAGACTTCATAAGATCGAAAGGGGGTAGATACACGATTTGTCTGGTTTGGATATATCTAGACCTTGTTTATCAACTTGATTGCTTACGATATGACATAAGAAGACTATGTGATTTGGTTTTCCATTTTTCTGATTTTTTTAATTTTTTGCCCACCCATTTGTATCTTCGTCAAATCCTAGGTTTGACCAAGATAATTAAAACAAGTTTTATAAAACATGAAAATGAAAAGGGAAGCATGTATCCTTCTTAGGCACTCTAAAATGAAGCTTTTGGGAGTTTTTTGAAATTTCCATGTTTGAAACCCAAAACCACATCTCTTCACATGCTTGACTTCATAAGACAGAGTTTAGGGGTTAGGGGTATAGATACATGATTTGTCTGGTTTGAATGTGTCTAGACATTGTTTATCAACTTTAATGCTTACTATATGACATAAGAAAAATAATGTCATGTAAATGAGTTAACTTGGATTTCCTACCCTTGAATCCATAGGAAACTTTGTTCTAATGCACTATAATAATCAACCGAGTTTTTACACCAACAGGTCTGTCACTTACGTGTGGTGCCCACGCGTGAGGTCCCACACTTCAGTGAGCACAAGTCACGTGCAATAGGTACGCAAACTCCCAGCCATCTTCTTTGTCAAGAGAAGACGCATCAGGATGCGTATTGGAAGTCTGTGGGTCCTTCTGGATCCTTCGGTTGTCCCTCTCACAAAAAAAAACAAATCTCTCTCATTCTCGGCCTCGCTCGACTCGCTCGCTCGCTCGCTCGCTCGCACCTCCTGCTCACTGACAAACCCTGCACAAAAGTCAACATCATCACCCAAAAAGGGGAGACATAATTCTCTCCCTTCTTCTCTCCTTCCGAGTGATCCCTCTTCCTCCGAGTTTCACTCGACGGGCAAACACACTTTTTTTAATTTTCTGCCCATTTTAATCTTGGTCAAATCCTAGGTTTGACCAAGATTTAAACAAGTTTAAAACATGAAAATAAAATGGTAAGCATGGATCCTTCTTAGTCTCCCGAAAATGAAGTTTTTTTTTTGAAATTTCCATGTTTGAAACCAAAAACCACTTCTCTTCATGCTTGACTTCATAAGACATAGTTTAGGGTTAGGGGTAGATATATACATGATTTTTCTGGTTTGAATATGTCTAGACCTTGTTTATCAACTTGAATGCTAGCTTACTATATATGACATAAGAATGCTATGTGCTTTGGTTTTTCATTCTTTTGATTTTTTTGAATTTTTATGCCCATTTGAATCTTGGTCGAATCCTAGGTTTGACCAAGATTTAAACAAGTTTAAAACATGAAAATGAGAAGGGAAGCATGTATCCTTCTTAGTCACTCTAATTAAAATGAAGATTTTGGGAGGTTTTTGAAATTTCCATGTTTGAAACCAAAAACCACGTCTCTTCATGCTTGACTTCATAAGATATATAGAGTTTAATTAGGGGTTAGGGGTATAGATACATGATTTGTTTGGTTTGAATATGTCTAGACCTTGTTTAACAACTTGAATGCTTACTATATGCCATAAGAAGACTATTACTTTGGTTTTTAATTTTTTTGATTTTTTAAAATTTTCTGCCAATTTGAATCTTGGTCAAATCATAGGTTTGACAAAGATTTAAACAAGTTTAAATTGTGAAAATGAAAAGGTAAGCATGGATCCTTATTAGTCACTCTAAATTAAATCTTTTGGGAGGTTCTTGAAATTTCCATGTTTGAAACCAAAAACCACGTCTCTTCATGCTTGACTTCATAAGATATATAGAGTTTAATTAGGGGTTAGGGGTATAGATACATGATTTGTTTGGTTTGAATATGTCTAGACCTTGTTTAACAACTTGAATGCTTACTATATGCCATAAGAAGACTATTACTTTGGTTTTTAATTTTTTTGATTTTTTAAAATTTTCTGCCAATTTGAATCTTGGTCAAATCATAGGTTTGACAAAGATTTAAACAAGTTTAAATTGTGAAAATGAAAAGGTAAGCATGGATCCTTATTAGTCACTCTAAATTAAATCTTTTGGGAGGTTCTTGAAATTTCCATGTTTGAAACCCAAAACCACTTCTCTTCATGATTGACTTCATAAGAAAGAGTTTAGGGTTTTAGGGGTAGATATATACATGATTTTTCTGGTTTGAATATGTCTAGACCTGGTTTATCTACTTGAATGCTTACTATACATATGACATATATAAGAATGCTATGTGCTTTGGTTTTTCATTCTCTTTTGATTTTTTTTCTAAATTTTTATGCCCATTTGAATCTTGGTCAAAATCTTTGGTTTGACAAGGATTTAAACAAGTTTAAAACATGAAAATGAAAAAGGGAAGTCTGTATATCCTTCTTTTAGTAACTCTAAAATGGAAGCTTTTGGGATGTTCTTGAAATTTCCATGTTTGAAACCGAAAACGACTTCCCTTCATGCTAGACTTCATAAGATCGACAGGGGGTAACGTAGATACATGATTTGTCTGGTTTGGATATATCTAGACCTTGTTAATTTATCAACTTGAATGCTTACGATATGACATAAGAAGACAATGTGATTTGGTTTTTCAATTTTCTGATTTTTTTGAATATTGTGCCCACCCATTTGTATCTTCATGAAATCCTAGGTTTTACCAAGATAATTTAAACAAGTTTAAAACATGAAAACGAAAAGGGAAACATGTAACCTTCTCAGTCACTCTAAAATGAAGTTTTTGGGAGGTTTTTGAAATTTCCATGTTTGCAACCCAAAACCACTTCTCTTCATGCTTGACTTCATAAGACAAAGTTTAGGGTTAGGGGGTATAGATACATGATTTGTATGGTTTGAATATGTCCAAACCTTGTTTATCAACTTGAATATGCTTACTATATGACATAAGAAGACTATGTACTTTGGTTTTTCATTTTTCTGATTTTTTTAATTTTCTGCACATTTGAATCATATCTTGGTCAAATCCTAGGTTTGACCAAGATTTAGACAAGTTTAACACGTGAAAACGAATAAGTAAGCCTGGATCCTTCTTAGTCACTCTAAAATGAAGCTTTTGGGAGGTTCTTGAAATTTCCATGTTTGAAACCCAAAACCACTTCTCTTCATGATTGACTGAGTTTAATTATATAGGGTTTTAGGGGTAGATATATACATGATTTTTCTGGTTTGAATATATATGTCTAGAGACCTTGTTTATCAACTTGAATGCTTACTATACATATGACATATCTAAGAATGCTATGTGCTTTGGTTTTTCATTCTTTTGATTTTTTTCTGAATTTTTAGGGCCATTTGAATCTTGGTCAAATCATTGGTTTGACCAAGATTTAAACAAGTTTAAAACATGAAAATGAAAAGGGAAGTCTGTATCCTTCTTAGTCACTCTAAAATGAAGCTTTTGGGATGTTCTTGAAATTTCAATGTTTGAAACCCAAAACGACTTCCCTTCATGCTAGACTTCATAAGATCGAAAGGGGGTAGATACATGATTTGTCTGGTTTGGATATATCTAGACCTTGTTTATCAACTTGATTGCTTACGATATGACATAAGAAGACTATGTGATTTGGTTTTTCATTTTTCTGATTTTTTTGAACATTGTGCCCACCCATTTGTATCTTCATGAAATCCTAGGTTTGACCAAGCTAATTTAAACAAGTTTAAAACATGAAAATGAAAAGGGAAGCATGTAACCTTCTCAGTCACTCTAAAATGAAGTTTTTGGGAGGTTTTTGAAATTTCCATGTTTGAAACCCAAAACCACTTCTCTTCATGCTTGACTTCATAAGACAAAGTTTAGGGTTAGGGGGTATATATAGATACATGATTTGTATGGTTTGAATATGTCCAAACCTTTTGTTTATCAACTTGAATATGCTTACTATATGACATAAGAAGACTATGTACTTTGGTTTTTCATTTTTCTGATTTTTTTAAATTTTCTGCGCATTTGAATCATATCTTGGTCAAATCCTAGGTTTTACCAAGATTTAGACAAGTTTAACACGTGAAAACGAATAAGTAAGCCTGGATCCTTCTTATTCACTCTAAAATGAAGCTTTTGGGAGGTTCTTGAAATTTCCATGTTTGAAACCCAAAACCACTTCTCTTCATGATTGACTGAGTTTAATTAGGGTTTTAGGGGTAGATATATACATGATTTTTCTGGTTTGAATATATATGTCTAGACCTTGTTTATCAACTTGAATGCTTACTATACATATGACATAAGAATGCTATGTGCTTTGGTTTTTCATTCTTTTGATTTTTTCTGAATTTTTAGGGCCATTTGAATCTTGGTCAAATCCTTGGTTTGACCAAGATTTAAACAAGTTTAAAACATGAAAATGAAAAGGGAAGTCTGTATCCTTCTTAGTCACTCTAAAATGAAGCTTTTGGGATGTTCTTGAAATTTCAATGTTTGAAACCCAAAACGACTTCCCTTCATGCTAGACTTCATAAGATCGAAAGGGGGTAGATACACGATTTGTCTGGTTTGGATATATCTAGACCTTGTTTATCAACTTGATTGCTTACGATATGACATAAGAAGACTATGTGATTTGGTTTTCCATTTTTCTGATTTTTTTAATTTTTTGCCCACCCATTTGTATCTTCGTCAAATCCTAGGTTTGACCAAGATAATTAAAACAAGTTTTATAAAACATGAAAATGAAAAGGGAAGCATGTATCCTTCTTAGGCACTCTAAAATGAAGCTTTTGGGAGTTTTTTGAAATTTCCATGTTTGAAACCCAAAACCACATCTGTTCACATGCTTGACTTCATAAGACAGAGTTTAGGGGTTAGGGGTATAGATACATGATTTGTCTGGTTTGAATGTGTCTAGACATTGTTTATCAACTTTAATGCTTACTATATGACATAAGAAAAATAATGTCATGTAAATGAGTTAACTTGGATTTCCTACCCTTGAATCCATAGGAAACTTTGTTCTAATGCACTATAATAATCAACCGAGTTTTTACACCAACAGGTCTGTCACTTACGTGTGGTGCCCACGCGTGAGGTCCCACACTTCAGTGAGCACAAGTCACGTGCAATAGGTACGCAAACTCCCAGCCATCTTCTTTGTCAAGAGAAGACGCATCAGGATGCGTATTGGAAGTCTGTGGGTCCTTCTGGATCCTTCGGTTGTCCCTCTCACAAAAAAAAACAAATCTCTCTCATTCTCGGCCTCGCTCGACTCGCTCGCTCGCACCTCCTGCTCACTGACAAACCCTGCACAAAAGTCAACATCATCACCCGAAAAAGGGGAGACACCATAATTCTCTCCCTTCTTCTCTCCTTCCTCCGAGTGATCCCTCTTCCTCCGAGTTTCACTCGACGGGCAAACACACTTGTGCTGCATAGTAATAATAAAAAGGTATAGAAAAATCAACCTACGAATCTATAATTAAATAGGTTAGTAATAATAAAAATGTAGAAAAATCAACCTACGAATCTATAATTAAATAGGTTAAACTAGGGTTTTGCCCACTACTACAGATCAAGGTTCAAACCTTGTTTATCAACTTGAATATGCTTACTATATGACATAAGAAGACTATGTACTTTGGTTTTCATTTTTCTGATTTTTTAAATTTTCTGCGCATTTGAATCTTGGTCAAATCCTAGGTTTGACCAAGATTAGACAAGTTTAACACGTGAAAACGAATAAGTAAGCCTGGATCCTTCTTAGTCACTCTAAAATGAAGCATTTTGGGATGTTCTTGAAATTTCCATGTTTGAAACCCAAAACGACCTCTCTTCATGCTACACTTCATAAGATCGACCGAGTTTAGGGTTAGGGGTAGATACATGATTTGTATGGTTTGAATATGTCCAAACCTTGTTAATTTATCAACTTGAATGCTTACTATATGACATAAGAAGACTATATGCTTTTGTTTTTCATTTTTCTGATTTTTTTTGAATTTTATGCCCATATATTTGAATCTTGGTCAAATCATATGTTTGACAAAGATTTAAACAAGTTTAAATTGTGAAAATGAAAAGGTAAGCATGGATCCTTATTAGTCACTCTAAATTAAATCTTTTGGGAGGTTCTTGAAATTTCCATGTTTGAAACCCAAAACCACTTCTCTTCATGATTGACTTCATAAGAAAGAGTTTAGGGTTTTAGGGGTAGATATATACATGATTTTTCTGGTTTGAATATGTCTAGACCTGGTTTATCAACTTGAATGCTTACTATACATATGACATATATAAGAATGCTATGTGCTTTGGTTTTTCATTCTCTTTTGATTTTTTTTCTAAATTTTTATGCCCATTTGAATCTTGGTCAAAATCTTTGGTTTGACAAGGATTTAAACAAGTTTAAAACATGAAAATGAAAAAGGGAAGTCTGTATATCCTTCTTTTAGTAACTCTAAAATGGAAGCTTTTGGGATGTTCTTGAAATTTCCATGTTTGAAACCGAAAACGACTTCCCTTCATGCTAGACTTCATAAGATCGACAGGGGGTAGATACATGATTTGTCTGGTTTGGATATATCTAGACCTTGTTAATTTATCAACTTGAATGCTTACGATATGACATAAGAAGACAATGTGATTTGGTTTTTCAATTTTCTGATTTTTTTGAATATTGTGCCCACCCATTTGTATCTTCATGAAATCCTAGGTTTTACCAAGATAATTTAAACAAGTTTAAAACATGAAAACGAAAAGGGAAACATGTAACCTTCTCAGTCACTCTAAAATGAAGTTTTTGGGAGGTTTTTGAAATTTCCATGTTTGAAACCCAAAACCACTTCTCTTCATGCTTGACTTCATAAGACAAAGTTTAGGGTTAGGGGTATAGATACATGATTTGTATGGTTTGAATATGTCCAAACCTTGTTTATCAACTTGAATATGCTTACTATATGACATAAGAAGACTATGTACTTTGGTTTTTCATTTTTCTGATTTTTTTAATTTTCTGCACATTTGAATCATATCTTGGTCAAATCCTAGGTTTGACCAAGATTTAGACAAGTTTAACACGTGAAAACGAATAAGTAAGCCTGGATCCTTCTTAGTCACTCTAAAATGAAGCTTTTGGGAGGTTCTTGAAATTTCCATGTTTGAAACCCAAAACCACTTCTCTTCATGATTGACTGAGTTTAATTATATAGGGTTTTAGGGGTAGATATATACATGATTTTTCTGGTTTGAATATATATGTCTAGAGACCTTGTTTATCAACTTGAATGCTTACTATACATATGACATATCTAAGAATGCTATGTGCTTTGGTTTTTCATTCTTTTGATTTTTTTCTGAATTTTTAGGGCCATTTGAATCTTGGTCAAATCATTGGTTTGACCAAGATTTAAACAAGTTTAAAACATGAAAATGAAAAGGGAAGTCTGTATCCTTCTTAGTCACTCTAAAATGAAGCTTTTGGGATGTTCTTGAAATTTCAATGTTTGAAACCCAAAACGACTTCCCTTCATGCTAGACTTCATAAGATCGAAAGGGGGTAGATACATGATTTGTCTGGTTTGGATATATCTAGACCTTGTTTATCAACTTGATTGCTTACGATATGACATAAGAAGACTATGTGATTTGGTTTTTCATTTTTCTGATTTTTTTGAACATTGTGCCCACCCATTTGTATCTTCATGAAATCCTAGGTTTGACCAAGCTAATTTAAACAAGTTTAAAACATGAAAATGAAAAGGGAAGCATGTAACCTTCTCAGTCACTCTAAAATGAAGTTTTTGGGAGGTTTTTGAAATTTCCATGTTTGAAACCCAAAACCACTTCTCTTCATGCTTGACTTCATAAGACAAAGTTTAGGGTTAGGGGGTATATATAGATACATGATTTGTATGGTTTGAATATGTCCAAACCTTTTGTTTATCAACTTGAATATGCTTACTATATGACATAAGAAGACTATGTACTTTGGTTTTTCATTTTTCTGATTTTAATTTTGTATTTGAATCATATCTTGGTCAAATCCTAGGTTTGACCAAGATTTAGACAAGTTTAACACGTGAAAACGAATAAGTAAGCCTGGATCCTTCTTAGTCACTCTAAAATGAAGCTTTTGGGAGGTTCTTGAAATTTCCATGTTTGAAACCCAAAACCACTTCTCTTCATGATTGACTGAGTTTAATTAGGGTTTTAGGGGTAGATATATACATGATTTTTCTGGTTTGAATGAATATGTCTAGACCTTGTTTATCAACTTGAATGCTTACTATACATATGACATAAGAATGCTATATGCTTTGGTTTTTCATTCTTTTGATTTTTTCTGAATTTTTAGGGCCATTTGAATCTTGGTCAAATCCTTGGTTTGACCAAGATTTAAACAAGTTTAAAACATGAAAATGAAAAGGGAAGTCTGTATCCTTCTTAGTCACTCTAAAATGAAGCTTTTGGGATGTTCTTGAAATTTCAATGTTTGAAACCCAAAACGACTTCCCTTCATGCTAGACTTCATAAGATCGAAAGGGGGTAGATGATTTGTCTGGTTTGGATATATCTAGACCTTGTTTATCAACTTGATTGCTTACGATATGACATAAGAAGACTATGTGATTTGGTTTTCCATTTTTCTGATTTTTTTAATTTTTTGCCCACCCATTTGTATCTTCGTCAAATCCTAGGTTTGACCAAGATAATTAAAACAAGTTTTATAAAACATGAAAATGAAAAGGGAAGCATGTATCCTTCTTAGGCACTCTAAAATGAAGCTTTTGGGAGGTTTTTGAAATTTCCATGTTTGAAACCCAAAACCACATCTCTTCACATGCTTGACTTCATAAGACAGAGTTTAGGGGTTAGGGGTATAGATACATGATTTGTCTGGTTTGAATATGTCTAGACATTGTTTATCAACTTTAATGCTTACTATATGACATAAGAAAAATAATGTCATGTAAATGAGTTAACTTGGATTTCCTACCCTTGAATCCATAGGAAACTTTGTTCTAATGCACTATAATAATCAACCGAGTTTTTACACCAACAGGTCTGTCACTTACGTGTGGTGCCCATGCGTGAGGTCCCACACTTCAGTGAGCACAAGTCACGTGCAATAGGTACGCAAACTCCCAGCCATCTTCTTTGTCAAGAGAAGACGCATCAGGATGCGTATTGGAAGTCTGTGGGTCCTTCTGGATCCTTCGGTTGTCCCTCACAAAAAAAAACAAATCTCTCTCATTCTCGGCCTCTCTCGACTCGCTCGCTCGCTCGCTCGCTCGCACCTCCCGCACTGACAAACCCTGCACAAAAGTCAACATCATCACCCGAAAAAGGGGAGACACCATAATTCTCTCCCTTCTTCTCTCCTTCCTCCGAGTGATCCCTCTTCCTCCGAGTTTCACTCGACGGGCAAACACACTTGTGCTGCATAGTAATAATAAAAAGGTATAGAAAAATCAACCTACGAATCTATAATTAAATAGGTTAGTAATAATAAAAATGTAGAAAAATCAACCTACGAATCTATAATTAAATAGGTTAAACTAGGGTTTTGCCCACTACTACAGATCAAGGTTCAAACCTTGTTTATCAACTTGAATATGCTTACTATATGACATAAGAAGACTATGTACTTTGGTTTTCATTTTTCTGATTTTTTAAATTTTCTGCGCATTTGAATCTTGGTCAAATCCTAGGTTTGACCAAGATTAGACAAGTTTAACACGTGAAAACGAATAAGTAAGCCTGGATCCTTCTTAGTCACTCTAAAATGAAGCATTTTGGGATGTTCTTGAAATTTCCATGTTTGAAACCCAAAACGACCTCTCTTCATGCTACACTTCATAAGATCGACCGAGTTTAGGGTTAGGGGTAGATACATGATTTGTATGGTTTGAATATGTCCAAACCTTGTTAATTTATCAACTTGAATGCTTACTATATGACATAAGAAGACTATATGCTTTTGTTTTTCATTTTTCTGATTTTTTTTGAATTTTATGCCCATATATTTGAATCTTGGTCAAATCATATGTTTGACAAAGATTTAAACAAGTTTAAATTGTGAAAATGAAAAGGTAAGCATGGATCCTTATTAGTCACACTCTAAATTAAATCTTTTGGGAGGTTCTTGAAATTTCCATGTTTGAAACCCAAAACCACTTCTCTTCATGATTGACTTCATAAGAAAGAGTTTAGGGTTTTAGGGGTAGATATATACATGATTTTTCTGGTTTGAATATGTCTAGACCTGGTTTATCAACTTGAATGCTTACTATACATATGACATATATAAGAATGCTATGTGCTTTGGTTTTTCATTCTCTTTTGATTTTTTTCTAAATTTTTATGCCCATTTGAATCTTGGTCAAAATCTTTGGTTTGACAAGGATTTAAACAAGTTTAAAACATGAAAATGAAAAAGGGAAGTCTGTATATCCTTCTTTTAGTAACTCTAAAATGGAAGCTTTTGGGATGTTCTTGAAATTTCCATGTTTGAAACCGAAAACGACTTCCCTTCATGCTAGACTTCATAAGATCGACAGGGGGTAGATACATGATTTGTCTGGTTTGGATATATCTAGACCTTGTTAATTTATCAACTTGAATGCTTACGATATGACATAAGAAGACAATGTGATTTGGTTTTTCAATTTTCTGATTTTTTTGAATATTGTGCCCACCCAGTTGTATCGTTCATGAACCCCAAGAGGAAGGTATGATGCGCACAGTGGCAAGTTTTCCCTCAGTAGAAACCAAGGTTTAATCGAACCAGTAGGAGCCAAGAAGCACGTTGAAGGTTGATGGTCGCGAAATGTGATGCGGCGCAACACCAGGGATTCCGGCGCCAACTAGGAACCTGCACAACACAACCAGTACTTTGCCCCAACGAAACAGTGAGGTTGTCAATCTCACCGGCTTGCTGTAACAAAGGATTAAACGTATCGAGTGGAAGATGTTTGCAAAGAAAACAGTAAAACAAGTAGATTGTATGCTATGGAAAGAATAGGACCGGGGTCCACAGTTCACTAGAGGTGTCTCTCCCATAAGATAAAAGCATGTTGGGTGAACAAATTACAGTCGGGCAATTGACAAATAGAGAAAGGCATAACAATGCATATACATGACATGGTAAATATAGTGAGATTTAATTGGGCATTACGACAAAGTACATAGACCGCCATCCAACTGCATCTATGCCTAAAAAGTCCACCTTCAGGTTATCGTCCGAACCCCCTCCAGTATTAAGTTGCAAAGCAACAGACAATTGCATTAAGTATTGTGCGTAATGTAATCAATAACTACATCCTTAGACATAGCATCAATGTTTTATCCCTAGTGGCAACAGCACATCACAACCTTAGAACTTTCTGTCACTGTCCCAGGTATCAATGAAGGCATGAACCCACTATCGAGCATAATTACTCCCTCTTGGAGTTAAGAGTAAAAACTTGGCCAGAGCCTCTACTAATAACGGAGAGCATGCAAGATCATAAACAACACATGAACAATAGATTGATAATCACCATAATCATAGTACTCTCTATCCATCGGATCCCGACAAACACAACATATAGAATTACATATAGATGATCTTGATCATGTTAGGCAGCTCACAAGATCTAACAATGAAGCACAACAAGGAGAAGACGACCATCTAGCTACTGCTATGGACCCATGGTCCAGGGGTGAACTACTCACTCATCACTCCGGAGGCGATCATGGCGATGAAGAGTCCTCCAGGATGAATCCCCTCCTGGAGGTGCCGAGGCGATCTCCGAATCCCGAGATGGGATTCGGCGGCGGCGTCTCCGTAAGGTTTTCCGTATCGTGGCTCTGCTGGGGTTTCGCGACGGAGGCTTTAAGTGGCGGAAGGTCAACGGGGGCCACACGAGGGCCCGGGGGCAGGTCGGCGCGGCCAGGCACTGGGCGCCGGCCACCCTCCTGGCCGCCTCGTGGCCCACTCGTTAGATCGGTCTTCTGGAAGCTTCGTGCAAAAATAGGACCCTGGGCGAAAGTTTCGTCCAATTCCGAGAATATTTCTTTACTAGGATTTCTGAAACCAAAAACAGCGAAAACAGCAACTGGCTCTTCGGCATCTTGTTAATAGGTTAGTTCCGGAAAATGCATAAATATGACATATAATGTGCATAAAACATGTAGGTATCATCAATAAAGTAGCATGGAACATAAGAAATTATCGATACGTTGGAGACGTATCAGCATCCCAAGCTTAGTTCTGCTCGTCCCGAGCAGGTAAAACGATAACAAAGATAATTTCTGAAGTGACATGCCATCATAATCTTGATCATACTATTTGTAAACATATGTAATGAATGCAGCGATCAAAGCAAAGGTAATGACATGAGTAAACAACTGAATCATATAGCAAAGACTTTTCATGAATAGTACTTCAAGACAAGCATCAATAAGTCTTGCATAAGAGTTAACTCGTAAAGCAATAAATCAAAGTAAAGGTATTGAAGCAACACATAGGAAGATTAAGTTTCAGCGGTTGCTTTCAACTTGTAACATGTATATCTCATGGATATTGTCAACATAAAGTAATATAACAAGTGCAATATGCAAGTATGTAGGAATCAATGCACAGTTCACACAAGTGTTTGCTTCTTAAGGTGGAAGGAGATAGGTAAACTGACTCAACAATAAAAGTAAAAGAATGGTCCTTCAAAGAGGAAAGCATCGATTGTTGTATTTGTGCTAGAGCTTTTATTTTGAAAACATGAAACAATTTTGTCAACGGTAGTAATAAAGCATATGAGTTATGAAAATTATATCTTACAAGTTGCAAGCCTCACGCATAGTATACTAATAGTGCCCGCACCTCGTCCTACTTAACTTGGACTACCGGGTCTTCGCATGCCATGTTTCAACCAAGTGTCACAAAGGGGTACCTCCATGCCGCCTGTACAAAGGTCTAAGGAGAATGCTCGCATTTTGGATTTCTCGCTTTTGATTATTCTCAACTTAGACATCCATACCGGGACAACATGGACAACAGATAATGGACTCCTCTTTAATGCATAAGCATGTAGCAAAGTTATTATTCTCATATGAGATTGAGGATATATGTCCAAAACTGAAACTTCCACCATGATTCATGGCTTTAGTTAGCGGCCCAATGTTCTTCTCTAACAATTTTGCATGCTCCAACCACTAAAATGATAGACCTTCAGACAAGACGGACATGCATAGCAACTCACATGATATTCAACAATAGTTGATGGCGTTCCCCAGAAGCATGGTTATCGCACAACAAGCAACTTAATAAAATATAAAGTGCATAAGTACATATTCAATACTACGATAGTTTTTAAGGCTATTTTGTCCCATGAGCTATATATTGCAAAGGTGAATGATGGAATTTTAAAGGTAGCACTCAAGCAATTTACTTTGGAATGGCGGGTAAATACCATGTAGTAGGTAGGTATGGTGGACACAAATGGCATAGTGGTTGGCTCAAGGATTTTGGATGCATGAGAAGTATTCCCTCTCGATACAAGGTTTAGGCTAGCAAGGTTATTTGAAGCAAACTCAAGGATGAACAAGTGCAGCAAAACTCACATAAAAGACATATTGTAAACATTATAAGACTCTACACTGTCTTCCTTGTTGTTCAAAACTCAATACTAGATATTATCTAGACCTTAGAGAAACCAAATATGCAAATCAAATTTTAGCAAGCTCTATGTATTTCTTCATTAATGGGTGCAAAGCATATGATGCAAGAGCTTAAACATGAGCACAACAATTGCCAAGTATCACATTATCCAAGACATTTTTAGAATTACTACATGTAGCATTTTCCAATTCCAACCATATAACAAATTAACGAAGAAGAAACTTCGCCTTGAACATTATGAGTAAAGCCTAAGGACACATGTGTCCATATGCAACAGCGGAGCGTGTCTCTCTCCCACAAAGTGAATGCTAGGATCCATCTTATTCAAACAAAAACAAAAACGAAAACAAACCGACGCTCCAAGTAAAGAACACCAGATGTGACTGAATAAAAATATAGTTTCAGGGGAGGAACCTGATGATGTTGTCGATGAAGAAGGGGATGCCTTGGGCATCCCCAAGCTTAGACGCTTGAGTCTTCTTAAAATATGCAGGGATGAACCACGGGGGCATCCCCAAGCTTAGAGCTTTCACTCCTCTTGATCTTAGTATATCATTCTCCTCTCTTGACCCTTGAAAACTTCCTTCACACCAAACTTCAAGCAAACTCATTAGAGGGTTAGTGCATCATTAATAATTCACTCATTCAGAGGTGACACAATCATTCTTTTCACTTCTGGACATTGCATAATGCTACTGGACATTAATGGATCAAAGAAATAAATCCAACATAGCAAAAGAGGCAATGCGAAATAAAAGGCAGAATCTGTCAAAAACAGAACAGTCCGTAAAGACGAATTTATAAATGGCACCAGACTTGCTCAAATGGAAAAACTCAAAACTAATGAAAGTTGCGTACATATCTGAGGATCACGCTCGTAAATTGGCAGATTTTTTCGAATTTTCTACAGAGAATTATGCCCAGATTCGTGACAGACAGCAATGCTGTTTCTGTGCAGCGATCCCAAATATAACATCAACTTTGACATAGAAACTTTACTTGGCACAAAAACTTGATAAGGAGAGGTTGCTACAGTAGTAAACAACTTCCAAGACTCAATAAAACAAAAAATTGCTGTAGGTAAAAACATGGGTTGTCTCCCATAAGCGCTTTTCTTTAACGCCTTTCAGCTAGGCGCAGAAAGTGCAAATCAAGTAACATCGAGAGTAGAAGCATCAACATCATAGCTTGTTCTAATAATAGAATCAAAAGGCAACTTCATTCTCTTTCTAGGGAAGTGTTCCATACCTTTCTTGAGAGGAAATTGATATTTAATATTACCTTCCCTCATATCAATAACAGCACCAACAGTTCGAAGAAAAGGTCTTCCCAACACAATTGGACAAGATGCATTGCATTCGATATCCAAGACAACAAAATCAACGGGGACAAGGTTATTGTTAACCGTAATATGCACATTATCAATCCTCCCCAAAGGTTTCTTTTTAACATTATCGGCGAGATTAACATCCAAATAACAATTCTTCAATGGTGGCAAGTCAAGCATATCATAAATCTTTTTAGGCATAACAGAAATACTTGCACCAAGATCACATAAGGCATTACATTCAAAGTCATTGAATTTCATTTTAATGATGGGCTCCCAACCATCTTCTAACTTTCTAGGAATAGAAGTTTCAAGTTTTAGTTTCTCTTCTCTAGCTTTTATGAGAGCATTTGTAATATGTTTTGTAAAGGCTAAATTTATAGCACTAGCATTAGGACTTTTAGCAAGTTTTTGCAAGAACTTTATAACTTCAGAGATGTGGCAATCATCAAAATCTAAATCATTATGAGCCACAGCAATGGGATCATTATTCCCAAGGTTGGAAAAAATTTCAGCAGTTTTATCACAAGCAGTTTCAGCAGTTTTAGCAATTTCAGGCAGTTTTGTACGCTTTGCACTAGGAGTAGAAACATTGCCAACACCAATTATTTTACCATTGATAGTAGGAGGTGCAGCAACATGTGAAGAATTAGCATTACTAGTGGTGGTAATAGTCCAAACTTTAACATTATTCTCTTTAGCTAGTTTTTCATTTTCTTCTCTATCCCACCTAGCACGCAACTCAGCCATTAATCTTATATTCTCATTAATTCTAACTTGGATGGCATTTGCTGTAGTAGTAATCTTATTATCAAGATCATTATTAGGCATAACTTTCAACTTTAAAAGATTAACATCAGAGGCAAGCCTATCAACTCTAGAAGCGATAGTATCAATTTTATCAAGCTTTTCCTCAACAGATTTGTTAAAAGCAGTTTGTGTACTAATAAATTCTTTAAGCATGGCTTCAAGACCAGAGGGTACACTTCTATTATTGTTGTAAGAATTCCCATAAGAATTACCATAACCATTACCATTAGCAGAAGGATATGGCCTATAGTTATTACCAGAGTTGTTCCTATAAGCATTGTTGTTGAAATTATTATTTTTAATGAAATTCACATCAACATTTTCTTCTTGAGCAACCAATGAAGCTAAAGGAACATTATTTGGATCAACATTAGATCTACCATTCACAAGCATAGACATAATCACATCAATCTTATCACTCAAGGAAGAGGTTTCTTCAACAGAATTTACCTTCTTACCTTGTGGAGCTCTTTCCGTGTGCCATTCAGAGTAATTTATCATCATATCATCAAGAAGTTTTGTAGCCGCCCCCAATGTGATGGACATAAAGGTACCTCCAGCAGCTGAATCCAATAAATTCCGCGAAGAAAAATTTAGTCCTGCATAGAAGGTTTGGATGATCATCCAAGTAGTCAGTCCATGGGTTGGGCAATTCTTTACCAAAGTTTTCATTCTCTCCCAAGCTTGAGCAACATGTTCAGTATCTAATTGTTTAAAATTCATTATGCTACTTCTCAAAGAAATAATTTTAGCGGGAGGATAATATCTACTAATAAAAGCATCCTTGCATTTAGTCCATGAATCAATACTATTCTTAGGCAAAGATAGCAACCAATCTTTAGCTCTTCCTCTTAATGAGAAAGGAAACACTTTCAGTTTAATAATATCACCATCTACATCTTTATACTTTTGCATTTCACAAAGTTCAACAAAATTATTGAGATGGGCAGCAGCATCATCAGAACTAGCACCAGAAAATTGTTCTCTCATGACTAGATTTAGTAAAGCAGGTTTAATTTCAAAGAATTCTGCTGTAGTAGCAGGTGGAGCAATAGGTGTGCATAGGAAATCATTATTATTTGCATTTGTGAAGTCACACAACTTAGTATTTTCAGGGTTGGCCATTTTAGCAACAGTAAATAAAGCAAACTAGATAAAGTAAATGCAAGTAACTAATTTTTTGTGTTTTTGATATAGCAAACAAGATAGCAAATAAAGTAAAACTAGCAACTAATTTTTTTGTATTTTGATTTAGTGCAGCAAACAAAGTAGTAAATAAAATAAAGCAAGACAAAAACAAAGTAAAGAGATTGAGAAGTGGAGACTCCCCTTGCAGCGTGTCTTGATCTCCCCGGCAACGGCGCCAGAAAAAGTGCTTGATGCGCGTAGATGTACACGTCCGTTGGGAACCCCAAGAGGAAGGTATGATGCGCACGTGGCAAGTTTTCCCTCAGTATGAAACCAAGGTTTAATCGAACCAGTAGGAGCCAAGAAGCACGTTGAAGGTTGATGGTCGCGAAATGTGATGCGGCGCAACACCGGGATTCCGGCGCCAACTAGGAACCTGCACAACACAACCAAAGTACTTTGCCCCAACGAAACAGTGAGGTTGTCAATCTCACCGGCTTGCTGTAACAAAGGATTAAACGTATCGAGTGGAAGATGTTTGCAAAAAACAGTAAAACAAGTAGATTGTATGCTATGGAAAGAATAGGACCGGGGTCCACAGTTCACTAGAGGTGTCTCTCCCATAAGATAAAAGCATGTTGGGTGAACAAATTACAGTCGGGCAATTGACAAATAGAGAAAGGCATAACAATGCATATACATGACATGGTAAATATAGTGAGATTTAATTGGGCATTACGACAAAGTACATAGACCGCCATCCAACTGCATCTATGCCTAAAAAGTCCACCTTCAGGTTATCGTCCGAACCCCCTCCAGTATTAAGTTGCAAAGCAACAGACAATTGCATTAAGTATTGTGCGTAATGTAATCAATAACTACATCCTTAGACATAGCATCAATGTTTTATCCCTAGTGGCAACAGCACATCACAACCTTAGAACTTTCTGTCACTGTCCCAGGTATCAATGAAGGCATGAACCCACTATCGAGCATAATTACTCCCTCTTGGAGTTAAGAGTAAAAACTTGGCCAGAGCCTCTACTAATAACGGAGAGCATGCAAGATCATAAACAACACATGAACAATAGATTGATAATCACCATAATCATAGTACTCTCTATCCATCGGATCCCGACAAACACAACATATAGAATTACATATAGATGATCTTGATCATGTTAGGCAGCTCACAAGATCTAACAATGAAGCACAACAAGGAGAAGACGACCATCTAGCTACTGCTATGGACCCATGGTCCAGGGGTGAACTACTCACTCATCACTCCGGAGGCGATCATGGCGATGAAGAGTCCTCCGGGAGATGAATCCCCTCTCCGGGTGCGGAGGCGATCTCCTGAATCCCCGAGATGGGATTGGCGGCGGCGCGTCTCGTAAGGTTTTCCGTATCGTGGCTCTCGGGGGGGGTTTCGCGACGGAGGCTTTAAGTAGGCGGAAGGTCAACGCGGGGGCCACACGAGGGGCCCGGGGGGCAGGTCGGCGCGCGCCAGGGCCTGGGCCGCGCCGGCCACCCTCTGGCCGCCTCGTGGCCCCACTTCGTTAGGTCTTCGGTCTTCTGGAAGCTTCGTGCAAAAATAGGACCCTGGGCGAAAGTTTCGTCCAATTCCGAGAATATTTCTTTACTAGGATTTCTGAAACCAAAAACAGCAAAACAGCAACTGGCTCTTCGGCATCTTGTTAATAGGTTAGTTCCAGAAAATGCATAAATATGACATATAATGTGCATAAAACATGTAGGTATCATCAATAAAGTAGCATGGAACATAAGAAATTATCGATACGTTGGAACGTATGTGCCCACCCATTTGTATCTTCATGAAATCCTAGGTTTTACCAAGATAATTTAAACAAGTTTAAAACATGAAAACGAAAAGGGAAACATGTAACCTTCTCAGTCACTCTAAAATGAAGTTTTTGGGAGGTTTTTGAAATTTCCATGTTTGAAACCCAAAACCACTTCTCTTCATGCTTGACTTCATAAGACAAAGTTTAGGGTTAGGGGGTATAGATACATGATTTGTATGGTTTGAATATGTCCAAACCTTGTTTATCAACTTGAATATGCTTACTATATGACATAAGAAGACTATGTACTTTGGTTTTTCATTTTTCTGATTTTTTTTAATTTTCTGCACATTTGAATCATATCTTGGTCAAATCCTAGGTTTGACCAAGATTTAGACAAGTTTAACACGTGAAAACGAATAAGTAAGCCTGGATCCTTCTTAGTCACTCTAAAATGAAGCTTTTGGGAGGTTCTTGAAATTTCCATGTTTGAAACCCAAAACCACTTCTCTTCATGATTGACTGAGTTTAATTATATAGGGTTTTAGGGGTAGATATATACATGATTTTTCTGGTTTGAATATATATGTCTAGAGACCTTGTTTATCAACTTGAATGCTTACTATACATATGACATATCTAAGAATGCTATGTGCTTTGGTTTTTCATTCTTTTGATTTTTTTCTGAATTTTTAGGGCCATTTGAATCTTGGTCAAATCATTGGTTTGACCAAGATTTAAACAAGTTTAAAACATGAAAATGAAAAGGGAAGTCTGTATCCTTCTTAGTCACTCTAAAATGAAGCTTTTGGGATGTTCTTGAAATTTCAATGTTTGAAACCCAAAACGACTTCCCTTCATGCTAGACTTCATAAGATCGAAAGGGGGTAGATACATGATTTGTCTGGTTTGGATATATCTAGACCTTGTTTATCAACTTGATTGCTTACGATATGACATAAGAAGACTATGTGATTTGGTTTTTCATTTTTCTGATTTTTTTGAACATTGTGCCCACCCATTTGTATCTTCATGAAATCCTAGGTTTGACCAAGCTAATTTAAACAAGTTTAAAACATGAAAATGAAAAGGGAAGCATGTAACCTTCTCAGTCACTCTAAAATGAAGTTTTTGGGAGGTTTTTGAAATTTCCATGTTTGAAACCCAAAACCACTTCTCTTCATGCTTGACTTCATAAGACAAAGTTTAGGGTTAGGGGGTATATATAGATACATGATTTGTATGGTTTGAATATGTCCAAACCTTTTGTTTATCAACTTGAATATGCTTACTATATGACATAAGAAGACTATGTACTTTGGTTTTTCATTTTTCTGATTTTTTTTAATTTTCTGCGCATTTGAATCATATCTTGGTCAAATCCTAGGTTTGACCAAGATTTAGACAAGTTTAACACGTGAAAACGAATAAGTAAGCCTGGATCCTTCTTAGTCACTCTAAAATGAAGCTTTTGGGAGGTTCTTGAAATTTCCATGTTTGAAACCCAAAACCACTTCTCTTCATGATTGACTGAGTTTAATTAGGGTTTTAGGGGTAGATATATACATGATTTTTCTGGTTTGAATATATATGTCTAGACCTTGTTTATCAACTTGAATGCTTACTATACATATGACATAAGAATGCTATGTGCTTTGGTTTTTCATTCTTTTGATTTTTTCTGAATTTTTAGGGCCATTTGAATCTTGGTCAAATCCTTGGTTTGACCAAGATTTAAACAAGTTTAAAACATGAAAATGAAAAGGGAAGTCTGTATCCTTCTTAGTCACTCTAAAATGAAGCTTTTGGGATGTTCTTGAAATTTCAATGTTTGAAACCCAAAACGACTTCCCTTCATGCTAGACTTCATAAGATCGAAAGGGGGTAGATACACGATTTGTCTGGTTTGGATATATCTAGACCTTGTTTATCAACTTGATTGCTTACGATATGACATAAGAAGACTATGTGATTTGGTTTTCCATTTTTCTGATTTTTTTAATTTTTTGCCCACCCATTTGTATCTTCGTCAAATCCTAGGTTTGACCAAGATAATTAAAACAAGTTTTATAAAACATGAAAATGAAAAGGGAAGCATGTATCCTTCTTAGGCACTCTAAAATGAAGCTTTTGGGAGTTTTTTGAAATTTCCATGTTTGAAACCCAAAACCACATCTCTTCACATGCTTGACTTCATAAGACAGAGTTTAGGGGTTAGGGGTATAGATACATGATTTGTCTGGTTTGAATGTGTCTAGACATTGTTTATCAACTTTAATGCTTACTATATGACATAAGAAAAATAATGTCATGTAAATGAGTTAACTTGGATTTCCTACCCTTGAATCCATAGGAAACTTTGTTCTAATGCACTATAATAATCAACCGAGTTTTTACACCAACAGGTCTGTCACTTACGTGTGGTGCCCACGCGTGAGGTCCCACACTTCAGTGAGCACAAGTCACGTGCAATAGGTACGCAAACTCCCAGCCATCTTCTTTGTCAAGAGAAGACGCATCAGGATGCGTATTGGAAGTCTGTGGGTCCTTCTGGATCCTTCGGTTGTCCCTCTCACAAAAAAAAAACAAATCTCTCTCATTCTCGGCCTCGCTCGACTCGCTCGCTCGCTCGCTCGCTCGCACCTCCTGCTCACTGACAAACCCTGCACAAAAGTCAACATCATCACCCGAAAAAGGGGAGACACCATAATTCTCTCCCTTCTTCTCTCCTTCCGAGTGATCCCTCTTCCTCCGAGTTTCACTCGACCAAACACACTTTTTTTAATTTTCTGCCCATTTGAATCTTGGTCAAATCCTAGGTTTGACCAAGATTTAAACAAGTTTAAAACATGAAAATAAAATGGTAAGCATGGATCCTTCTTAGTCTCCCGAAAATGAAGTTTTTTTTTTGAAATTTCCATGTTTGAAACCAAAAACCACTTCTCTTCATGCTTGACTTCATAAGACATAGTTTAGGGTTAGGGGTAGATATATACATGATTTTTCTGGTTTGAATATGTCTAGACCTTGTTTATCAACTTGAATGCTAGCTTACTATATATGACATAAGAATGCTATGTGCTTTGGTTTTTCATTCTTTTGATTTTTTCTGAATTTTTATGCCCATTTGAATCTTGGTCGAATCCTAGGTTTGACCAAGATTTAAACAAGTTTAAAACATGAAAATGAGAAGGGAAGCATGTATCCTTCTTAGTCACTCTAATTAAAATGAAGATTTTGGGAGGTTTTTGAAATTTCCATGTTTGAAACCAAAAACCACGTCTCTTCATGCTTGACTTCATAAGATATATAGAGTTTAATTAGGGGTTAGGGGTATAGATACATGATTTGTTTGGTTTGAATATGTCTAGACCTTGTTTAACAACTTGAATGCTTACTATATGCCATAAGAAGACTATTACTTTGGTTTTTAATTTTTTTGATTTTTTAAAATTTTCTGCCAATTTGAATCTTGGTCAAATCATAGGTTTGACAAAGATTTAAACAAGTTTAAATTGTGAAAATGAAAAGGTAAGCATGGATCCTTATTAGTCACTCTAAATTAAATCTTTTGGGAGGTTCTTGAAATTTCCATGTTTGAAACCCAAAACCACGTCTCTTCATGCTTGACTTCATAAGATATATAGAGTTTAATTAGGGGTTAGGGGTATAGATACATGATTTGTTTGGTTTGAATATGTCTAGACCTTGTTTAACAACTTGAATGCTTACTATATGCCATAAGAAGACTATTACTTTGGTTTTTAATTTTTTTGATTTTTTAAAATTTTCTGCCAATTTGAATCTTGGTCAAATCATAGGTTTGACAAAGATTTAAACAAGTTTAAATTGTGAAAATGAAAAGGTAAGCATGGATCCTTATTAGTCACTCTAAATTAAATCTTTTGGGAGGTTCTTGAAATTTCCATGTTTGAAACCCAAAACCACTTCTCTTCATGATTGACTTCATAAGAAAGAGTTTAGGGTTTTAGGGGTAGATATATACATGATTTTTCTGGTTTGAATATGTCTAGACCTGGTTTATCTACTTGAATGCTTACTATACATATGACATATATAAGAATGCTATGTGCTTTGGTTTTTCATTCTCTTTTGATTTTTTTTCTAAATTTTTATGCCCATTTGAATCTTGGTCAAAATCTTTGGTTTGACAAGGATTTAAACAAGTTTAAAACATGAAAATGAAAAAGGGAAGTCTGTATATCCTTCTTTTAGTAACTCTAAAATGGAAGCTTTTGGGATGTTCTTGAAATTTCCATGTTTGAAACCGAAAACGACTTCCCTTCATGCTAGACTTCATAAGATCGACAGGGGGTAACGTAGATACATGATTTGTCTGGTTTGGATATATCTAGACCTTGTTAATTTATCAACTTGAATGCTTACGATATGACATAAGAAGACAATGTGATTTGGTTTTTCAATTTTCTGATTTTTTTGAATATTGTGCCCACCCATTTGTATCTTCATGAAATCCTAGGTTTTACCAAGATAATTTAAACAAGTTTAAAACATGAAAACGAAAAGGGAAACATGTAACCTTCTCAGTCACTCTAAAATGAAGTTTTTGGGAGGTTTTTGAAATTTCCATGTTTGCAACCCAAAACCACTTCTCTTCATGCTTGACTTCATAAGACAAAGTTTAGGGTTAGGGGGTATAGATACATGATTTGTATGGTTTGAATATGTCCAAACCTTGTTTATCAACTTGAATATGCTTACTATATGACATAAGAAGACTATGTACTTTGGTTTTTCATTTTTCTGATTTTTTTTAATTTTCTGCACATTTGAATCATATCTTGGTCAAATCCTAGGTTTGACCAAGATTTAGACAAGTTTAACACGTGAAAACGAATAAGTAAGCCTGGATCCTTCTTAGTCACTCTAAAATGAAGCTTTTGGGAGGTTCTTGAAATTTCCATGTTTGAAACCCAAAACCACTTCTCTTCATGATTGACTGAGTTTAATTATATAGGGTTTTAGGGGTAGATATATACATGATTTTTCTGGTTTGAATATATATGTCTAGAGACCTTGTTTATCAACTTGAATGCTTACTATACATATGACATATCTAAGAATGCTATGTGCTTTGGTTTTTCATTCTTTTGATTTTTTTCTGAATTTTTAGGGCCATTTGAATCTTGGTCAAATCATTGGTTTGACCAAGATTTAAACAAGTTTAAAACATGAAAATGAAAAGGGAAGTCTGTATCCTTCTTAGTCACTCTAAAATGAAGCTTTTGGGATGTTCTTGAAATTTCAATGTTTGAAACCCAAAACGACTTCCCTTCATGCTAGACTTCATAAGATCGAAAGGGGGTAGATACATGATTTGTCTGGTTTGGATATATCTAGACCTTGTTTATCAACTTGATTGCTTACGATATGACATAAGAAGACTATGTGATTTGGTTTTTCATTTTTCTGATTTTTTTGAACATTGTGCCCACCCATTTGTATCTTCATGAAATCCTAGGTTTGACCAAGCTAATTTAAACAAGTTTAAAACATGAAAATGAAAAGGGAAGCATGTAACCTTCTCAGTCACTCTAAAGTGAAGTTTTTGGGAGGTTTTTGAAATTTCCATGTTTGAAACCCAAAACCACTTCTCTTCATGCTTGACTTCATAAGACAAAGTTTAGGGTTAGGGGGTATATATAGATACATGATTTGTATGGTTTGAATATGTCCAAACCTTTTGTTTATCAACTTGAATATGCTTACTATATGACATAAGAAGACTATGTACTTTGGTTTTTCATTTTTCTGATTTTTTTAATTTTCTGCGCATTTGAATCATATCTTGGTCAAATCCTAGGTTTTACCAAGATTTAGACAAGTTTAACACGTGAAAACGAATAAGTAAGCCTGGATCCTTCTTATTCACTCTAAAATGAAGCTTTTGGGAGGTTCTTGAAATTTCCATGTTTGAAACCCAAAACGACCTCTCTTCATGCTACACTTCATAAGATCGACCGAGTTTAGGGTTAGGGGTAGATACATGATTTGTATGGTTTGAATATGTCCAAACCTTGTTAATTTATCAACTTGAATGCTTACTATATGACATAAGAAGACTATATGCTTTTGTTTTTCATTTTTCTGATTTTTTTTGAATTTTATGCCCATATATTTGAATCTTGGTCAAATCATATGTTTGACAAAGATTTAAACAAGTTTAAATTGTGAAAATGAAAAGGTAAGCATGGATCCTTATTAGTCACACTCTAAATTAAATCTTTTGGGAGGTTCTTGAAATTTCCATGTTTGAAACCCAAAACCACTTCTCTTCATGATTGACTTCATAAGAAAGAGTTTAGGGTTTTAGGGGTAGATATATACATGATTTTTCTGGTTTGAATATGTCTAGACCTGGTTTATCAACTTGAATGCTTACTATACATATGACATATATAAGAATGCTATGTGCTTTGGTTTTTCATTCTCTTTTGATTTTTTTCTAAATTTTTATGCCCATTTGAATCTTGGTCAAAATCTTTGGTTTGACAAGGATTTAAACAAGTTTAAAACATGAAAATGAAAAAGGGAAGTCTGTATATCCTTCTTTTAGTAACTCTAAAATGGAAGCTTTTGGGATGTTCTTGAAATTTCCATGTTTGAAACCGAAAACGACTTCCCTTCATGCTAGACTTCATAAGATCGACAGGGGGTAGATACATGATTTGTCTGGTTTGGATATATCTAGACCTTGTTAATTTATCAACTTGAATGCTTACGATATGACATAAGAAGACAATGTGATTTGGTTTTTCAATTTTCTGATTTTTTTGAATATTGTGCCCACCCATTTGTATCTTCATGAAATCCTAGGTTTTACCAAGATAATTTAAACAAGTTTAAAACATGAAAACGAAAAGGGAAACATGTAACCTTCTCAGTCACTCTAAAATGAAGTTTTTGGGAGGTTTTTGAAATTTCCATGTTTGAAACCCAAAACCACTTCTCTTCATGCTTGACTTCATAAGACAAAGTTTAGGGTTAGGGGTAGATACATGATTTGTATGGTTTGAATATGTCCAAACCTTGTTTATCAACTTGAATATGCTTACTATATGACATAAGAAGACTATGTACTTTGGTTTTTCATTTTTCTGATTTTTTTAATTTTCTGCACATTTGAATCATATCTTGGTCAAATCCTAGGTTTGACCAAGATTTAGACAAGTTTAACACGTGAAAACGAATAAGTAAGCCTGGATCCTTCTTAGTCACTCTAAAATGAAGCTTTTGGGAGGTTCTTGAAATTTCCATGTTTGAAACCCAAAACCACTTCTCTTCATGATTGACTGAGTTTAATTATATAGGGTTTTAGGGGTAGATATATACATGATTTTTCTGGTTTGAATATATATGTCTAGAGACCTTGTTTATCAACTTGAATGCTTACTATACATATGACATATCTAAGAATGCTATGTGCTTTGGTTTTTCATTCTTTTGATTTTTTTCTGAATTTTTAGGGCCATTTGAATCTTGGTCAAATCATTGGTTTGACCAAGATTTAAACAAGTTTAAAACATGAAAATGAAAAGGGAAGTCTGTATCCTTCTTAGTCACTCTAAAATGAAGCTTTTGGGATGTTCTTGAAATTTCAATGTTTGAAACCCAAAACGACTTCCCTTCATGCTAGACTTCATAAGATCGAAAGGGGTAGATACATGATTTGTCTGGTTTGGATATATCTAGACCTTGTTTATCAACTTGATTGCTTACGATATGACATAAGAAGACTATGTGATTTGGTTTTTCATTTTTCTGATTTTTTTGAACATTGTGCCCACCCATTTGTATCTTCATGAAATCCTAGGTTTGACCAAGCTAATTTAAACAAGTTTAAAACATGAAAATGAAAAGGGAAGCATGTAACCTTCTCAGTCACTCTAAAATGAAGTTTTTGGGAGGTTTTTGAAATTTCCATGTTTGAAACCCAAAACCACTTCTCTTCATGCTTGACTTCATAAGACAAAGTTTAGGGTTAGGGGGTATATATAGATACATGATTTGTATGGTTTGAATATGTCCAAACCTTTTGTTTATCAACTTGAATATGCTTACTATATGACATAAGAAGACTATGTACTTTGGTTTTTCATTTTTCTGATTTTTTTAATTTTCTGCGCATTTGAATCATATCTTGGTCAAATCCTAGGTTTGACCAAGATTTAGACAAGTTTAACACGTGAAAACGAATAAGTAAGCCTGGATCCTTCTTAGTCACTCTAAAATGAAGCTTTTGGGAGGTTCTTGAAATTTCCATGTTTGAAACCCAAAACCACTTCTCTTCATGATTGACTGAGTTTAATTAGGGTTTTAGGGGTAGATATATACATGATTTTTCTGGTTTGAATATATATGTCTAGACCTTGTTTATCAACTTGAATGCTTACTATACATATGACATAAGAATGCTATGTGCTTTGGTTTTTCATTCTTTTGATTTTTTCTGAATTTTTAGGGCCATTTGAATCTTGGTCAAATCCTTGGTTTGACCAAGATTTAAACAAGTTTAAAACATGAAAATGAAAAGGGAAGTCTGTATCCTTCTTAGTCACTCTAAAATGAAGCTTTTGGGATGTTCTTGAAATTTCAATGTTTGAAACCCAAAACGACTTCCCTTCATGCTAGACTTCATAAGATCGAAAGGGGGTAGATACACGATTTGTCTGGTTTGGATATATCTAGACCTTGTTTATCAACTTGATTGCTTACGATATGACATAAGAAGACTATGTGATTTGGTTTTCCATTTTTCTGATTTTTTTAATTTTTTGCCCACCCATTTGTATCTTCGTCAAATCCTAGGTTTGACCAAGATAATTAAAACAAGTTTTATAAAACATGAAAATGAAAAGGGAAGCATGTATCCTTCTTAGGCACTCTAAAATGAAGCTTTTGGGAGTTTTTGAAATTTCCATGTTTGAAACCCAAAACCACATCTCTTCACATGCTTGACTTCATAAGACAGAGTTTAGGGGTTAGGGGTATAGATACATGATTTGTCTGGTTTGAATGTGTCTAGACATTGTTTATCAACTTTAATGCTTACTATATGACATAAGAAAAATAATGTCATGTAAATGAGTTAACTTGGATTTCCTACCCTTGAATCCATAGGAAACTTTGTTCTAATGCACTATAATAATCAACCGAGTTTTTACACCAACAGGTCTGTCACTTACGTGTGGTGCCCACGCGTGAGGTCCCACACTTCAGTGAGCACAAGTCACGTGCAATAGGTACGCAAACTCCCAGCCATCTTCTTTGTCAAGAGAAGACGCATCAGGATGCGTATTGGAAGTCTGTGGGTCCTTCTGGATCCTTCGGTTGTCCCTCTCACAAAAAAACAAATCTCTCTCATTCTCGGCCTCGCTCACTCGCTCGCTCGCTCGCTCGCACCTCCTGCTCACTGACAAACCCTGCACAAAAGTCAACATCATCACCCGAAAAAGGGGAGACACCATAATTCTCTCCCTTCTTCTCTCCTTCCGAGTGATCCCTCTTCCTCCGAGTTTCACTCGACGGGCAAACACACTTTTTTTAATTTTCTGCCCATTTGAATCTTGGTCAAATCCTAGGTTTGACCAAGATTTAAACAAGTTTAAAACATGAAAATAAAATGGTAAGCATGGATCCTTCTTAGTCTCCCGAAAATGAAGTTTTTTTTTTGAAATTTCCATGTTTGAAACCAAAAACCACTTCTCTTCATGCTTGACTTCATAAGACATAGTTTAGGGTTAGGGGTAGATATATACATGATTTTTCTGGTTTGAATATGTCTAGACCTTGTTTATCAACTTGAATGCTAGCTTACTATATATGACATAAGAATGCTATGTGCTTTGGTTTTTCATTCTTTTGATTTTTTCTGAATTTTTATGCCCATTTGAATCTTGGTCGAATCCTAGGTTTGACCAAGATTTAAACAAGTTTAAAACATGAAAATGAGAAGGGAAGCATGTATCCTTCTTAGTCACTCTAATTAAAATGAAGATTTTGGGAGGTTTTTGAAATTTCCATGTTTGAAACCAAAAACCACGTCTCTTCATGCTTGACTTCATAAGATATATAGAGTTTAATTAGGGGTTAGGGGTATAGATACATGATTTGTTTGGTTTGAATATGTCTAGACCTTGTTTAACAACTTGAATGCTTACTATATGCCATAAGAAGACTATTACTTTGGTTTTTAATTTTTTTGATTTTTTAAAATTTTCTGCCAATTTGAATCTTGGTCAAATCATAGGTTTGACAAAGATTTAAACAAGTTTAAATTGTGAAAATGAAAAGGTAAGCATGGATCCTTATTAGTCACTCTAAATTAAATCTTTTGGGAGGTTCTTGAAATTTCCATGTTTGAAACCAAAAACCACGTCTCTTCATGCTTGACTTCATAAGATATATAGAGTTTAATTAGGGGTTAGGGGTATAGATACATGATTTGTTTGGTTTGAATATGTCTAGACCTTGTTTAACAACTTGAATGCTTACTATATGCCATAAGAAGACTATTACTTTGGTTTTTAATTTTTTTGATTTTTTAAAATTTTCTGCCAATTTGAATCTTGGTCAAATCATAGGTTTGACAAAGATTTAAACAAGTTTAAATTGTGAAAATGAAAAGGTAAGCATGGATCCTTATTAGTCACTCTAAATTAAATCTTTTGGGAGGTTCTTGAAATTTCCATGTTTGAAACCCAAAACCACTTCTCTTCATGATTGACTTCATAAGAAAGAGTTTAGGGTTTTAGGGGTAGATATATACATGATTTTTCTGGTTTGAATATGTCTAGACCTGGTTTATCTACTTGAATGCTTACTATACATATGACATATATAAGAATGCTATGTGCTTTGGTTTTTCATTCTCTTTTGATTTTTTTTCTAAATTTTTATGCCCATTTGAATCTTGGTCAAAATCTTTGGTTTGACAAGGATTTAAACAAGTTTAAAACATGAAAATGAAAAAGGGAAGTCTGTATATCCTTCTTTTAGTAACTCTAAAATGGAAGCTTTTGGGATGTTCTTGAAATTTCCATGTTTGAAACCGAAAACGACTTCCCTTCATGCTAGACTTCATAAGATCGACAGGGGGTAACGTAGATACATGATTTGTCTGGTTTGGATATATCTAGACCTTGTTAATTTATCAACTTGAATGCTTACGATATGACATAAGAAGACAATGTGATTTGGTTTTTCAATTTTCTGATTTTTTTGAATATTGTGCCCACCCATTTGTATCTTCATGAAATCCTAGGTTTTACCAAGATAATTTAAACAAGTTTAAAACATGAAAACGAAAAGGGAAACATGTAACCTTCTCAGTCACTCTAAAATGAAGTTTTTGGGAGGTTTTTGAAATTTCCATGTTTGCAACCCAAAACCACTTCTCTTCATGCTTGACTTCATAAGACAAAGTTTAGGGTTAGGGGGTATAGATACATGATTTGTATGGTTTGAATATGTCCAAACCTTGTTTATCAACTTGAATATGCTTACTATATGACATAAGAAGACTATGTACTTTGGTTTTTCATTTTTCTGATTTTTTTAATTTTCTGCACATTTGAATCATATCTTGGTCAAATCCTAGGTTTGACCAAGATTTAGACAAGTTTAACACGTGAAAACGAATAAGTAAGCCTGGATCCTTCTTAGTCACTCTAAAATGAAGCTTTTGGGAGGTTCTTGAAATTTCCATGTTTGAAACCCAAAACCACTTCTCTTCATGATTGACTGAGTTTAATTATATAGGGTTTTAGGGGTAGATATATACATGATTTTTCTGGTTTGAATATATATGTCTAGAGACCTTGTTTATCAACTTGAATGCTTACTATACATATGACATATCTAAGAATGCTATGTGCTTTGGTTTTTCATTCTTTTGATTTTTTTCTGAATTTTTAGGGCCATTTGAATCTTGGTCAAATCATTGGTTTGACCAAGATTTAAACAAGTTTAAAACATGAAAATGAAAAGGGAAGTCTGTATCCTTCTTAGTCACTCTAAAATGAAGCTTTTGGGATGTTCTTGAAATTTCAATGTTTGAAACCCAAAACGACTTCCCTTCATGCTAGACTTCATAAGATCGAAAGGGGGTAGATACATGATTTGTCTGGTTTGGATATATCTAGACCTTGTTTATCAACTTGATTGCTTACGATATGACATAAGAAGACTATGTGATTTGGTTTTTCATTTTTCTGATTTTTTTGAACATTGTGCCCACCCATTTGTATCTTCATGAAATCCTAGGTTTGACCAAGCTAATTTAAACAAGTTTAAAACATGAAAATGAAAAGGGAAGCATGTAACCTTCTCAGTCACTCTAAAGTGAAGTTTTTGGGAGGTTTTTGAAATTTCCATGTTTGAAACCCAAAACCACTTCTCTTCATGCTTGACTTCATAAGACAAAGTTTAGGGTTAGGGGGTATATATAGATACATGATTTGTATGGTTTGAATATGTCCAAACCTTTTGTTTATCAACTTGAATATGCTTACTATATGACATAAGAAGACTATGTACTTTGGTTTTTCATTTTTCTGATTTTTTTAAATTTTCTGCGCATTTGAATCATATCTTGGTCAAATCATAGGTTTTACCAAGATTTAGACAAGTTTAACACGTGAAAACGAATAAGTAAGCCTGGATCCTTCTTATTCACTCTAAAATGAAGCTTTTGGGAGGTTCTTGAAATTTCCATGTTTGAAACCCAAAACCACTTCTCTTCATGATTGACTGAGTTTAATTAGGGTTTTAGGGGTAGATATATACATGATTTTTCTGGTTTGAATATATATGTCTAGACCTTGTTTATCAACTTGAATGCTTACTATACATATGACATAAGAATGCTATGTGCTTTGGTTTTTCATTCTTTTGATTTTTTTCTGAATTTTTAGGGCCATTTGAATCTTGGTCAAATCCTTGGTTTGACCAAGATTTAAACAAGTTTAAAACATGAAAATGAAAAGGAAGTCTGTATCCTTCTTAGTCACTCTAAAATGAAGCTTTTGGGATGTTCTTGAAATTTCAATGTTTGAAACCCAAAACGACTTCCCTTCATGCTAGACTTCATAAGATCGAAAGGGGGTAGATACGATTTGTCTGGTTTGGATATATCTAGACCTTGTTTATCAACTTGATTGCTTACGATATGACATAAGAAGACTATGTGATTTGGTTTTCCATTTTTCTGATTTTTTTAATTTTTTGCCCACCCATTTGTATCTTCGTCAAATCCTAGGTTTGACCAAGATAATTAAAACAAGTTTTATAAAACATGAAAATGAAAAGGGAAGCATGTATCCTTCTTAGGCACTCTAAAATGAAGCTTTTGGGAGGTTTTTGAAATTTACATGTTTGAAACCCAAAACCACATCTCTTCACATGCTTGACTTCATAAGACAGAGTTTAGGGGTTAGGGGTATAGATACATGATTTGTCTGGTTTGAATGTGTCTAGACATTGTTTATCAACTTTAATGCTTACTATATGACATAAGAAAAATAATGTCATGTAAATGAGTTAACTTGGATTTCCTACCCTTGAATCCATAGGAAACTTTGTTCTAATGCACTATAATAATCAACCGAGTTTTTACACCAACAGGTCTGTCACTTACGTGTGGTGCCCACGCGTGAGGTCCCACACTTCAGTGAGCACAAGTCACGTGCAATAGGTACGCAAACTCCCAGCCATCTTCTTTGTCAAGAGAAGACGCATCAGGATGCGTATTGGAAGTCTGTGGGTCCTTCTGGATCCTTCGGTTGTCCCTCTCACAAAAAAACAAATCTCTCTCATTCTCGGCCTCGCTCGACTCGCTCGCTCGCTCGCTCGCACCTCCTGCTCACTGACAAACCCTGCACAAAAGTCAACATCATCACCCGAAAAAGGGGAGACACCATAATTCTCTCCCTTCTTCTCTCCTTCCGAGTGATCCCTCTTCCTCCGAGTTTCACTCGACGGGCAAACACACTTTTTTTAATTTTCTGCCCATTTGAATCTTGGTCAAATCCTAGGTTTGACCAAGATTTAAACAAGTTTAAAACATGAAAATAAAATGGTAAGCATGGATCCTTCTTAGTCTCCCGAAAATGAAGTTTTTTTTTGAAATTTCCATGTTTGAAACCAAAAACCACTTCTCTTCATGCTTGACTTCATAAGACATAGTTTAGGGTTAGGGGTAGATATATACATGATTTTTCTGGTTTGAATATGTCTAGACCTTGTTTATCAACTTGAATGCTAGCTTACTATATATGACATAAGAATGCTATGTGCTTTGGTTTTTCATTCTTTTGATTTTTTCTGAATTTTTATGCCCATTTGAATCTTGGTCAAATCCTAGGTTTGACCAAGATTTAAACAAGTTTAAAACATGAAAATGAGAAGGGAAGCATGTATCCTTCTTAGTCACTCTAATTAAAATGAAGATTTTGGGAGGTTTTTGAAATTTCCATGTTTGAAACCAAAAACCACGTCTCTTCATGCTTGACTTCATAAGATATATAGAGTTTAATTAGGGGTTAGGGGTATAGATACATGATTTGTTTGGTTTGAATATGTCTAGACCTTGTTTAACAACTTGAATGCTTACTATATGCCATAAGAAGACTATTACTTTGGTTTTTAATTTTTTTGATTTTTTAAAATTTTCTGCCAATTTGAATCTTGGTCAAATCATAGGTTTGACAAAGATTTAAACAAGTTTAAATTGTGAAAATGAAAAGGTAAGCATGGATCCTTATTAGTCACTCTAAATTAAATCTTTTGGGAGGTTCTTGAAATTTCCATGTTTGAAACCCAAAACCACTTCTCTTCATGATTGACTTCATAAGAAAGAGTTTAGGGTTTTAGGGGTAGATATATACATGATTTTTCTGGTTTGAATATGTCTAGACCTGGTTTATCAACTTGAATGCTTACTATACATATGACATATATAAGAATGCTATGTGCTTTGGTTTTTCATTCTTTTGATTTTTTTCTGAATTTTTATGCCCATTTGAATCTTGGTCGAATCCTAGGTTTGACCAAGATTTAAACAAGTTTAAAACATGAAAATGAAAAGGGAAGCATGTAACCTTCTCAGTCACTCTAAAATGAAGTTTTTGGGAGGTTTTTGAAATTTCCATGTTTGAAACCCAAAACCACGTCTCTTCATGCTTGACTTCATAAGACAAAGTTTAGGGTTAGGGGGTATATATAGATACATGATTTGTATGGTTTGAATATGTCCAAACCTTGTTTATCAACTTGAATATGCTTACTATATGACATAAGAAGACTATGTACTTTGGTTTTTCATTTTTCTGATTTTTTTAATTTTCTGCGCATTTGAATCATATCTTGGTCAAATCCTAGGTTTGACCAAGATTTAGACAAGTTTAACACGTGAAAACGAATAAGTAAGCCGGATCCTTCTTAGTCACTCTAAAATGAAGCTTTTGGGAGGTTCTTGAAATTTCCATGTTTGAAACCCAAAACCACATCTCTTCATGATTGACTGAGTTTAATTAGGGTTTTAGGGGTAGATATATACATGATTTTTCTGGTTTGAATATATATGTCTAGACCTTGTTTATCAACTTGAATGCTAGCTTACTATATATGACATAAGAATGCTATGTGCTTTGGTTTTTCATTCTTTTGATTTTTTCTGAATTTTTATGCCCATTTGAATCTTGGTCGAATCCTAGGTTTGACCAAGATTTAAACAAGTTTAAAACATGAAAATGAGAAGGGAAGCATGTATCCTTCTTAGTCACTCTAATTAAAATGAAGATTTTGGGAGGTTTTTGAAATTTCCATGTTTGAAACCAAAAACCACGTCTCTTCATGCTTGACTTCATAAGATATATAGAGTTTAATTAGGGGTTAGGGGTATAGATACATGATTTGTTTGGTTTGAATATGTCTAGACCTTGTTTAACAACTTGAATGCTTACTATATGCCATAAGAAGACTATGTACTTTGGTTTTTAATTTTTTTGATTTTTTAAACTTTTCTGCCAATTTGTATCTTGGTCAAATCCTAGGTTTGACCAAGATTTAAACAAGTTTAAGACGTGAAAATAAAATGGTAAGCATGGATCCTTCTTAGTCTCCCTAAAATGAAGCTTTTGGTTTTTTTTTTAAATTTCCAGGTTTGAAACCCAAAACCACTTCTCTTCATGCTTGACTTCATAAGACAGAGTTTAGGGATAGGGGTAGATATATATATACATGATTTTTCTGGTTTGAATATGTCCTGTTTATCAACTTGAATGCTTACTATATGACATAAGAATGCTATGTGCTTTGGTTTTTCATTCTTTTGATTTTTTCTGAATTTTTATGCCCATTTGAATCTTGGTAGAATCCTAGGTTTGACCAAGATTTAAACAAGTTTAAAACATGAAAATGAGAAGGGAAGCCTGTATCCTTCTTTGTCACTCTAATTAAAATGAAGCTTTTGGGTGGTTTTTGAAATTTCCATGTTTGAAACCCAAAACCACATCTCTTCGTGCTTGACTTCATAAGACAGAGTTTAGGGGTTAGGGGGTACATAGATACATGATTTGCATAGTTTGAATATGTCTAGCTAGAGACCTTGTTTCTCAATTTTAATGCTTACTATATGACATAAGAAGACTATGTGCTTTGGTTTTTCATTTTTCTGTTTTATTTTAATTTTATGCCCATTTGAATCTTGGTCAAATCCTAGGTTTGACCAAGATTTAAACAAGTTTAAATTATGAAAATGAAGGTAAGCATGGATCCTTATTAGTCACTCTAACATAAATCTTTTGGGAGGTTCTTGAAATTTCCATGTTTCAAACCCAAAACCACTTCTCTTCATGATTGACTTCATAAGACAGAGTTTAGGGTTTTAGGGGTAGATATATACATGATTTTTCTGGTTTGAATATGTCTAGCCCTTGTTTATCAACTTGAATGCTTACTATACATATGACATAAGAATGCTATGTGCTTTGGTTTTTCATTCTCTTTTGATTTTTTTCTAAATTTTTAGGCCCATTTGAATCTTGGTCAAATCCTTGGTTTGACCAAGATTTAAACAAGTTTAAAACATGAAAATGAAAAAGGAAGTCTGTATCCTTCTTAGTCACTCTAAAATGGAAGCTTTTGGGATGTTCTTGAAATTACCATGTTTGAAACCGAAAACGACTTCCCTTCATGCTAGACTTCATAAGATCGACAGGGGGTAGATACATGATTTGTCTGGTTTGGATATATCTAGACCTTGTTAATTTATCAACTTGAATGCTTACGATATGACATAAGAAGACAATGTGATTTGGTTTTTCATTTTTCTGATTTTTTTGAATATTGTACGTGCCCACCCATTTGTATCTTCATCAAATCCTAGGTTTGACCAGGATTTAAACAAGTTTAAAACATGAAATGAAAAGATAAGCCTGGATCCTTCTTAGTCACTCTAAAATGAAGCTTTCGGGAGGTTCTTGAAATTTCCATGTTTGAAACCCAAAACCACTTCTCTTCATGATTGACTTCATAAGACAGAGTTTAGGGTTTAGGGGTAGATATATACATGATTTTTCTGGTTTGAATATATATGTCTAGACCTTGTTTATCAACTTGAATGCTTACTATATATATGACATAAGAATGCTATATATGTGCTTTGGTTGTTCATTCTTTTGATTTTTTCTGATTTTTTAGGCCCATTTGAATCTTGGTCAAATCCTAGGTTTGACCATGATTTAAACAAGTTTAAAACATGAAAATGAAAAGGTAAGCATGGATCCTTCTTAGTCACTCTAAAATGAAGCTTTTGGGATGTTCTTGAAATTTCCATGTTTGAAACCCAAAACGACTTCGATCTCTTTATGCTAGATTTCATAAGACTGAGTTTTAGGGGTTAGGGGGTAGATACATGATTTGTCTAGTTTGAATATGTACATAGTACTCCCTCTATAGGAACTTGGAGAAAGCAACTGTTGTGCCACACAATTTTGTTGTTTTCCTATTTTTCTTTCATGAAGCTTTACGATGTGGTTCGTGTGTGGGGATCAAGCTCGTAATCTCGTTTCAATTACACAACCAACTACTCTGCTCATCCTTGCATGTAATTAACCAATATAGGAATTTGATTCCACGGAACTTTTTCAGTACATAAGTCTCCTCCTTAACTCCTCTAGTCTCTACCAAGCCGGCCGCCTCGCTACTTCCCTAGCTTCCTCCCTACAGCACACCTCGCCCCCGTACGCGAGCTAGGTCCAGCCGGAGATGGGGCACAGCCGCCCCCGCTGGAAGAATGCTCAGAGGAAGTCCGGGCAGGAGGACAAGGGTGACGCCATCCCGGATGAACTTCTCGGGCTGGTGTTCCTGCGCCTCACCTCGCCTCTGGATCTCGTCCGCGCCGCGTTCGCCTGCAGGAGCTGGCGCAAGGTCATCGCGGCGGAGGACTTCCGTGTCCTCTCCGCTCGCCACGGCGCGCCATCCTCCATAGTCGCCGGCCACTACCACATCAGCTTCTCCCATTGTCACTATCGGCCGTCTGGCTTGCTGCCCCACTTCGTTCCCTCTTCCTCGTCATGTTGGGCCGGGGTCGCCGCAAATAATCTCGCGCTCGACTTCCTCCCACGGGCGCCAAACGGCGACCTCAGTTTGGAGCTCGCCGACTCTCGGGGCGGCCTCCTACTCCTTGCGGACTTCGACCACACCGAACACGGAAAGCCTTTCGAGCAGCCTTCACGTCTCGTCGTCTGCGATCCCCTGGCAGGTCAGTACGTGACGGTCCCTCCACCCCCTGCTGTTTCGCACACAACATTCGTAAGCTTGTTCCTGGGCGCCGCCCTCCATGGCGAGGACGCTGCGGCGCGCATCAGTCTGTCAAATTACAGGGTGACGTGCCTGATCTATCATGACGGCATCTGCAAGACCTGCGTGTTCTCGCCTGGCCCTGGTGGCCACGCTTGGACCTCCTCCGGCGCCATCGTGCCTCTCCACGCCACGCACACAGGCCGGTCGGATATCCTCTTTGTGGGGTGCAACGCCCGTTTCTTCCAGTGGTACGTGTTCGGTGGGCTCGGAAACTTCATTCTTGCTCTCGACAGAGAATCCGGCGAGCTCTCACGCTTCGAGAGAGCTCGAGACGAGGACTGGCTTCACACCGTGCCGATTGAGATGCTGGGCGGGCCCTCGCGCGTGCTGAATTGGTACGTGCTAGAGCTTCCGTGGCCACCTACCTTCCGAGCTTGCTTATCCTAGGATTCTGGCTTCCTGGGTTGGATTAGTGTCGGCCATGGTGTCGTCGACATGGTCTGGAGGTTGAAGACGAAGGGCATCTCAAGGATTTTGTTGTAATTTCGTTTTTTTTCAGGTGTTTTGTACTATTTGATGTTTCTCTTAATGCCAGAGGGTTTATTTGCACTAGTCATACTTGACATAGCTGTACGTTTTGAAGATTAACTTGTTCATCATGATCCGAACTTCTCATACTCTTAATGCCAGAGGGTTTATTTGCACTAGTCATACTTGACATAACTTCGAACTTGTTTTGAGTAATACGTAGTATGGTATAGTACTAGAATAGGAGGAGTAACACTTTTCGCATTTGGGCCAAATATAAAGTACTACCTCCATTTCAAGGAATAAGGCGCACGCGTACTCCAAGACGTATCTTTTGGTCAGATTACCTTGACCATTGAATTGACAAGACAACACACAGAGCATTGGGGCGTGCTCGATGGTGCTAGCTGCGGCTATACAGACATGTGATAGGCATCGCGGAAGCGTCGCAAATAGAAAACAAATCATATTTTTTGGGGGAGGATGTTTTGGCTCCTGGTTGCGTATGCTCCCTTTAGTTTGAACTGCAACATCTATATATTTTGAAATGTAAAAAAAATCCAAACAAAAAATTAATCTTTTCATCTTCACATGCTAAGAGCGCATAAAGTCTTTCCATAAAAAACTAAATTGTCGTTTGGGCTATGTAAAAAAGATAAAATTTATTGCTAAAAATAAAGCTGTTTACATCAACCACAAAAAATATCGGCTTTTCACGAAACTACACGAACACACATAGATTATCGAGAAGTACATGCGGATTTTTTTGTTAGAATTTTTTGAAAATTAAAAATATGTTTTTTTGGGTCGAGGTAGCATATCCGCCCAATAGCCGAATTAAATTTCCGATTTTTTTGGACTGACAATTTCATCGGGAAGACATGGATGCGCGCAGACGGCGTGCAAGGCAAGGCATCGATTTGACCGGACGTACTTAGGGCAGGTCAGGCTGCCAGCGTACTTATTCCGGCCAGGTGAGGTACTAGAACTCAAAGTCCTCCTCAGCGTCTCTCCTCTCTCTCTGTCTTTATTGAGTGTACTAGCGCGCAGGGACTCAAAGTCAGGGAAATGTTTGAGATGCAAAGTAAGAGAATATTTACCAGTATAATTGGTTGATTAGAAGATTAAGTGGTGAAATCACAACAGATTGGAGCAGTACATGGTGGAAACCGCAAAATATCCTTCCAAATGGTGTTTTTGTGCAACATACGAAGTATGAGGTGGTGGAACTTGAGGCCAGTGACTTTACTTACTCCAAAATGCAACTTTACGTACATGAGCCATCGGATCAAGATCCAACGGACACAGTTGATCCAGAATTTGTAGTCACATTTTAAGTTGCTCGAAAAAAATCGAAAACATTACAGTAAGATATATATCTTTCTTAAGTATTCTGGTAAAGTTTTACTTCATTTGAAAATTGAGTTTAATTTTAAGTTTAAAATTTGGATCAACCATGTGCGTTGGATCTTGATCGAATGACTCACGTACAAGTCGCCAGTGAAGTTACTGGATCTCGTTCCTTGGTGGAATCTGCAATTCCCTCCCCTATATATACTATACAAGTCGAAGACTACGACCCTCTATCCCTATCTCCTTCACATCCTCTAAATTCATATTCCCATTTAGAATCGTTGGGCATGGAGGTCCCCCCTGGTAGCTTTAGATCGAGCTTTTGTCGACGATGCTAATTTGAGAAGACTGCTCACCTACGGTTTGTGCTCTCAATCCGCACAACCTCCATTTTGGCGGGTTAGTACTTTCTTCACTAGGTTCATCAAGATGTATTTTAATTTGGGCTAACAGTCGTGTTAATTTCCTTGTATTAAGCAGTGTTGTTCGTGCAAGAAGGTTGCATGCGACAGCTGCGCTAGGAACCTGCCCGGTGGCGCGTGCCCGGGATGCCAGGGCGTCTTCCAAGGTGAAAGTCCTCCATCTGAAAGCATGTACTTTTCCCGTGAATGTGTTATGGAAAAGAATGTGGTGAGAAGAACGTTCATCTGCGGTTTGTGCTCTCAAATCGCACGACGTCCACTATAACGGGTTAGTACTTTCTTCACTAGGTTCCACCCAACTATATTTTTCTTTGGGCCAACAGTCATGTAAATTTCCTTGTATTAAGCAGTGCATTCGCATGGGGGAGGGACATCACATTGCATGCGGAAGCTGCTTAAGAAACCTACCCAGTCTCGTGTGCCCGAACTGCGACGGCATCTACGAAGAGGATGAGGATTTAAGTAGATTTGCCTCCTTGTTGAAGGTGGATTGCAGCAACGATGGTTGCGACATGAGCGGCGACTTGCTCGAATACTTTCAACATGAGGCGACGTGCCCGCATGCGCCAACGAGACGGTAGGTGGTTGATCTTGCCGGTCTCGATGGAGAAGATGATCGCGCTTTGAGGCTAATCTGAGCTCGGTGGAGAAGGACCGGATGGAGTTTCCTTTTCTAGAACTAGAGTTCTTTTTGTACTTTTGGATGTCTTGTCTGTAGTTTCCTTTTACTTGGAGGGTCCTCCTAGCTTGCAGTCTGTAATCCCACCGTCATCATAATATAAAAGCAGTGTCGCGAGGTCCTTCGGGACATTTCTGTGTTCAAAAAATGTATGATTTTAGACATGTCGTCTATTTATGTGTGCGATGTTGTATCATCTATTACCGTGATTAGTTTGAACGTGTCCATGTCCTAGAACAAAACTTCGGCATGATGTACTTGTATGTTTAATTGAATTCGACCAAGTATAATGTGGAACCGATCATTGCGAGCATATGGAGATTGCGAACCGGTAATTGACAGGTGGTACATGCTCTATCTTAGTCTTGTTTATCTAATGGTAATTGCAATTTATGCGGTACTGAAATAATTAGTTTTAGTTATAAACAGGGACTCTTCGGACGGGGGCTCCTTTTCAAACAAGACCGGGGAGATTTATGAAGTGCTAGAAGGGAACAAATTACTACATGAGTGTTTTGCGTGAAATGGTTAAAATTTGTAGTGGCAGATTGCCGCCAATGCAATTTTTTCATGTGGTTGATATGGTAGGATGGACATTTCAAAATTTCACGAATTATTTCGGTTTGTGACCATATATTAAATTAGTTCTGGGCTCATTTCCATATAATTTGAAATTTCAACGCGAAGTACACGAAGTACAATTAAAAAAGGGGAAACTATATATACGTGATGTGCACTAAATGTGTGGTACCCCCCAAAAAATGACCAAACATATGCGTTGCATCCAAGTACGTAACACCCATATGGCAAACGAAAGCATTGAGTAGTTGTTTGTGATGTAAGTAATCTACATATATATCAAAATACCAAACATGGCACACCAAAATATTTTTTAGAAGAACTTACCAGATTTTGGCACCATGCATGTTGGAGTTTTTTTTTTGACAGAATCCATCTTGGAGTTCGCATGGCTCTCTTCCGAAGTGAGAGGTGAGTTGGTTAATGCTAGAACCATGGCAAACTTCCGAATGTTAGTAATTTATCATGGATTCATCATTTGTGATGAAATACCTAGGAACAATGCCAAACATGACCTACCTATGTTCTTGAGAATATTCCCTTTCACCGATTTTGGCACCATGTGTGTTTTTAAGTACGTTTGCATGCCTTCTTGATTGGTTATTAAAATACCATGTCAAACTGTCGATACATGGAAAATTCCTTTGCTACAATCAAATAAACTTCGGGCTCCTTTTATTCAAAGGAATATGGAGGGCGTAGGAATATGAAAGGTGCATGATTGGAATGTTATGCCAAGTTGAATCCTATAGGAACATGATGTGTCTTTGATTGTGGCAAAGGAACTTTTCCATGAGGTATTAGCTAATGGTTTTTTTCCTATAAGATTTGCACTACAAGATTCCTATATGAATAGTTCCTATGAATCAAATGACTTGTATAGGAATTTTTCCCATAAGAACCGAATCCAACATAATTCCTATGACAATCATATGAATCAAAGGAGCACGATTCCCATAGGATTGAAGTAGACATGACATCCCAATTCTATGATTTTCCTTTTCCTATACTTTCCATTTCCTATGAACCAAAGGAGGCCTAACTAGTTGGCCATACTGAAACAATTGCCAAATAAATGCCGTGCATCCTATGGCCCCCGTGAGTTTGACCTAAATTTGAAATCATGGTAAAAGGTGCTTAAAATAGGCAAATAAAAGCATGTAGTCAATTTTTTTTAGGATGTAGTACTACCTAGGGAAAATACCAAACATGCCATAATGCAAACTGTGTTTTAGAGAGTAGCCCTTCAAAAAAGTTGGCATCCACTTGTTGATTTTGCCATCGACATGACAAAATAACTGATCAGATGACCAAGTGGTAAAAATTGCAACAGATTAGACCACCACATGGTGGAAACTGCTAAAAATCATGAAAACTGCGAAGAAAAAGTTAAAGTGGTGGTTTGTGCAGCATATGGAGGATTGAGTAGTACAAGTTGGATGTGCACTACCGTGTGCCCGTGGTAATGTTCGCCTATTATGATGATGGCAAGAAAAAATGATGTTTTCTCTGCTGAAACTGTCCCGAGCTGATTTGACGAGACAAAATACAGCTACACGGCGTGCAAGGGACGGCTATACAGTACATTAGCTTCTTCTCGGGTCACACGCCTGCACCACAGGTGCAGTAAGTGCAGCAGAGACCAGAGAGAGAAGGAACGCCCGTATTATATTTGATTTCAATTCATATTGTTTTTTTCCTTGCCTCTCCGTCTTCTTCACCGCCATCTTCTCGGTGTTTTCAAGAGTGATTATCAAGTGGAGAGACAATTGCATTGGGAAAGTCTCTCCACTTGATAATCTCTGTTGAAAAACTCGCACGTCTTGTGAAATGTGAAGGCTGCACGCGTGGGGAAGGGAGACGCAAACGCCGCACCGCATAGTATACTACCTTTCTCTCCTCAGGCACCCCGGCTGGCCGCCCGCCGCAATAGTTCCTTGCATAGCGCTTGCCGTCTCCTCCAAAAACCCCCAGCGCACTTGCATCCGCCATCCACCTAAATCCACCGCCGAGTACCTTTCTGTCCTCACCACCGCCGCTGCGCCTATTCCCCTGTCCAGCAGACGACTGCGGCGTTGCGTGTGTCGCCGCCGTGTCAGATGGAGGCGGAGCCGCTCAACTCCCGAAGGCGGGTCGAGCCAGATCGGGAAGAGCCTCCGTCGAGCCTCGACCTCATCAGCCGCCTCCCCGACGAGATGCTGCACATCATCATCTCCCTCCTGCCCATGATATCCGCTGTAAGGACAACATTGCTCTCCAAACGGTGGCGCCACCTCTGGCGCTCCGTCCCACTTAACCTCCTCGTCGGCGACAACGACCTCATCAGCCGCCTACCGGACCAGATTCTCCACATCATCATCTCCCACCTGCCCACTGTATCCGCTGTAAGCACAACCTTGGTCTCCAAACGGTGGCGCCACCTCTGGCACTCCGTCCCACTTAACCTCGAGATCGACGACGAACTCGCCAAGCAAAACCACAAACGCATCGCCGCGGTCTCCAGTATCCTCGCCGCTCACCCTGGCCCCGCCAGAAGCGTGTCAATCGACCCCTTCAGAACCACTTGCAAGGTCGACACCACGCTCGACAGCTGGTTCCGGTCCAGCACCCTATCTTGCGTCGAGAACCTCAGATTCGATGCTGGAACTGTGATGCGCTCCTTCCCGCTGTCCGCGTTCCGCTGCGCGCCCACGCTGCGCATTGTCAGCATTTCTACTTGCTATTTGCCCGAGATTCATGCCAACTCCATGCTTCTTTTCCCCCAACTCAAAAGGCTCTTGCTCTATGACGTCTACATCTGTAAGGCGACGAACATCGACCGCCTGTTCACCCGCTGTATTGTGCTCGAGGCACTTCACCTTGAGGGGGTCCACGGGTTCACCCAACTCAACATTCAAATGCCAAATCTTCGTACAATTAGTGTGGCTAGCTATTGGAAACGCAACACCACCGAACTTATTCAGTTAGACACGGTGCAAATTATGGATGCATCTTGCCTCGAGAGATTGGTCATATGCGTTGATGATGTTCCACTACTAATCCAGGTCGCCAACGCACCAAAGTTGATGGTGTTGGGCTTTGCGTCGTACCCTGGCTGCCAACTTGTTATTGGACGCATAAACTTTTTGGTAGAACAGCCTTCTTCTTGTTGAATTAACTCACATTTTTGTTATTTTTTTTGACATATGTACCATTGTCCTGTAGAGGATGATGCCCATAAGCTTGGAAAATTCTCTGTGCACAGTGAAGAACTTGGTTCTAAAATCTGACGGCCCTCGTCTGGATCAACTACTTGCATTTCTTAGATGCTTTCCCTGCACGGAGAAGCTATATATCCAGGTAAATTCGTTGTTGTTAACTGTTTACCACTATGAGCAAAAACTGTAGAGTTACATGGAGTTAACCTGTTATTACTTATTAGCCTAGATCAGTTGAACAATTGTACTAGAAGAACATCCACAATGGAGTTATATTATGTTGGTTCAAAACTAAACTTCTTGTCATACAATGTGTTGTATCTTGTGCATCTGTGAAGTTTCATATAAACACATGATAATATGTGATCTGTGTAAAAAAGAGAAGACATATGTAAATAGTGTGACTTACTATTTACACATCATTTGTTCTTTTTTTGTGTAGATCACATATTATCATATTTTTGGATGAAACTTCACAGAAGCACATGATAGAACACAATGTATGTCCAGACTTTTAGTTTACATTTTTTTTGGAAACTTGGAAGTGTCAAAAGAAAAATGGGGTGCACCCGCAACTAGTTGCGGATTGGAGTTTCCCATGTTGGTAACCTTTCCCCAACTTTACAATGACAATAACAGATGTAAAAAAGTGCATCTATCAAATTGGAACGTGTCAGGGGATTATGTTGTTCCACGGTCCTCAATTAACACATGATTCAACTCACCTGAGATATTCATTAGTTGATAGCTATGAAGTACTTTGTTATTGTACTGACTACTTAATTTGACTTCTTTGCAGTTTTATAGAACCGGCAATAAGGTTCATGTGCTGCATAATGAGCCAGCCTGTCCCATTGAATGCCTTGATCTCCACCTCAAAGAAATTTCGATTTCTGACTACCGAGGAAGGAGAAATGATGTTATTGTCTCCAGGTTCTTTATACAGAACACTAGAATGCTCAAAGTAATGAATTTTGGTGTAAGATATCATCACAAGGAGATCTGGTGGGATACCCAGTTCAAGCAGCTAGACCTGAAGAACACCGCTTATAGAGATGTTGATTTTCAGTTTGGATATTTACCATCCTTAGATAAGTTCAGCTCGGACGGTGTTCTTAGCTGGTTGGTACATGACTTGTCAGTGGCTGATCCCTTTGCTAGAGGGATAGATGCAAGAGAAGGGCCAATTTCTGCATAGTGTTAGTTTAACTCCCTATATTTTGTACTGGTCTGAACAATATATTTTATCACTCTGTTAATGTAGTTCAGACTTGATGTTATTCTTGTGAACATGGTCTAATATTCTAATGCTTTCGCGATGTATGTACTACTAGTGATATTTACAGAAGCTAGCAATTGGTTGACAAAATTTACTAAAAAAAGCCTGTAACGCATGTTCACATTCAGTTCGTCAATGCTAGTGTTCACAGAGGAAAGGTTTATTGTTCACAGAGGCTGACATGTGGGGCCCATGAGCCAGCAGAGTCCTCAACGTTTCAAAGGCGGCAGGGAATCAAAAAAAAATGAAGTAGCCACAAATTAGGGTAAAAAATAACTCCAAGAAAGGAAACTTCTTTTGTAAATAGAGGACGACATGCGGGTCCCATTTTGCACGGGATCGAAAGAAAAAAGGCAAGTGACCAAATATCAGGAGCCAAAAATAATCCACGAAAAGAAACTTTTATTGTACATAGAGGATGACATGTGGGTCCCATTTTGCAATAGCGGTCTCATAGTTTCCAGGCGGCACAGGATCAAAAGAAAAAGGAAGTAGCCAGAAATCAGGGTGTCAAAAAATCCATGAAAAGAAAGATTTCAATTGGGCTGCATCTGGACATCTGGGCCTTCGAACTATCGTGCTGGAAGCCTTTTGACTCGTACAATTTAAGCCCACTCCAAAACAGGAAAGTCCTATGCTTGGCAAAAACAAAAAACAAGGAGATTCAACATATAAGTTTGTTTATGTAAAAACAAAGATTTAATTTATCCCTTTGAAATAGCTCAGAGCGAAATACACTGTTTATTGTCTGCAAAATAATCAAGATATCACATGTTTCTTGTACGGGGAGGCTGACATCGGGGACCCATGAGCCAGCAGCGTCGTCAACGTTTTAAAGGCGGCAGGGGATCGAAAGAAAAAATAAACCAAAAATCAGTTGGTAAAAATCCAAGAAAATAAACATTTATCGTTCTAAGAGGATGACATGCGGGACCCTTGAGGCAGCAGCATCCTCAACCTTTGCATAAAGAGGATTTGCAGTACGGGGAGGCTGACATTGGGGACCCATGAGCCAGCAGCGTCGTCAACGTTTTCAAGGCGGCAGGAGATCGAAAGAAAAAATAAGCCAAAAATCAGTTGGTAAACAAAACCAAGAAAAGAAACAATTACCTTTCTGAGGGGATGACATGCGGGACCCATGAGGCAGCAGCATCCTCAACTATTCTAAGGCGGCAGGGGATCAAAAGAAAAAGGAAATAGCCGAAAATCAGAGGGTAAAAAATAAATCCAACAAAGGAAACTTTTAGGATTTGCTAAGAAACAGTCGACTTATTCTTTTTTGGCCATCAGTCGAATTTCTGTCCAACCAATTAGGCATCGCGATTGTGGACTTGCACGTGTTTCTCTGAGCCACTGTGTACCGTACTTAGCCATCTGCTATAGCTGCACACGTTTGTGTCGGGAGGTTTTGGATGTAAAACGCGTGCATGACTAAGTCAGCGGATAGATATTTACTGAACTTTTTGTGTAAATTTGTATATGACGAATTACAGTCCATTACACTGGTATTTACATGATTTGGAACATGTAAAATTAGGCAAACAAGTCTGTAATTTTACTTTCAAATCATGTAGACGATTTTCTTTCAGTTTCCCCATCTCACAGTTTACAGTCCATTACAACTATGTTTACATAATACAAAACATGTAATTTTCGCCAAACAACGTTTTAAGGTCTTTAAATCATGTATTATGGATTTTTTTTCTGTTTGCAACTTGTTTGTCTGTTGCTAATTATAGGGATTTAGCCCACATACAAGGCTTGGTAAAATTCTTTTTTTATGGGCTTGACTGATTTTTGCCTATGCCATGTGCCGTCTTATAATTTGAAGAAAAACTGACTTACGCTGAATTGAAAATCAGTCAGCTGACAAATAGACATCCCCAACTTTTATTGTTCATAGAGGATGACATGCGGCACCCATGAGCCAGCAGCCTCAACGTTTCAAAGTCGGCATGAGATCGAAAGAAAAAGGCAAGTGACCAAATATCAGGAGCCAAAGATAATCCAAGAAAAGAAACTTTATTGTACATAGAGGATGACATGCGGGTCCCATTTAGCAGCAGCTGTATCAACGTTTGAGAGGCGGCAGATCGAAAGAAAAAGGCAAGTGACCAAATATGAGGTGCCAAAAAATCCAAGAAAAGAAAGTTTTATAGTACATAGAGGATGACATGCGGGTCCCATTTAGCATCAGCGGTATCACCGTTTGAGAAGCGGCAGGGGATCAAAAGAAAAAAAGGAAATAACCAGAAATTAATTAGGGGTCAAAAATAAATCCACCAAAGGAAACTTTTATTGTTCATAGAGGATGACATGTGGGACCGACCTGCCAACAGCGTCCTCATCGTTTCAAAGGGGGCAGGGGATCAAAAGAAAAAGGCAAATATCCAGAAATTAGGGGTAAAAAATAACTCCAAGAAAGGAAACTTTTATTGTTCGTAGAGGATGACATGCGGGACCCATGAGCCAGCAGAATCCTCAACGTTTCAAAGGCGGCAGGTGATCAAAAGAAAAAGGCAAGTGACCAAATATCAGGAGCCAAAAATAATCCAAGATTTATTGTACATAGAGGATGACATGCGGGTCCCATTTTGCAGCAGCGGTCTCAATGTTTCAAATGCGTCTTGAGATCAAAAGAAAAAGAAAGTAGCTAGAAATTAGGGGCTCAAAATAATCCAAGAAAAGAAAGTTGATGGACATAGAGGATGACATGAGGGTCCCATTTAGCAGCAGGTTCCTCAACGTTTCAAACGTGGCATGAGATCGAAAGAAAAAGGCAAGTGACCAAATATCAAGAGCCAAAAATAGTCCAAGAAAAGAAACTTGAATGTACATAGAGGATGACATGCGGGTCCCATATAGCAGCAGCTGTATCAACGTTTGAGAGGCGGCGATCGAAAGAAAAAGGCAAGTGACCAAATATGAGGTGCCAAAAAAAATCCAAGAAAAGAAAGTTTTATAGTACATAGTGGATGACATGCGGGTCCCTTGAGCCGGCAGCTTACTCAACGTTTCAAAGGGGCAGGGGATCAAAAGAAAAAGGCAAGTGACCAAATATCAGGAGCCAAAAATAATCAAAGAAAAGAAAGTTTTCAACGTTTCAAAGGCGGCGGGGGATCAAAAGAAAAAGGAAGTAGCCAGAAATTAGGGGGCAAAAATAACTCCAAGAAAGGAAACTTTTATTGTTCGTAGAGGATGACATGGGGGACCCATGAGCCAGCAGCTTACTCAACGTTTCAAAGGTGGCATGAGATCGAAAGAAAAAAACGCAAGTGACCAAATATGAGGTGCCAAAAATAATCAAAGATTTATTGTACATAGAGGATGACATGCGGGTCCCATTTTGCAGCAGCGGTCTCAATGTTTGAAATGCGGCTTGAGATCAAAAGAAAAAGAAAGTAGCTAGAAAGTAGGGGGTCAAAAAATCCAAGAAAAGAAAGTTGATGGACATAGAGGTTGACATGCGGGTCCCATGTGCCAGCAGCTTACTCAACGTTTCAAAGGGGCCAGGGGATCAAAAGTAAAAGGCAAGACGAAAATAGCCAAAAATCAGAGGGTGAAAAAAATCCAAGAAAACAAACTTTTATAGCACATAGAGGATGACATGCGGGTCCCATGAGCCAGCAGGTACTCAACGTTTCAAGGCGGCAGGGCATCAAAAGAAAAAAGGAAATAGACAAAAATCAGAGAGTGAAAAAAAACCATAGAAAATAAACTTTTATAGCACATAGAGGATGACATGCGGGTCCCACGAGCCAGCAGGTTCCTCAAAGTTTCAAACGTGGCATGAGATCGAAAGAAAAAAAGGCAAGTGACCAAATATCGGAGCCAAAAATAATCCAAGAAAAGAAAGTTTATTGTACGTAGAGGATGACATGCGGGTCCCATTTTGCAGCGGTATCACCGTTTGAGAGGCTGCACGGGATCGAAAGAAAAAGGCAAGTGACCAAATATCAGGAGCCAAAAATAATCCAAGAAAAGAAATTTTATTGTACGTAGAGGATGACATGCGGGTCCCATTTTGCGAGCGGTCTCAACGTTTCCAAGGCGGCACAGGACCAAAAGAAAAATGAAGTAGCCAGAAATCAGGGGGTGAAAAAAATCCAAGAAGAAAGATTTCAATTGGGCTGCATCTGGACATCTGGGCTTTCGAACTATCCTGCTTGGCCTTTTGACTCGTACAATTTCAGCCCACTCCAAAACAGGAAAGTTCCGAATTTTCTAAAAAAACAGGAAAGTCCTATGCTTCGCAAAGACAAAAAAACAAGGAGATTCAACATATAAGTTTGTTTATGTAAAAATAAAGATTTAATTATCCGTTTGAAATAGCTCAGAGCGCAATACATTGTTTATTGTCTGCAAAATAATCAAGATATCATATGTTTCTTGTACGGGGAGGCTGACATCGGGGACCCATGAGCCAACAGCGTCGTCAACGTTTTAAAGGCGGCAGGGGATGGAAAGAAAAAATAAACCAAAAATCTGTTGGTAAAAAATCCAAGAAAAGAAACATTTTCGTTCTGAGAGGATGACATGCGGGACCCATGAGGCAGCAGCATCCTCAGCGTTTATTGTTCATAGAGGTTGACATGTGGGACCCGTGAGCCAGCGGAGTCCTCAACGTTTTAAAGGCTGCAGGTGATCGAAAGAAAAAATAAGCCAAAAATCGTTTGGTCAACAAAATCCAAGAAAATAAACATTAACCGTTCTGAGAGGATGACATGCGGGACCCATGAGGCAGCAGCATCCTCAACGATTCCAAGGCGGCAGGGGAAATATCCATAAATTAATGAGGGGTTCAAAATAAATCCATCAAAGGAAACTTTTATTGTTCATAGAGGATGACATGTGGGACCGACCTGCCAACAGCGTCCTCATCGTTTCAAAGGGGCAGGAGATCAAAAGAAAAAGGCAAATAGCCAGAAATTAGGGGTAAAAAATAACTCCAAGAAAGGAAACTTTTATTGTTCGTAGAGGATGACATGCGGGACCCATGAGCCAGCTTACTCAACGTTTCAAAGGCGGCATGAGATCGAAAGAAAAAGGCAAGTGACAAAATATCAGGAGCCAAAGATAATCCAAGAAAAGAAACTTTATTGTACGTAGAGGATGACATGCGGGTCCCATTTAGCAGCAGCGGTCTCAGCGTTTCAAATGCGGCTTGAGATCAAAAGAAAAAGAAAGTTGATTGTACATAGAGGATGACATGCGGGTCCCATGAGTCAGCAGCTTACTCAACGTTTCCAAGGCGGCAGGGGATCAAAAGAAAAAGGAAATAGCCAAAAATCAGAGGGTGAAAAAAATAAAGAAAATAAACTTTTATAGTACATAGAGGATGACATGCGGGTCCCATGAGCCAGCAGGTTCCTCAACGTTTCAAACTTGGCATGAGATCGAAAGAAAAAGGCAAGTGACCAAATATGAGGAGCCAAAAATAATTCAAGAAAAGAAAGTTTTATAGTACATAGAGGATGACATGCGGGTCCCATTTAGCAGCGGTATCGGCGTTTGAGAGGCGGCGGGGATCAAAAGAAAAAAGAAATTGCCAAAAATCAGATGGTGAAAAAAAACCAAGAAAATGAACTTTTATAGTACATAGAGGATGACATGCGGGTCCCATGAAGCACTCAACGTTTCAAACGTGGCATGAGATCGAAAGAAAAAGGCAAGTGAAAAAATATCAGGAGCCAAAAATAATTCAAGAAAGAAAGTTTTATAGTACATAGAGGATGACATGCGGGTCCCATTTAGCGGTATCACCGTTTGAGAGGCGGGGATCGAAAGAAAAGGCAAGTGAAAAAATATGAGGAGCCAAAAATAATTCAAGAAAAGAAAGTTTTATAGTACATAGAGGATGACATGCGGGTCCCATTTAGCAGCAGCGGTATCACCGTTTGAGAGGCGGCAGGGGATCGAAAGAAAAAGTCAAGTGACCAAATATGAGGTGCCAAAAAAATCCAAGAAAAGAAAGTTTTATAGTACATAGAGGATGACATGCGGGTCCCATTTAGCAGCAGTTGTATCAACGTTTGAGAGGCGGCAGGGGATCAAAGAAAAAGGCAAGTGACCAAATATGAGGTGCCAAAAAATCCAAGAAAAGAAAGTTTTATAGTACATAGAGGATGACATGCGGGTCCCATTTAGCAGCAGCGGTATCACCGTTTGAGAGGCGGCAGGGGATCGAAAGAAAAAGGCAAGTGACCAAATATGAGGTGCCAAAAATAATCCAAGAAAAGAAAGTTTTATAGTACATAGAGGATGACATGCGGGTCCCAGTTAGCAGCAGCGGTATCACCGTTTGAGAGGCGGCAGGGATCGAAAGAAAAGGCAAGTGACCAAATATGAGGTGCCAAAAATAATTCAAGAAAAGAAAGTTTTATAGTACATAGAGGATGACATGCGGGTCAGTTAGCAGCGGTATCACCGTTTGAGAGGCGGCGGGGGATCGAAAGAAAAGGCAAGTGACCAAATTTGAGGTGCCAAAAAAACTCCAAGAAAAGAAAGTTGATTGCACATAGAGGATGACATGCGGGTCCCATTTAGCAGCACGGTCTCAACGTTTCAAGGCGGCAAGGGATCAAAAGAAAAAAGTAGCCAGAAATCAGGGGGTCAAAAAATCCAAGAATAGAAAGAATTTTGGTTCATAGAGGATGACATGCGGGACCCATGATCCTGCATCGTAAACGGCTCGATCGGAGAACGTTGAACGAGATGGCGCGATCTAGAAAAAAACAATGCCAGAGAGGCTGCCATCTGGGCCCTACATCCCTCGGCGGTGCGGATTTGCGTTGACTCGGCCGGCGAACCCGAGATTTCGAGATGCACCACGTCCCGGGCCACCATACGCCACGTTTTGGCCGCTTTCGTCGGGCTAGGTGGCCTCAAAAACGAGAAAAAAAGTTTTGACATGCACCACGGAGGGACCAAAATCGTCGGCCATGGTACACCAGCAACCACGGCGCGACTTCAACTTCGTCGGCCATGGCAACTTTTCTTGTAGTGTCCTTTAGCTGTTAGCCAGTAAAATCCTAACCGAAAGGCTTTTGCAACGAGGGACCTGGGGGCGGCATGATGCCCGCAATCCCCTGCATGGATCTCTCTGAGGATTTCAATGCCATCTTGATTGGAGACGCATTTGAGAAATACCCCGTTTGCGCTTCGTTTGTAGAGCTGTCCATCAACAATTGTGTAGGATCTTGCTCGTCTGATGATCTGTCGTGCGTGGACCTCGTCCTCCGGCAACTTTTGATCAATGAGGTAATCCAAGAACGGCTGAGTCCAGGCCGGAATGACTGCCATCACTTCCTTAGCCGGAGAAACTGCCAGATCGGGATTTTCCGGGTTTGCACCCTTCACTGAGGGTACTCGCAGATGCTCAAGGAAAATTCCAGGCGGAATTGGTTTCCTGCCGGATCCGAGCTTGGACAGCATGTCTGCTGCTGTGTTATCGTCTCTCCTGACGTACTTGACTTCGTATCCGAGGAAGCACTTGGCGATCTCGTCAACTTCGTCTCTGTAAGCCGCCATGACGGAGTTTCTGGCGTTCCAGGTTCCGGCTACTTGGTGCCACCAGGTCGGAATCTCCGCAGCATATGATGTGCTTGATCCCAATTTCCTTAGCGATGCGCAGACCGTGTAGTAGAGCCTCATATTCCGCCATGTTGTTGGTTGCTTCGAAGTGAATCTGCAGAACGTACTGCAGTTCTTCTCCGGTAGGTGACTTCAGGGTAACTCCAGCCCCCGAGCCTTGATGTTGCTTGGATCCGTCAAAGTGCATGACCCAAGCTTCAGGTTCCGGCACAGGTGTGCCCTCCGGTGCTTCAGTCCAATCCGCGATGAAATCCGCTAGAACTTGAGACTTGATTGCAGTTCGGGCTTCGTAGTTGATGTCGAAGGCAGATAACTCGATGCCCCATTTTGCTACGCGTCCTGTTGCGTCGGAGTTGTTGATGATCGTTGCCAGGGGAGCCTTGCTCACCACTGTCATTGGGTGCTCCTGGAAGTAGTGTCTCAGTTCCGGCTTCCTAGGAAAACTCCGTAGCCAGCTTCTGAAAGTGAGGGTATCTCTGCTTGGATTCCGTCAAGACTTCGCTAATGTAATAGACAGGCCTTTGGACTCCGTGCTCAAATCCTTCTTCCTTTCGCACCACCACGATTACGAGGCTGATAACTTTGTTGGTAGCCGCTATGTAGAGGAGCATAGGCTCTGACTCAGCTGGAGCTGCCAATATAGGTGGGGAGGAGAGTATGTTCTTCAACTCCTGAAGTGCTTTATCTGCTGCTTCATCCCAGACAAACTTGTCGGTTTTCTTCAGCAGCTTGTATAGAGGTAAGGCTTTCTCGCCAAGACGGCTAACAAATCTACTGATTGCCGCAACGCAACCAGTTAATCGTTGCACATCTTTGAGACAAGTTGGCCTTTTGATGTTCAGGATAGCCTTGATTTTTTCCGGGTTAACTTCAATGCCCCTGTGAGAAACAATGAAGCCAAGGAGTTTTCCTGCTGGTACGCCAAAGACGCACTTCAGCGGATTCAACATCATCTTGTACCGTCGGAGATTATCAAAGGTTTCCTTGAGGTCGCTCAGCAGGTCGGATCCCTTCCGGGTCATGACCGCGATGTCGTCGACGTAGGCGTGCACGTTCCGACCAATTTGGTCCTTCAGGCACCGCTGCATCGTCCGTTGGTATGTGGCACCTGCGTTTTTCAAACCAAAAGGCATGGTAACATAGCAGTATGTGCCAAAGGGTGTGATGAAAGAGGTCGCCTTTTGGTCAGACTCCTTCATCAAGATCTGATGGTACCCGGAATATGCGTCAAGAAAACATAAAAGCTCCGCCCCTGCCGTCGAATCAATGACTTGGTCAATGCGCGGCAAAGGGAACGGATCTTTCGGACAGTGCTTATTCACGCCGGAGTAATCGATGCACATTCTTAGTATTTCAGAATTCTTTTTAGGTACAAGGACGGGGTTTGCGACCCAATCAGTATGGATAACTTCTACTACAAAACCTGCCTCTAGTAACTTTGCTAATTCCATTCCTATGGCGCGGCGCTTCTTATCTCCAAAGCGTCGCATAGCTTGCTTCACCGGTTTTGCACCCGGATTTATGTTGAGGTAGTGCTCGGCGAGTTCCCTTGGTACTCCGGACATGTCAGAAGGTTGCCATGCGAAGATATCCATGTTAGCTCGGAGGAACTCGACGAGCGCGCTTTCCTATTTGGGGTCCATGTTGGCTCCGACTGAAACCTGCTTGGAGCTGTCTCCTTCAATGAGGTCATGCTTCTTGGTTTCTATCGCGGCCTTGAACGAGGCTCTGTAGCCTTGCAGCTCCTCTCCAGATATGACGGATTCTGCAAAGGCGGCTTCGCCCTCCTCGCAGTCCCTAGCTTTCTTGTAGTCTCCGGACACGGTGATCCAACCGTTAGGACCCGGAATCTTGAGCTTGTTGTAGATGTAGCATGCCCTGGCGTGGAACTTGTGGTAGGTGGGCCTGCCGAAGATCACGTGGTAGGAGCTTTTGAAGGGCACCACTTCAAACGTGATCATCTCTTCGCGGTAATTGTTCACATCGCCGAAGGCCACGGGAAGTTTGATGCTGCCCAGAGAGTTTGCCTTCTTACCCGGAACCACACCATGAAATTCAGTGGTGCTGTGCTTGAGCTGGTCCTTGGTGAGGTTCATCTTCTCCAGGGTCTCCAGGTACATGATGTTCAGGCTGGCTCCTCCGTCCATAAGACACTTGGAGAAGTCATACCCGTCTATGCGGGGACTCACAACCAGAGCGTAGCACTCTTTGGGGATGACGGCCGGATGATCCGACCTGTCAAAGGTACAGGCTTTCTCCGACCACTTGACATACTGCGGCACAGCCGGAACTGTGGCGTTCAAGATCCGGAGCGCCGATTTTTTCGCGCGGACAGTGGGGGTTCCGAGGAAGGTGTGGTAAGTTCCGACACTCTTTCTGCCAAAGGGGTTGGACTTGTTTGCTGCGGTACCCTCCTTGGGTTCCGGCGAAGCGTCATCCTCGTCCATGGCCTCGGAACTGTCCTCCTCTTTGTCCTTGTTCTTGCCCTTGCCTCCTTTGCCGCGTGGGCGGTGCTTCCGGGCTCGCTTGTATCCTGCCTCCGGGTCGTTCTTCAGATCATTGACCCACTTGCAGTTGCGATTTGTGTGGGTAGACTTGCCCGTAGCCGGATCCAGATGGGCCAGGCACGGCATATCCCTGTATTCTTCGTACGTTTGGGGGGCGCGGGATCCGGCTGCGGTGACTTCGTCAGCGCGTTGCTGGCCCCTGCCTGCTCCGCCTCCGCGTCCGCGGCCTCTTCCGCCTCCTGGACCTCCGCGTTGGAACGTCATGGCTACCATGTCGGATCCTCCGCCCTTCTGGTCTTCAGGGGGGTTCTTCCGCTTGTTGCTGTTGCTGACGCCGTTATCACGGTTTTTCTTCTGTTGGTGCAGGGGTATGGCTGTAGCTGCGAGATCTCCGCCTGCGTCGTCATCGGCGGCAGTATGATCGCTGGCGATGTTTATCATCTCATCAAGAGTGAGTTTGTTTGCGTTCACCAGGCAGGTAAGCTTATGGCGCAGCAGCCCCCCACGCTGCAAACCACCAATGAAGGCGTGCATTGCTGTGCGGTTATCTACGTTCTCGCACTCGTTTCTGGTTGCCAACCATCGGGTGAGGAAACTCCTAGATGTCTCACCCTTCTTCTGGATGCAAGCTTGAAGATCGCTGGTGGTGGCCGGTCTCTTGTAGGTACCCCTGAAGTGGTTCTCGAAAGCCTTCTTCAGGTCCAACCAGCAAAAGATGGTGTTCTCCTCGAGGTCGCTGAGCCAAACACGAGCTGGACCAATAAGGTACAACTGGAGCATGCGGCAGGCTATATTCGGGGTTCCTCCGGCGAAGGTTACTGCATTGTAGTAATCCTCGATCCAGGTATCCGGCCTCTCGCTGCCATCATAATGCTTCAGATTTCCTGGTAGCTTAAGGTTCAAGCTTCTTGGCTTTGGTTCCTCTCGGATCATCTGGCCAAAGCACCTTGGACCAATGTAGTCGGATCTATACTCGTTGAGGCGATCCCGGGCATCACGAGGGGCACCGCCGGGTGATTTTGAGCGGGAACGGGATCTCCGGCCTCTGCCTCCGCCTCCACCTCCTCCTCCACTTGGTGGTGGTGAGGGAGATCTGCGAGGGGGCCTGTAGGATGATCTTCCGCCTTCGGACTCGTGGCGTGGCTCCCTCGGCTGGCTCCGGCTTCGGTGGCTCCTTTCCTCTTGGTGGTGGTCGCCTCCGTCGTTCCGGCTCCTGCGTGGCTCAGGTGCGTACTCCTCATTCCGGCTCCTCCTTGGTTCCGGATCGCGTCCTTGGCTTCTGCGAGGCTCAGGGTCGCGTTCTTGGTTCCGACGAGGCTCAGGCTCGCGGTCTTGATTCCGGCTTCTGCGTTGCTCCAGCGTACGCTCCCTGTTCCTGTCTCTAGGTGCTGGCATGCTGTCGCGGATGTTGATTCCTCCTGGCCCATGGGGCCTGGGGTTTCCGGCGGGACTGCGACGTCGAGGGGGTAGCGGAGGACGCGAAGCTCGGGGTGGTGGTGATGGAACACGATATTTGTCTCTGCCAGTGTACATCGCACCCTTTCCCTTTTCCTGATCTTTCGGAGCTGAATCCGATGGTATTGGGATTGGGTTTGGATGATCTCTGACTTTCCTCCTGCGCTCCGTAGATCCGGTGCGCGACTCGTCATCACGATGTTGACTTGGTATGGCGTCCTTCTGCGCGGTGGATATGCATTGTTCCGGATTGGATGCTAACCTGCGCGAAGTGTCTGCCTTGCTCTGTTGCTGCATTGCTGAAGCAACGAGCTTCCGGACGTAGTTGATGTCAATCTCCTCGTCCTTCTTTTTCAGGAGCTCCGCAGCCTTCTTCATGTTATCCTTTGGAGTTGCGAGCGGCTGCTGCTCTGTGGGTGTTGCGAAGGTAATCTTGCGGGGAAGGATGGCCTCTCGCCTGATTCTAGCTTCTTCCTCCTGCACAAATTTTACCTTGGCCTCCCAGTGCTTCTCGAGTTGCCTGACCTTTTCGAGAGATTCATCAACCTCGCGGTCCTTCTTCTGAAAGTGGTCCACGAAGTTCGCCGCTATGGTTCTTTCTTCCAGCATTGCGGCTGCGGTCTTGGCAAACTTCTGAGCTGTCGCTAGCATCTCCTGTCTCTTGGCTTCTAAGGCCTCCGGATCTGCAGCTTCCTCGGGAGTTATTGGTTTGTTGAGGATATCGGACTTTGCGACTAAATCCATGCGTGCTTGCTCGACCATCTCTTCTGGAGACAGGACATCGTTTCGCGGTCGTGCCCGATCTAACGGAGACCTTACGTTGGATGGTCCTGGGTCGGAGTTGGAGGCTTCGTCTTCCGTTTCCGGCTGATCCAGCGGTGCCACGGTTGCTAGAACCTGCATCGGCTGGGCGGATTCCACTTCAGCTTGCTCACCGCCTCCGAGTTCCTCGAGCTTGCGGTTGAATTCCTCTGTATTCATGGATGAAGCGCCGTCATCTTCTTCCCCAATTGCGAGCTCCTTCGTCAAGCGATTGTATTCTTCTGTGCCTATTGAAGAGGCATCATCGGAATTTGGGCTCAAGTTTCCGAGGATTGATTCCTCAGGGTTTCCGGCTTCTTCTTGTCCCGGAGCGTCGCTGTCTCCGACTGCTTCTGGCAGATCCGGAGCTACGTTGTTTCCGGGTGCCTCAACCTGCAAAGGATCGGCCTCCTCCTGGTGGAGGGCGTCTCCTGCGGTATGGGCCAAGAAGTGCACGAAGTGACACCTTTGCTTCTCTAACACCTGGGAGACCCAGGCGGATGCATTGGTCTTCCACCGTTTTCTCCTGCTCAGGGGCGGATTGGGTGGGTTTTGATTTTTCCTGATCTAAGGCGGAATCTTCCTTAAGAAGCTCCTGCGACTCAGATCGGATCTTCGCGACGGCGTCCAGCTCAGCGGCGGACGCGTCAGCGTTACTTACCAGTGCGTTTCCGTCGGAATCGACGGTCTCGCCGATGAAGATGTGGATGCCGCCGATTGGGACGATGGAGAGCTTGACGGGGTTTGACCTAGCCGGAATCCAGAATTCGTCCGGAGGGACGATCGGAAAATTCCCGGCGTAGAGTACACGCCCCACAGCGATCGAGTCGTCGTAGCTTCCCATGGCGGAGCCCTCCCGGTTCCGGCCTCCAGACGCCTCAGGCCCCACGGTGGGCGCCAACTGTCGTTGCCTAATCGACGATACCTCGGAGGAGGGATCCTCACGAGGGGGAGAAGAAGTAGGGGCCATAGGGCGGAGTGCACACGGGACGGTGGTACGCGAGTTAGCTTCGGAACACCTGCACGATGACAGGGCCTACTGCTGCTTGTCTGGAATTATCTGGGCGCTTGCGTGTTGTTACAATGGTTGTGGTTGTGCCTCTAGGGCTCCCGGGATCCGGCTTATAAAGGCGCCCGGATCTAGGGTTTACATGGAGAGTCCTAGCCGGAATACAAGTTGCCTAACTACGGTACAATATCTTGCCGTGTACGTCAAGGATCCGCCTTCCTTATGGCCGTACTGGATCCGGATACTTTATGGGCCTCCACGGATCCGGCCTCCTTCGTAGGTCGGTTAGGATCCGGCTCCAGGTTCCTGGGCTGGACTTCATCCTTCTTGATCAACAGCAACTGGGCCGCCCGATGGGCCCCATGCCACCATCACCGTCTGTGGGCCACCCGGGCTTGCCGGATCTAGGCCATGTCGTTGATATACCCATAAAGTATACCCACAACAGAAGTAATCGAAGGAGGAGCATACAAGATAAAGGACAAGAAGTCAGGAGTTGCCGAGCCAAATCCTTGGAATGTGGCACAACTCAGGCGCTTCTACGCCTAGAGTCGAAATATAGTCCTCCTTGTAAAACTACAATGTACTGAAACGCCCGCGAGTTTTCAGACGCACTCTTTTCCTTTTTCAGGGCACCGAGTGGGGCTGGAAAGGTTTTTAATGAGGCGGACTCGCGGTGCTGAAATATAATAAAGATAGTAGAGATATACATCTTTTTCTTTGACAAGCTTGGGGACTTCCGCCCAGAAGATACAATATATATATATATATATATATATATATATATATAGGTCTGCTATTCTCGAACCGGTTCGAGAATAGCTATTCTCGAACCCTTTCTGAACTTCCTGCTGCACATGACTGAACTTCTCGGTGGAACACTAGAATGTCATGTTTGGGCGGACAGTGTTTTGACGTTGATTTTCAAACCGCTTATCGAAATGATACATATGATATACCGTTGGATTCGTACGGAAATTTCGCAACTAACTCATGTTCAATGTTTTTCCAAATACTCTACGGTTTGAAACCAATTTCAAATATACAAAACTATGTTTTCACGGATTTCTGCATTTTCCTGCAGTATTTTAGGTTTAGTTTTCAAACGCTTTGTCGGAATGATGTGTATGATATGCCATTGGAAAGCTGCTGATTAGGCGCATTTTTTTGGTGTACAATATTTTTCCAAATTTATCACGGTTTATGGATAGATTTAAAAATACGTGATTTTGTTTTCCGAGCATCTTAGTTTTTCGCACAGTATTTTCGAGTTTAATTTTGAACCACCTGTCCGAATGTTACAAATGATATGGCGCTGGAAAGATATAGCTTAGGCGCAACTTTTTTATGTTGAACATTTTTCCAAATTCTCTACGGTTTAAGTTTAATTTCAGAAATACGTAAAATTGGAAATGGCGCCGTCACTTATACATTTTAAAATTTGCTCGTCTAGATTGATTAGGTGTGGCATGATGGCATGTTGGAATATTAATAGAGTTATATCACTGCTAATTTACGTTGAGTTGTTTGATTTGTGCAACCGGATGCCTTACCAACGATTTCTACGCGTATGATTTCCGTCCAGAAAAATAGAGTACCTGAATGTCCGGTTTCACGGAAGTGAACTTCGGCATTTTGTTAGTGAACTTCAAGTCGCGGTATAAATTTTTCATGCATGTTCAAAATTAACTTCTCACACGGTTTAAAGTGAACTTCACAATTTTATGGCATGAGTTGGACAAGCGAACTTGCATTTTAAATAAAAGCGAACTTCACATTTTTATGCTTATATGTACGAATTAGACAAGCTTCTTATATGTATGAATTAGACAAGCGAACTTGTAGTTTTACGTGCATTAGCTGAACAAGCGAACTTGCATTTTAAATAAAAGGAACTTCATAGTTTGTACTTATATGCATGTGTTGGACAAGCGAACTTTCATTCTAAATAAACGCTCATGTACAAGCGAACTTGCAAAACTTCACGGTTTTATACTTATGTGCATGAGTTAGACAAACAAATTTACATTTTAAATAAAAGCGAACTTCACAGTTTTTCACAGTTTTATGCTTATGTGCATGAGCTGAACATTGCATTTTAAATAAAAACAAACTCCCATGAAAAAAAAAGTGAACTTGTCATACGAATGGAATGAACATGTCTTTCTAGTTAGCATCACGTAAACAACATTGTAATGCATTTAGCAGAACTAAGGCAGGCATTAAAAGAAGCACTTAGAGGACATTTAACTAACACACTGAATTAGTTGTGTGTTTATGCTGCTAACTATTAAAAAATCCATCTAGCAGGAATAGTTTACAATAAAGTATTAGGAGACGTGAACTTCACGATTAGGACAAGTTAACTCCACGAATTAGTATTAGTAAACTTCACTCAGCCTACAATGTGTCCATCCTAGTGATTCTCCTGGAGCGGACTTGCCCGCCGCATGACAGTCAGGCTTGACTACGCCATGGACACCGAGGGACCGCCAAGCCGCGTCCACTAGCCGGAAGAAGGGCGGGGCTGGCACCACGTTTATGTCATTGTCCTCTGCAGCATCGCCTCGTCGAGATGGCGGTGCTTAGGTAGGCCTTGTTGTATATGCATGTAATGCTCGGACGATGGCGAGTGGACACTTCTCAAGTACCTGGCACAAACTGATAGAATTAGGTGAATAAAAACTCGAAATATTGGATTATAATGAAGGAACGTAGTTGATCAGCACACCATTGATTCATATTATGTACCCGTCGCATAAAAGGTGTCAAGTATTTTATGTGTGTCTTGCTGTGAATACACACTGCATAGGATATCATATTTCGAGATGCTCACCAATTACATCGAGAAATACAATGATAAGATGTTCAAAAGTTCACAAGAGTTTTTTTTATGGAAATTACACAAACTGCTTCTTTTCAACAAACAGCTTACTTCTTTTGTCAAAAAATAACTACCTTCGCTGCTCCCAAACATAGGCACAACGCCACTGAACTCCACACAATATAAAGGTGAACTTTGCCAAAATTAACTGAAGTCCCAACATTGGACTAATTAAACCTCTTGTAGAAATAAAGTGAACTTTCGAACTATATTGTAGTTCTCTGAATTTTTACTCTTTGTACTTTTTAAACCTTAACTGTGCATCGCAGAAAATGAACTGCCCAAAAATAATGAACTTGTGCTGGGAATAAGAAGTGAGGGGAACTGAATTACCTAGCTCCAATTAGCAGGAGATGTGAACTTCAAAATTTAGGAGAAATGAACTCCATGGATTAGAAAAAATGAGTTCTTCATCTCCACATCTTTATTTCCGGTTGTGCACTTGTGTTCGGTTGCTTCATCCAAATGAAATGAAGAGCCTGAATTGCACTTGTAATAACAACAGCAAGAGGCCGCCGCAAGAACACCCAGCTTCCATGCTGCTTGTGGGCACTGTTATGGTAGTTAAGTCCTATTAAAAAAAGAAGCAAGCTTCACATGAAAAAAAGGTGTACTGCGCTAATGAAATAATGTGAACTTCAAAAAAGAATCCCACAAATCTTATCAGCTTAAAAATTGCAAAGTGGACTTCGAATATTTAATTTTGTGAACTTCATGTGTAGCCGGTCAAAGAACACATATCATGAATCTACAACTCTACAAACAGTAATCTTCTCCATACATCAATTAAAACACTGTTGTACTGAGATAAATCATCAAAAGAAATTACGATACTTAATCTCATACTGAGATAAATCAAAAAAAGAAGTTACTAATTTACGACATATTAGAGGAACTACTATTCCGACATATCAATGTATGTTAACTTCCTGAGTTGGAGTTGTGAACTCCATGAAATGAAAGTTGCAAATCATTTTTTAAGAGCAGCTTTTAATATAGTAACTCATTTTTTAGGGACGAAGTTAACTTGGAGTGTTCTTCAATCTTTTAGGGACGAAGTTAACTTCAAATGAACTTTTCCAACACTACAATCAAACTTAGATTAAAAATTTGAATTTTCAGATGGAAGTAAATAAACAAGTGCACTCTCTAAATTGAACGAATGAACTTCATAGAGGTCATTTTTTCTTCTATCTTTTTGAACAAGATGCGAACTTCAGGTTTTGAAAATAGTGAACTTCGTGACAACAAAATTGAACTTTTTCCTCGTGGGTGAATTGAAAAAAATTCCAAAAAAAATGGAATTGTCTTCACTAGAGCAATTGAACTTCGTCTGAAAAATAAAGTGAACTCTCCCTCCAATAAAACAAACTTCGACAAACAAGGAACTAAATAAACAAGTGCACAAACCAATGGATGAACTAAATAAATAAGTAGCAAGAGATATGAACTTCATGAATTAGGAGAAGTGAACTACAAGTAGCACTATGTTTTAATAACAAATTAAGCATGTCCGAATGGAACTGTTTCAACCAAACAAACTGAAATTCTCATGCTGAACTAACTAGCTCATCGTCAAATAACAATGAACTTCAGAACATGTGTTAAAACTACCATTTTTTAGAAGTTAACTCACAAGCTAACTTCGTGGGTGGTCCTGGCAGCTGGGGTTGCTTGCTTAGATAGAGGTTTGAATCATCGAGAGCGAGTAATAAATGATGGAAATTAGCAATACGTGGAAGTCTGATTCTAGTTGCTACAAGAACATATATTGCGGACCCACTTAAAGGGAACACTTTTCTCCAAAAAAAGAGAAGCGCAGATACACTAGCAGTTTTGAGAACAAACAGCAGTTTCATTTTCCCTGGACCATGAGTGTAGCGCCAAATAAGAGTGAATGGGCTGCCCAGAATAATATAAGTGGGATGCAACACTTTTTACAAAAAAAATATTGCAGTACCATTATGCAGCTAATTTAGTTTATGTGCACCAGATCGAGCGTGAGATGCAATACCGTCTCTCTGAATCTTGGACATGTCGTTGCATGCTAGTATGCCCAGATTTTATCCAGTCTTACTTATGCACCCTAGCATGTAGCATGAACCAGCCAGCTTGGTAATTGTAATCGATCGTCAACGGAACAAGCCCAAAAAGTTGATGTATTAGGAACATCATAGCAGGGATAGCACGAACTGACAGGACTGAAACTAATCGACACGACGACACCCGAGGTTAACTTCTGAAACTATTTTGTGTGATGTAATCGTCTAAACTTTGGCCAATATGAATAAAGAATACACAATCTGTATTAAAATCTCAGACACACCAGCTGCAGTTTATAAGGATTACCATCACCAACATTCTAAGATCAACTACACGAGATGATATGAGCAGCAGGTGGACTCACCGACTGTCGTCGTGGCTGAGTACTGAATCGCATGAGGTGAAGTTGTAGTGGAGTTCCTGACGGAGCACGGTGGACACCAGAGTGAGACGCGTAGTGCACTTCCCAATGGAGCTCGTTGGAGGGATCGCAAGAGAGGACATCATGACTGCTTGATTACTCGCATCTGAACATCCATCTCATGTCCCCGATATGCATATGCCTGCACTGCGTATATGCACATGGTTTGTTGTGCCTGGACGGATCATGCCATCCTTCTTACCATGGATAAATACCTGAAAAGGAACAGCAAAAGCAAGTTAAAATAACCGGCTTTTGTAAACAAAAGGAACCTCTACTTCCTTTTATAGTCAGACACGACATCAGCACATACTTGTACCATATTATTCCCAACCTTGATTCATTTTTTCCATAAAAATGAGAGAACAAATACAGAAAAAAGAGAGACAGAGAACACTATTTCAGCAAAAAACAGCAGTGAGGACAATATACGCCTGCACTTCACAGATGCAAGGAGTTGCATTTTAAATAAAAGCAAACTTCACATTTTTGTGTTTATGTGGACAAGCAAAATAAAGTGAACTTCACATTTTTTTTATGTACAAGCAAACTTGCATTTTAAATAAAAGCGAACTTCACATTTTTGTGTTTATGTGGACAAGCGAACTTGCATTTTAAATAAAAGCGAACTTCACCTTTTTGTGCATATGTGGACAAGCGAACTTGCATTTTAAATAAAAGCAAACTTCACATTTTTGTGGTTATGTGGACAAGCGAGCGTGCATTTTAAATAAAACGAACTTGCATTTTAAATAAAAGAGAACTTCACATTTTTGTGCTTATGTGGACAAGCAAGCTTGCATTTTTAATAAAAGCAAACTTGCATTTTCAATAAAAGTGAACTTCACTTTATTGTGCTTATGTGGACAAGCGAGCTTGCATTTTAAATAAAAGCGGACTTGCATTTTAAATAAAAGTGAACTTCACATTTTTCTGCTTATGTGGCGCGTGCTCACGGGACTGTAGCCAAGCAGCGAAACTTTGGAGCCTCATCATTGGAAAGATTGACATTTTGACGGGGCCAATGCAAAGAAGATAAAAGAGAACCATCATTTGCTTGTGGAGTGAACTACGACCATTTTAAATCTTATTTTGCTAACTGAACTGCCTCTGCGAATTTAGTGCACTGCTTGAAATAATCAAGCGAACTCATATTTTTAATTAGTCATGAGTGAATTAGTAATTGTGGGATAGGCAAACTGCCCCAAATCAATTTGGTGAACTACCGATATGAATTTATAAACTGTCCAGAGCATACTCTCCAGAATGAACCAACTTAACTGACCTTTTCTCATGTTTTTATCGACACAAAAATGAACCAACTTTTTACTGTTTTTAGCTGAAACTATAAGACAACCTAAACAAACTCCAAAAAATGGAAGTTGAACTAATCTGAGCGATGCGAATTTCTTTTCGTATCGCACTGAACTTCTGTACTGCTTATTTTTTTGCTTTCATGAATAAAGATATCCGATTCTCACAGGCATATCAACAAGCAGATAATGAGCAAATGATATACCATTGCACAGGCGATTATGAGCTTGGAGGAGAAGGGCCAGATGTGTATATTTTAACTACCTCGTTCATGAATAAAGTTCTGCTATTTGCGTTCCTAGTATTCAGCAAAGCCAGTAAAACCAGACAAGCACTAGCAGTTCACTGTGGAACGAACTTCGTGAAATCAAAAGACTGAGCTTCTGAAATTATTTATGTGCACTCTGATCATTCAAACTTTAATCAATCAAAATAATCAATCTAATACACAAGCCATCGACAGTTAAAAATCAGTACACCACCAACAAAAAATTGTAAAATTAACAAGCAGCATATCCTTTGCCAAGAAAATACTAGTCCAGTGAACTAGCAGCAGGACAACAGTCCCGATCGGGCAGCAGTAGTACTACAGCATGACAATAAAGATTGAATTAGTACCAGTTTGGAGACGCACGTAGTTCAGATCTGAACACGCAACAATTCAACACGAGTAGAGACCGCCAGGAGTACGGACAGATAGCAGGTGATGACGAGGAGAAACCTGGAAGGCGTGCGTCAATGTTATGGCCGGCGGCACGCAGGGAAATCAAATCCTGTGCTCGCGGGAATCCAAATCTGCGACCGAGGGGACTGCATGCCGGGCGCGCGCGACAGTCGATGCCGGATCTCGCGGCTGCACAGGCCCGTCGGCGAGCAGCGCCGCGCAAGGGGGTAGTAGGCGGCTGGTGGAGGGAGACCATTGACCCAGATCGAGAAAGAAGGAGGCCGAAAGAGGCGATGTGGAGGAGGGAGGCTAGCTCGATGTGATGTGGTTGGTCTGCCGTATAGAAGGAGGCCGACGCGGCGCCAAGTAGGAAGGAGGCGGGGGCAGCACAGTGGAGGAATGAGGCTGGGGCGGCGCGCCGATGGGGAGGAGACGGGGGCTCGGACGCACCGACCCGAAGAAGGTCTTCTGCTGAGGGGAGTTCGCCGGACTCCGTCACCGACTCCCTCGCGTCGGCTACCGCCGCCGCTCGCTCGTCGGCGCCGACCGGGTAGAAGGGAGAGGATTTTTTTATCGGCAGTTCACTGCTGTGGTCGGGGTGGGGTGCGACCACGCGACTGTAGTTAGTGTCTTTCGGGGGTGGGCTGTTTGGTTCGGTCGGTTCTGGGTGGGTTCGAGAATAGTTGGGCTCTATATATATATATATATATATATATATATATATATATATATATATAGGTCTGCTATTCTTGAACCGGTTCGAGAATAACTATTCTCGAACCCTTTCTGAACTTCCGGGTGTTTTCCTAGTGAACTTCTCGACGGAATACCAGAATTTCATGTTCGTGTGGACAGTATTTTCATGATGATTTTCAAACCGCTTATCGGATTGATGCGTATAATATACCGTTGGATTCGCACGGAAATTTCGCAACTTTTTCGTGTTCATTGTTTTCCCAAATTCTATATTGATTAAAACTAATTTGAAATATACAAAACAGCGTTTTCGCGGATTTCTCTATTTTTGTACAGTTTTTGGGTTCCAGTTTTCAAACCGTTTATCGGAATGATGCGTATGATATGCCGTTGGAAAGGTGCTGACTAGGCGCACCTTTTTCATGAAGAACACTTTTCTAAATTCTTTATAGTTTAAGAGCAGATTTGAAAATACGTGATTACGTTTTTCGAACTTCTCGGTTTTTCGAACTGTTTTTGGGGCTTATTTCCGAACCACTTATCGGAATGTTCCAAATGATATTGCGTTGAAAAGCTATTGATTAGGCGAATCTTTTTCATGTTGAATGTTTTTCCAAATTCTAAATGGTTTTAGTTTAATTTCAGAAATACATAAAAGTGAAGATAACGCCGACACAAGAACATTTCGAAATTGGCTCATCTAGATTGATTAGGTGTGGCATTGCGGTATGTTGGAGTATTAATAGAGTTATATTAGTGCTAATTGTACATTGAGTTGGTCGATTTGCGCAATCGGTGGTCGTACGGACGATTTCTATGCGTATGATTTCCGTCCAGAAAAACAGAGTGCATGAGGTGCTCGAATATAGAAGTGAACTTCCTGATATCTGTTAGTGAACTTCCGATCGCGGTATAAAAGTTTCAGGCATGTAATAAAATTATAGCGAACTTCTGTGGATGTGAACTTCTTCTCCCCTGAATCTGAACTTCCCGACGGACTTCAATATTGCACTGGGCGAACTTCTGAAACTTAATCTAGTTTGAAGTGAACTTCAGAAAATATAGCGAACTTCCGTCGCATCTGAACTTCTCTGACACATATCTGAACTTCCCCTTATTTGCATCTGAACTTCCAGACGGACCTCAACGTTGTAAGGAGTGAACTTCCGTTTTCAAATATGAACTTCTATACGGGGAGTAAATTTCCATAGGAGGTAAGTGAACTTCCCCTTCTATCCACGTGAACTTCTCAGCGGAACATCATAATTTCATGTTTCGGCGGACATTGTTTTGAGGTTGATTTACGAACCACTTATCGAAATGATGCATATGATATACCGTTGGAAAGATATAGAAATCCCACAACTTTTTCGTCATCAATGTTTTTCCAAATTTTGTACTGTTTAAAAGTAATTTTAAATATACAAAACCATATTTTCGCGGATTTCTGCATTTCCATGAATTTTTTTCAGTCTAACTTTTGAATTGTTTGTCCGATTGATGCATGTGATATACCGTTAGAAAGGTATGCAAATTGCGCAACTTTTTTATGTTCAATGGTTTTCCAAATTATGTATGGTCTAAGAGCAGAATTGAAACTACGGGAATCTGTTTTCCGAACTTCTTAATTTTTTGCACTATTGTTTCTAGATTTAAGCAAACTGTTGTTTTTTCGCGAGTGAACTTCAAATTTCTTATTCCAACTTTTCTTATATGTTTTTTGAGGGAGATATCTTTCAATTGCTTTACTCATCAAATTCAAATGATTTGTCGAGTGGAAATAAACAAAATCAAAATTCACGACACAAAAAATATTAACTAGAGTTTTCCTCGTGGATGAATTGAACTCTTTTGCCAAGAATAAATGAACTACCAGCGTTCGATGTAAATTGAACTTCTCATACAAACAAAGTGCACTTTAGAACTTACTTTTAACTGATACTATGCATCCAATAAGACTGAACTGTCAAGATAAAAAAAAGTGAACTATACCAAGAATAAAAGGTGAGTGGAATTGAACTATTGGTTAATTGAAGATGACTTCTCAACTTGCACGGTGCAATTTTGATCTTTATTATTGTGCGCTTTTAACTAAAATTGCCAGCACATATGGCACTAACTTCCTTAAAACAAAATTGAACTTTCAGCATAAATAAAAACAAACTTCTTTTTTTTATTACGCATCAACAAAAGTATATGTTATTCATTTCCCCAAATTTTTACAAGTAATCGGAGCTAAAGGAAAAAGTGAACTGTCAGACACAGTAGCACTTCACGGAGGAAAAATGCTACATAACCTCTCAATGGCATCTGAGCCACGGTGACACAGTAGCACTTCAGCAAGTTGATGTTTTAATCCCCGGCCGTGCGCACATGACTGCTAGGGTATGTGCTGGTGGACTTCCTGTCCGCGCACAACGAACTTCCAGGGGATGCCCAGTGAACTCTTTTGGTGCTCTACGTCCAGTTCAAGCTAAAGAACTGTCAAAATATAGAAACTGAACTCGACCCTAATAATAATGTAACCGGATCAGGTTCAGAACGACACTCGGGGAGGTTCAGAGCAGAAGACCGGCAATGATGGACTCCCAGCGGTAGTGCTTGTGAACTCCCAGCGGCAGTGCTTGTAACCTATCGCGGTGGCTCGTTTCTTTGCACATTGTCGAGCATACGAAGTTCTCACCAATAACTGTCATATATAAAGTACAACAAACTGAATGTCAACAACAGTGTACTATTTTTTATTATCACTACGCATCAAAAGTGGTAAAAGGAAAGAAATTTCATTAGAAAACACCAATAACATGCATGCCACAGGATATACTACAGCGCTGCTCAGTTAGAATGATCTACCATAGGATATGATATGACAATAGTGTACACATGACACTTTCTGTGATAAAAAGGAACTTCACAATGTGTACTTGGGTGAACTTCTGATTTATTTATTTTACTTCAAAGAACCATTTTGATGATGCATAACGTGGTCTTCCAACTGGTACAAAGTAGACTTCCTTCATGTTTCGAAGTGAACTACCAAAATTAATTAAATTCTCAATAGGTTAATTTTGATTATTATGTTCCACACCCCAAAAAATTAGGCGGAGTGAACTTCTTGCGAAAATTTCATGGAAAAAATAAGTGAACGTCCATCATATGTGATTCGAACTTCTGGACAATAAAGAGTAAACTTCACATGGAAGTTTAGGACAATTAAATATGAACTGTATTTTGGGCATTACAAGGTGAACTATGGAGACATTCCAAGTGAACTACAGGTACGTCATTTTCTTGCCAGCCTTTTCACAAAGGGAATATCTTTTAGAACGAGGAGTGAACTTCTATTGGCAGTGAAGTAACAGACTTTAGAGACCAAATAATATCACCATGTAGTGAAATATAACACAACAATCACAATGGTACCTGTCCATGGATGTGGTGGACTTCTACACAGCAGGACTCCTGTTGTTGAGAGGGGGCTTCACGGTGGAGCTACATGGGCGCTGCAGACCTGGCGCCAATTTCTGACTTATTAGACGAACTACTAAAAGAAAACATTAACATTGCAGAATAATGTAGCTGTGTTGCATCAGTCATAAAGATAAATATTATCATTCACTATATCAAAAAAAAAGTGTAACTGCAATATTCGAATTATCTTCTTGCATAGATTATCAAATGTCTCAAAACTAAAATGAACTCTCCCGTCAATAAAACTGAACTTCGACAAAAAATTGCACTATCAAAAACCCAATTGATGAACTAAATAAATAAGTAGCAAGAGATGTGAACTTCATGAATTAGGAGAAGTGAACTACAAGTAGCACTATGTTTTAATAACAAATTAAGCATGTCCGAATGGAACTGTTTCTATCACCCACGCATCAACAACATACATGTATTACATCTACTCTAAGCAATCGAAGGCTTACTGTAGGTAGAGCAGCATCAGCACCATCTGCTCATGCACGTACTTCACAAGTCTGAACTGAAGCACTAGGGAGGAGTGAACTTCATAGGATTAGGTGAACTGAACTTTCACAAGAAAGAAACCTGCATGTGTATGACAACAAACGTATAGGTTAATGGAACACAGTGCAACCTCTCCAACTTACAATTCAACTACAATAATTCAACACCAGTACTAATGGAAAAGGTGAACTTCTCAGAGAAAGAAAGGTTAACTTTCAGGATTCTTTTGGACAACTAAGTAATGTTCAATTCTTTTCGATCATACCATTTTTTAGAGTAAGTTTTCTCAAAAAAACTTCCTGTCAAGGAAAAGTGAACATTCTCGAACACAGATAGTTACTCTAGATTTTTTTGGACAACTAAGTAATGCTTAACTAATTTTGTCATACATTTTTTTCAAAATAAATGAACTTCACAATTATATGAACTGTCCAGCAATAAGAAATGAACTTCTGCAAGAGGAAACTACTATTGCAAGTCAAATCAAACTATTTTTCATGATGCTTTTTTAGAATGGACTTTTGACTGGATAAAATGTGTGAACTCCCAAAGAGGAAAAGGTGAACTTTCACGAGAACTAACGTGAATTTCTTATCCATTTGTATCTCATAAAAACGAAATGAACTTCCACAGGTTAAAATTTTAATTTTCCAAGGTGATCAAAGTGAATTGTGCCGCCCGATGCCATATAAGTGAATTTTATCTTTTATTAGTGCTTTGAAATGAAAGAGCCGTGCGGTCGAAATGAACTCGCAAAAGATTAAAAGTGAACTTGTCAACAGAAAGAAGTGAACTTCTGCTTTTAGTTTCCTATTAGGCACACATCACATTAAATACATGTTTTTCATCTAGTACTAGTTTCTCAAGAAGACAACATCAGAGAACAATAATTAGAGTACTAGTAGTACATGAAGATAAGACAAATATTGAAAGATCATACACACAAAGGGAGAAACCATGGAGGAACAAGCGCCACACCAGTCTGTGTTCACTTCACCAAGTGCCAGAGACAGGCAACACCGAACTGAACTTCACAGGATAATAAGGGCAAACATCAGAAAATACAGATTGAACACAAATGTGAAGTACAATGATAGTCACAGTTAACATTCTGCCATCAAGCGTGATACACAATACACTCGCAGGCATTGTGACCCGAATAAGCATGCGGTTACTTCTGAATTTCTGCTGTGATAAAGTACAATGTTTTTTATACTTACTGATTGTAGTCTTGAACCAAGCGAAGGTCACAGTATTCGCACACAGCAGGTGCATCCAGATCAAGGAAGATATACTCGATCAGATGGCCAAGGTCTGGGTTTCTATCTGTAACACAAATGAAAACAGTCAGCTTTGCTGAAAATGTATAACCATGAGTAAATAAGTATATTCGCAAGCAATAATATTGTGATTTTCATAAACTAGAAGCATCCTAGCTTTCAGCGCCTCCATTTTGGCAGCATGCATTTAGTATTGGGCCTGCACCAACAAGCAACATCTTAGCTCTAAATTAAAGTTCAGTGTTCAGAACAGTTTTCGCTACAGACAAAATCAAACTCACTGTCAAGAAAGAGCGAACTTCGAGACATTAAAGAGTGAACTTTTGAAAAACCTTTTCTCGACATACAATGTTGAATTTCCAGGAAATTAAATGACCCTTGTGAAAATTAATAGGTGTACTGAACTTCTTACTGAGAAAGAAAAAAGAACTTCCACAACGGACAAGGTGCACTTCAGGACCAAAACTAAATTCGAGAATATGCACCTCTATTTTGGGGTCATCTCACTGCTAGGAAAACTAAAAGTGCACTCATCAGATAAATTCTTTTTGATCGATCGCTTTTAGCCAGATACGAACGCTTCTATTTCACATCAGTGGCATCACTAGTACGCAGCAGCGACAGCAGTAGTTCATACCAGCGGGAGTATAAGTTCGCTTGAGTAATGCACGAACCTGGTGTTAGAGGGAGTAATGCGCTCCGTTGATGGCCTCCCCGTAGTGGCAGTGGTGAACTCCGCCGGCTCTGTCAGCGGACCGCCCGACTGTGCGATGTAGCCCCGTACTAGGAAATATATAGTGAACAATTTTTTACCAACCGAAAGAAATAACTTCCAGTTCTCTCGTTTTAATAGATCCAAGCAAAGCACAAATAAAAATCAGATGGCATTTCAATTTACGAGCAAACTAGCATTGTGTCTCATAACTAATCAGTTTTAAATCCTTTTCAGATCTCATAACGTATCAAATTGATACAGATATAGTACTAAAACAATTCCAAGACTAGTAATAGTTCAGTTGCAGGCTCACACGAGTTCATACCATAGCACTGCCAAAAACGGAACTGAATTTCAGAGCAGAAATCATCAACCTTCAAGACAAGTGGACCTCTAGCCTGGAGCACGGCATCCTGCAGCAGAAGGTCGTGAAAGTCTGAGGAGTTGGGCGATGACTCGTCCAGTGACGAGGTGAACTATACTACACTCGCGACTGAACTACACTTCTAGAATAAACACTGCAATCAGAAAAGCTATGAACCGAACCTGGATGAGGGCTTCAGTGACCTGTAGAACGCCACCGTAGCAGAGAGCAAGCCGGCATCAGAGCAGGAGTAGAAGACCTTGACCGCCGCAGGGGCACCAGGGCCCATCGAGGCAGTTCAGATCGGGGGAACGTGGGAGCCGGTGGCTACGCAGCACGTTCTATGGAGACCAATCGTGGCGCGTGTCGAGGCAGGGACGACGAACTCCAGGGCGGAGTGGCGCCTGTGGGGGGAGTCCTAGCCGGCGGCGGCTGGGAGCACAAGGGCGGCGTGGATTCCGACGCGTGGTCTGCAGGGGACAGGGCGGACGATCCCCTGGTCATCGTCGGCGCATGGTCTCCAGGGAAGGGCGGCGGAGGAGTCCGTGTTCTCTGCCGGCGCGTGGTCTGCAGGGGAAGGGCTCCGCGCGAGCTGCATGGAAGGGGAGGGTGGCGCGCCAAGTGCAGGGTTTGTGAGCAGCGGCGGGCATACTGCATGGGATGGGAGGCTCAAGATCTGTAGGGAAGGAGATGGGCGGCGCGCGAGCTGGGAGGAGGGGCGCCATGGGGCTTCTACGTTCGCGGGAGGCGGCGCCTATGTGGTGGCGAGCTCCCGGCGCCGGCGGAGGTGAGATTTGGGCGCGGGGTAGGTGGAAGATGGGGGCAGTACGGCTGGGTGCCTCGATTTTTCGAGCGCGAGTGGTGGGGAGCTACGGTTGGGGAACGAGGCGGGCGGCGCGCGGTGGGATGGGGCTGCCGCCGGAGAAGAAGGTTGGGCGGGAGTTGGCGCCCGCCGCGGGAGAGAGGTTAGGCAGTTGGGGCCGGCCGCGGGAAAAGGCGGGCGGGAGTTGGGTCCGGGCGGCGCGGTTCCCTCTCGATAAGGAATAAACTGGGGGAGGTTCACGTTCGCGTCGGTAGGTTTTCTGAGGCCGAACGGGAGCTCGTCGGTGGTTCGGTTGGGTTAGGGGGTTCGACAATAGCTATTCTACAACCCTCTTAAGAAGTTCGAGAATAGTTGGGTTATATATATATATATATATATATATATAGATTCTGAACCCAACACAGCTCCGACAGAACAGCCCCCCTGAAAGACACTAACTACAGTCGCGTGGTCGCACCCCACCCCGACCACAGCAGTGAACTGCCGATAAAAAATCCTCTCCCTTCTACCCGGTCGGCGCCGACGAGCGAGCGCGCGATAGCCGAGCGAGAGTCGTGACAATCCGGCGAACTCCCCTCAGCAGAAGACCTTCTTCGGGTCGGTGCGTCCGAGCCCCCGTCTCCTCCCCATCGGCGCGCCGCCCAGCCTCATTCCTCCACTGTGCTGCCCCGCCTCCTTCCTACTTGGCGCCGCGTCGGCCTCCTTCATACGGCAGACCAACCACATCACATCGAGCTAGCCTCCCTCCTCCACATCGCCTCTTTGGCCTCCTTCTTTCTCGATCTGGGTCAATGGTCTCCCTCCACCAGCCGCCTACTACCCCCTTGCGCGGCGCTGCTCGCCGACGGGCCTGTGCAGCCGCGAGATCCGGCATCGACTGTCGCGCGCGCCCGGCATGCAGTCCCCTCGGTCGCAGATTTGGATTCCCGCGAGCACAGGATTTGATTTCCCTGCGTGCCGCCGGCCATAACATTGACGCACGCCTTCCAGGTTTCTCCTCGTCATCACCTGCTATCTGTCCGTACTCCTGGCGGTCTCTACTCGTGTTGAATTGTTGCGTGTTCAGATCTGAACTACGTGCGTCTCCAAACTGGTACTAATTCAATCTTTATTGTCATGCTGTAGTACTACTGCTGCCCGATCGGGACTGTTGTCCTGCTGCTAGTTCACTGGACTAGTATTTTCTTGGCAAAGGATATGCTGCTTGTTAATTTTACAATTTTTGTTGGTGGTGTACTGATTTTTAACTGTCGATGGCTTGTGTATTAGATTGATTATTTTGATTGATTAAAGTTTGAATGATCAGAGTGCACATAAATAATTTCAGAAGCTCAGTCTTTTGATTTCCACGAAGTTAGTTCCACAGTGAACTGCTAGTGCTTGTCTGGTTTTACTGGCTTTGCTGAATACTAGGAGCATAAATAGCAGAACTTTATTCAGACGAGGTAGTTAAAATATACACATCTGGCCCTTCTCCTCCAAGCTCATAATCGCCTGTGCAATGGTATATCATTTTGCTCATTATCTGCTTGTTGATATGCCTGTGAATCGGATATCTTTATTCATGAAAGCAAAAAAATAAGCAGTACAGAAGTTCAGTGCGATACGAAAAGAAATTCGCATCCGCTCAGATTAGTTCAACTTCCATTTTTTGGAGTTTGTTTAGGTTGTCTTATAGTTTCAGCTAAAAACAGTAAAAAGTTGGTTCATTTTTGTGTCGATAAAAACATGAGAAAAGGTCAGTTAAGTTGGTTCATTAGAGTATGCGGACAGTTTATAAATTCATATCGGTAGTTCACCAAATTGATTTGGGGCAGTTTGCCTATCCCACAATTACTAATTCACTCATGACTAATTAAAAATATGAGTTCGCTTGATTATTTCAAGCAGTGCACTAAATTCGCAGAGGCAGTTCGATTAGCAAAATAAGATTTAAAATGGTCGTAGTTCACTCCACAAGCAAATGATGGTTCTCTTTTATCTTCTTTGCATTGGCCCCGTCAAAATGTCAATCTTTCCAATGATGAGGCTCCAAAGTTTATTACATTTCCGTGGAACGCGCCACATAAGCAGAAAAATGTGAAGTTCACTTTTATTTAAAATGCAAGTTCGCTTTTATTTAAAATGCAAGCTCGCTTGTCCATAAGCACAATAAAGTGAAGTTCACTTTTATTGAAAATGCAAGTTTGCTTTATTAAAAATGCAAGCTTGCTTGTCCATAAGCACAAAAATGTGAAGTTCTCTTTTATTTAAAATTTAAAGTTAGTTTTATTTAAAATGCACGCTCGCTTGTCCACATAACCACAAAAATGTGAAGTTTGCTTTTATTTAAAATGCAAGTTCGCTTGTCCACATATGCACAAAATGTGAAGTTCGCTTTTATTTAAAATGCAAGTTCGCTTGTCCACATAAACACAAAAATGTGAAGTTCGCTTTTATTTAAAATGCAAGTTTGCTTGTCCACATAAAGCGCATAAAAATGTGAAGTTCAACATTATTTAAAATTAAGTTCCTTGTCCATAAAGCACAAAAATGTGAAGTTCGCTTTTATTTAAAATGCAAGTTCGCTTGTACATGAGCGTTTTATTTAGAATGAAAGTTCGCTTGTCCAACACATGCATATAAGTACAAAACTATGAAGTTCTCTTTTATTTAAAATGCAAGTTCGCTTGTTCAGCTAATGCACGTAAAACTACAAGTTCGCTTGTCTAATTCATACATATAAGAAGCTTGTCTAATTCGTACATATAAGCATAAAAATGTGAAGTTCGCTTTTATTTAAAATGCAAGTGCTTGTCAACTCATGCCATAAAATTGTGAAGTTCACTTTAAACCGTGTGAGAAGTTAATTTTGAACATACATGAAAAATTTATACCGCGACTTGAGTTCCATAACAAAATCTTAAAGATTCTTAGTGGCAGGGACATTCGGGTACTCTATTTTAAATATACGCGTGGAAATCGTTGGTAAGGCATCCGGTTGCACAAATCAAACAGCACCACATGTAATTGAGTGATATAACTCTATTAATATTCCAACATGCCATCATGCCACATAATCAATCTAGGCAGAGCAAATTTTAAAATGTATAGTGACGGCGCCATTTCCAATTTCGTATTTCTGAAATTAAACTTAAACCGTAAGAGAATTTGGAAAAATGTTCAACATAAAGTTGCGCCTAAGCTATATCTTTCGGCGCCATATCATTTGTAACATTCGGACAGGTGGTTCAAAATTAAACTTCATCTTTGTGCGAAAAGAAACTAAGATGCTCGAGAAAACAGATCACGTATTTACTAAATCTATCCATAAACCGTGATAAATTTGGAAAAATATTTTTAAAAAAATACGCCTAATCGACAGCTTTCCAATGGCATATCATACACATCATTAATAAGCGTTTGAAAACTAAACCTAAAATACGCAGGAAAATAGAAATCCTGCGTAGCTTATAGTTTTGTATATTTGAAATTGGTTCAGCCGTGATGTTGGAAAAACATTGAACATGAGCGAAATTTCCGTGCGAATCCAACGGTATATTATATGCATCATTCCGATAAGCGGTTTGAAAATCATCATGAAAATACTGTCCGCACGAACATGCAATTCTGGTATTCCGTCGAGAAGTTCACTAGGAAACACCCGGAAGTTCAGAAAGGGTTCGAGAATAGCTATTCTCGAACCGGTTCGAGAATAGCAGACCTATATATATATATATATATATATATATATATAAATAATATTCTCGAACCCCTTAAATCCTGTAGAAAAACCGACCGAACGGACTCCTCGCCTTCTTCCCTTTCGGCCAAACCCCGAATCCCCCGTCCGTTGCTCAAAAAATCCCCCAATCCCGCATCGCCTTCTTCCCGCAGGTAGCCCGCGCCTACTTGGAGTCCAGCGGAGCCTGCGCCAGGCCTCCTTGCCCCAGTGCTGCTCCTTGTCGCTACTAGGGGACCTGGTAGCTGGGCGCGACCCTCCTGAAACCTGTGTGACCTAAGCCACACCTACAGTGATGCGAGACGTGAGGAGTTTCGCGATTGTTTTCCCCTTTGTTTTATTTCTTCTTAGGTATCTCCACAATGCTAGCTTTTCAGGTCCGCTACTTTTCATTTTGCTCTGCTTGAGGATTTGTTATGTTTACTTCCTCTCTTCATTTGCACAAGGTTTCAGCACTTCAAGTTCTTCATTCCCTACGCATGTATGTGCATTGCTGCTCTATTGCAGGATATAGCACCTGATTCTTTTCTAAAATTGGTGTTCAGAAATGCAAGCGCAAGATTGAAAACAGGTAGATTCAATCATATGACCATTGTCTATAATTCTATATGTGAATGAGTTCAGACTTGGCAAAATTTGGTAACTTTGCGTTAACTATTTTGAATTTATTCGTTACATATTTTCATTGACAGAAAATAGGATTAGAAAATGCAAGAAATATGAAGTTTAGTGTTTTGGTGTAAATGAAAATGATGTGCACTAAATGCATGATATGAAGTTCAGTATTTCCTTGCCGTGAAGTCTACTTTCACTCCAAAACGTATCCTCTAAAATTAACAGCATTGAAGCATGTTAAAAAGAAACCATTAACAGGTGATTTAACATCATCAAGTTCCTTCTTGCTAAGTATGTATGTCTTTGATGCGGTTCGACATATAGAAGAAAGGTAGAAGTTTGAATTTGCTTATAAAGAAAGTTTGCGTTTCCGTCTGTGAGAAGTACTCTTTGGACGCGCGAGTTTTGCTAGTCATTGACAGAAGGCACATACTTGTGAATCCATATTTTGTGCATGTGCAAATGAGTAATTTTTTTGCCCTACAACTAATATGCTTTTATATCAAAAACATGAGATTTTATATCAAAGCGAACTCGTGTGAGCCTGCAAGTCAAGTGTTACTGGTCTAGGAATTGTTCTAATTCTGTATTTGTATCAAGTTTTTAGATGGACGGTTGCACTAATAAATGAGTTATGCAGGTGCATCATACAAACTATCTATATTTTTAGAGTTAGTTTTCTTTTCTCAGAAGTATACTTGCTAAACCTGACTAGAAGTTCGATCTTTTTGTTTGAAGTTCACTTCCTCCCCCTTTATGGATTCTACAAGTACATGGCAATTGAAGTTAATTAAAAAGTGTGGGTTGAGTTCTTTTTATTGCTAAAAAGATTCAGTTCCTATATGAGGGGAAGCTCACTTGTTTTATCATGTGTTGAAACTCAAAAATATCTCGTTAATCAACTTTTATAACAATGTTGCTCTGCGATTGTATATCTAGCATTTATGCTATTCCATTGCTTTTATATATTCTCACGGGAATCCTTTTTTTTTTGTGAAAAACCACCACGGGAATCGACTACTGCTGCCAGATGATTTGCTCTGTTCTTTCAAATTCTGAATTTTTTTGTTAACTGAATTTTTGAAGTTCACAGATAGAGAAATGTGAAGTTAAGATCGACAAGAATGTGATGTAAATATATAGCCCAATCTATATGAAGTTCAGAGACAGATGAATTTGCATTTTTTGCATTTGTAGATTGTTCGTAGTCATTGAATTTTCGTAGACAAATGACCCCCACAGAATATATTTTGCATCTACAAAATCTGAACGTTCTTGAGTTGTAATTTGTAGTCATCCAACTAATTCGTAGTTCGTAGTGACCGGTCTGGGCATCGTGGGAATTCCTGATTCCGCAGAGACAGAAGTTTCACTTTCACGATGCAGCCGGGGGTGAAGCACCAGATTCTCGAGTTGAGTTCTACCATTGTTCTGAAATTTAGTTTATTTGTTTCTCATGGTTCAGTTATGGCTTTCCTGAAGTTCAGTTCATCCTAATGCGTTGAGTTCACTTATCATACTACACTTAGATGATCCCTGATGGGTGGATTATTCATGAAGTTTAATTCTCCTGAAGCTACCATGGGAGTTCCTCACCGGCCTTCATAAGCTATATGCAGCACTGTTGCCTGCAGGATGACACGCAAATGGAGTTACCAATACACGTGGTAATAACATGTAAGTCTTCCCCTGTAGTGGATGCCAGATACTGATACATCATAATGACATAATTATTCATATTGTTAAGTGCGTTTTGGTGCCTTGTTGCTTACAGGATAAATAATTGAAGTGAATACCTAGTGATAGCAAGTAGAAACGTGTTCTAGACCGGTTCTAGACCGGTTCAGTATGTGAAAATAAGTTCACTTTTGTTTTAATTCTGGTGCATCTAAATTGCTTAAATAGACTGACTTCATATCTACCGATATTTAGAAGCTACCTTTGTTTCTTTATAATCATTTTAATGAGGTATGAATAGTGCTTGCTGCTCCTCTACTCAAATTTCGACTAAAGATCAGTAATAGAAATCGGCATATTCAGGAAGTTCGCTTCTATTTTGTGTGGAGATAGATTTGTGTATCTACGGTGGTTCAGCTTCCCTTTTGCACGTATTGCCTTGGTTCTTTGACTATCTAGTTCTTCATAGCAAGTTGGTTTTTATTGGCATTGTTTAGCCTTTGATTTTATTCTTGGCCATACTTGCTTGTGTTTTTCATAGCACTGGGCGGTTCACATGTTAATTGTGGACGTTCGATTAGGCCAAACTATATATGTTATCATCAAATACTAGTTTGTTCGTGGAGAAGTTCGGATATTTCTCAGAGAAGACGTAATCCATGTTTTTGAGAAGTGCACTAAGTAGAGTATAGAAATAATTAAAAT